>LPNX011143353.1:396368-537613 GCA_001517045.1 Pseudotsuga menziesii
TCCTTATGGGAGGTGCTGGAACTTGATCTTGGACTTTGGAAATAAAATGTTTGAAATTGTAGTAAAGTGTTGTTCTAATTGCCTAAGCCCCCACTTACCCTGTTTTTCATATCCAGCTTGAATTCCCTAAAGGGAGATGACAAGTGGATAGAGGATACGCAGGGTTATATGGGTTGTATGATTACTCTTTAACAGGGAAATAAAAAGCTGAACTTAAAAGAAACTGTAACCTGCTAAAGTAATGTTTGAGCTAACCTCACAACAATCTCTGTTACAGAGATGGTGGTCTATAATAGAGATAGGTGGGTGAATAAATAAAACAGTAGACTAAATAAATCAGTGAACTAACCTCACTTCAATCTTTGTGACAGAGATGGTAGTCTGTCACAAAGAGAGGTGGGTGAACAGAAAATAAAACTACTTACTTATAAATCACAAATGATTACAAGACTTTACGAAATACCCCAAGAGACTCTCTTTGGGGTTTACAATAACAGAAAAAGTTGAGAGAAAGAGTTGAGGAATGGAGCCCCTTTTAGCCGGTTGAAGTTTGAGGCAATTTTATGTCTTTTTGGACAGCAACTCTTCTTTACTTATGCACAACCTGCTAAAAACCAGCGAACTATTTTCGCTGCAAATCACATAAAACACTAAAAAATTTACTGTTAAAAAATATTAGTACAAATTTACAAATTTACAGAAAAAATAAAAATTTATGAATGTGATAAGTGACAGTAATGTGGAATTTAGAGGGCTGGAAAATGAGTTTCCAGCCACCTAAATGATGTGAAACTAGTAGAAATAAAAGGCTAAACTGATATACAAGAGGTTAGGGCCCTAAAACAAGGGTTATATTCACTAAACAGTGAATAAAACCCAGTTTCAGGCATAAAACAGGAAAATGGCCGAATTGAAATATGGCATTTAGAGGGCTGAAAACAGAGTTTTCAGCCACCTAAATGGTGTTAGAACAACAGAAATAAAAGCCTATACTTATGTATTAAGGTTTGGGGCCTTAAAACCAAGGTTTTTATCACTAAACAGTGATAAAAACTGAGTCTTAAAACCCACTTAAACAAAAGTGCGAATTGAAAAAACAATGTTTTAAAACAGTGGCAAGGGTGCTCCTTTGCTCTGGATCCCTGCAAATAGATCTATAATAGCTGCACAATGTAAGTTTAGAGGTGAGCACAAAAAATAGAGCCTACAAAATACTTTGTAAGATCCTATCAAGCTACTCACAAATGAAAGCAAAAAAACTTCTACTTGCAAATCTCTCCACAAAATACTTTGTGGAGAGCTATTTAAACTGATACAAATGTAACTAAAACAAATACTAAACAGGTTACCTCACAAAGAAAATGGCATGTAGACAAGACACCAAAGCTTCCTCCAAAGATTGCTTGTATTATGGCCCAACTAGGGCAAGAACATTACAATGGCAAGAAGAAAGTGTGAGAGAAGAGTAGAGAAGAAATCCGGCACCATAACAATAGCATGAGAGAGCATGAGAAATGAGGGAGTGAGGCCCCCATTTTATAGTTGAGGAAGACCCCCAACCCCTTGAAGATCAATGGCTGAGATTAGATCTAGATCTAGGTTAAATCTCCACCACTAGATCTAGGTTTTTGGCTTTTATTCCTCTCAATCAATCTCAACCCTTAGATTAAATCCTTAATCAACGGCTTATAAGCTTGATCCATGTCTCAAGTAATTCTCACCCTTAGATCTAGGTCTTTGACCAAGATCCCCCTTCAATCAATGGCTAGGATGAGTTAAGATAAAAAACGTGGGCCCATAGGCTAGGCGCCCCTCCAAAATTAGCTTTGACTCCTCTAAAATGGCGCCCCTCTCCAAGATAGCACCCCTCCAAATCCTTGTAGCGCCCTCTATAATAGCTTGACGTCCCACTAAATGTAGAGGCGCCCTCTTAAATTAGCGCCCACCTTTATTAATGGTAGCGCCCCCAAATATGGGACGCCCCTCCTTTTATTTTGGCGCCTCACTAAAATAGCACCTCCACCAACCATGCTAGCACCCTTCATTTCACACTTGGTAACGCCTCTAAACATGGGGGTTTAACCACTTTAATAATGAATCTAAATTTGGCCTTGACCTTAGCCTTTACTCCAAAAATGCATTTAACCTTTAACTTAGGCTAAAGAATATTTTTACCATAGATTTAATTTTTCACTTTAATTTTTAAATTTTCCCAATTTGACTTAGAAAAATTAAAAAATTAAATTGGAAAAATTAAATCTTGGCCATGGGGGGGTGGAAAATTATGAAATAAATTTTCCTAGGCTTAACAACCCCCAAACCAATTTACCATGGCATTATTTGATTTTTTACTTCAAAATCAAATAATATGAATTTTGACTTAGGAAAATTAAAAAATTTCCCTAGGGGAGATAGACCCCTCCTGACCAAAATTGGTCTATCTCTTCAACTGCTTCTCAGAACGACATGGGACTCGAAGCAGTGGCTTAGGGGGTTTCATAGCAATTTTACTTTGCATTCATAGCCCCTATTACAAAATGCCATGCTTGAGCAATATTATTACATCAAAACTCAGTTAATTAACCACCAAGGGGTGAAATTAATTAACTGGAAAAAAATAATAAAAATTCAATAACATAACGAAACTCCGCAAGACTCTATACAAATGTCTAGCATGGTCATGAATCACACTTTGAAGCCTTAGCCACCTCATGGAATTGACTGGTAGGACGCCCGTCACCACTTTGGAGGATTTTGAGTGAAAACCAAACCGATTAAACTCGTTTACGCAACAAGGTCAATTGGAAAGGGAAAAACACTCGATGAGGGGACTTCCCTAACAACCAGTTCCATGGTGTGGCATCCGTATCATATGATCAACACTAGTACATAAAATTACATTAATTTTCCCACGCAGAGGAGCGGACATTTCGTTTTACAAAGGGGCAATAGCCCTGCAGAAGTGAAAAAATACTCAGAGTTTTCCAAGGTACAACTATGTACATTTCATGTACATGGAGTTGCCACCTAGTCGAAATAGGTGGGCAACAGGGTGATCCATGTATGTAAATATTAAAATGATCTCCATCGTTGATGATCACTATTGTATCTTTAAATGTCAATTGTTCATTCAAAAAGTGGTTAGGGATTTGGTCTCTCTTGGATCTGTTTAAGAGAGAGGACCCCTCATTGTATTCCATCGGGACTTTGGCTCTTGAGCAAAATAATAGAAGGCAAATTTTGATCTTCTCATTGGGTTTCTAATGGTGAATGAGTTTCTCTTTCTTCTAAGTTCTTGTTGCCACTAGTTCTAGTATATTTTTTGGGGATATCTTTTGTATCATTTTTTTGATAGGAGGGCGTCATCCACAACTGGATTTGGAGGGGAGTTTCTCCCATTTCTCTTGGGCGTTTACCCAATGAGATTTATCTTCATCTTGGATTATCATTGCTTCTAGCTTGTTATATATTGAGATCACTCTCTATTTATCGTTACATCAGCTCCTATTGATTGCATATTGATCAATGCTATTGCATTTTTCTTACAGTGATTTTGTGTGATTGACAAGGGCACCATTATGGATTTCTTGTCAGAAATTGAAGCTCGATTTATTTGGAAACTATTGGGCGAAGGGAAATGACCTACATTCAACCGAAAGGATCTGAGTAAGATCTTTATCTTGCATCTAGCATTTTTTCATTCTATTCCTGGGCACAATAATAAAATTTTAAAACCCTCATTTTTAGATCTACCTAGTTCTAGGTTGCAACCATCTTAAATATTTAAAACCCATGTTGGAAATAACTCAAAATCTCTGGGGACAAGTTTCAAGTTAATCGAACTCCAGTTGCCCATCCAAAGCATTGGTTTCCCTTGGAGAAATTCGCCCTCCTTGGGGAAAACTGTCAATTTGGCTTAGATCTTGAGTTAGGTATTGCTAGAATCATTTTTAATTGACACATCCATTATCTAGCATTTGATTTTAATGCCTATATAACTCAATTTCACCTTTTTCCCTTACATATAAAATTCTAGTTAAACCCCTGTCAAGGCAAATTGGGGCTTTTCACGTAGGCACGATTTATCTCTTAGATCCTGATCCAAACTCTAATTAAACATCATATATAAGAGTATCCATCAAGATACCTTCACCATTTCACTAAATCTATTATTTATAAGGTTGTCTTGATTACAAGTTGACCTAATCGGTTGACTAGAGACGCCCCCTTGGTTTAGCCCTCAGCTTTGCCTAAAGTGCTAGGTAGCCTTGATTGGTGTGGCAACCTGGCTAATTTAGAAGTCTTGGCTCTCATAGATCACAACTTTAGTTGCCTTCCCCTCTACCATCTTCGATAGGATCATCTGAAGGGGATTTTACAAGAATTTTGATAACAGTTACCATAAATAATTATTTGTATGCCACACCTTAAACAATTGATTTATTTTTGGACAATTAGAATGTGATACTTGTTTTTGTTCTTCATCGCTTTTCTTCTCTTCTTTTGGCTTGTAATTCTAGGTAAAGATCTTTCCTTTGTTTGGTTTTTGCCCCTTGCCTTTGAATGTTCTCAGAAAATCTTTTTCTTCATTTCCCTCTTCATCATAATGTTTGCCACCTTGTTCCGTTTGTAAAATCATCCCTTCAATTTCCTCAAAGTTCTAATCTCTTGCAACATAGGAAGTGTTTCAATAGTATTCTCAAAAGACCTAGGAAAATTATTAGGCAAAATTCATGTGAATTTTTCTTCCAATTTCTTGCCAACTGTTGATATCAATCTGCCTTCTTGCAGTGTCAAACCGTATAATATTTTTTGAAGACATACCATGATTGGCTTGTTAGAATCTTGATAAAGTGTCTGCAACTTCTTCCATGCTTCAAATGCATCTTCTACTACTTGCACTTGGGGTATGATGTCATTTTCTATTGACATTATGAGCAACATTAGTCCTTTGTGATTCCTATTATCATGTGGGAATATAATAAACACACTTCATAACTTAGGATAAAATATTTCATCAATTTTGATTAATTTCCTACCCACTAGCCTAGATAGTTGGCATCCACTTACACCACAATGTCAACACTTGCCATATATACCTTAGGAGCGCTTAAATCTTGATTCCAAGTTGATCTTGTCTACTATATTGACTTCCAGAATTAGTAACTGAGCTTTCCTGCAGATTATGTCTTTTACTGCTTTATTCCAGCTTTTCAGTGGATAAGCTAAAGCTAGTCAACTAGGAAACTGCTATCATTTATTGCCAACTCATCCTCCATTATTTTCTCTCCATATTCTAGGATTAACAAGTCTTTCCATTATGTATCGTTACTCACTCATGTTTTAGCTAATTCGCGAGGTCCTTGATAGATTAGGAAAGTGCTCTAGCCACCTATGGGAGTTTAACATATTTAGCAAGTCTATCTTTCTGAGCTTGATGAGTTGTCTCCAATACAACTCGATTTTACCTATATGAGGGATGTACTATTTATGTACACTAGTATTCATCATTATTCAATGGAAGGATACACTCCAATATTCATCACTTCGTTCATGTGATTCGGTCTCTAGTCTTCTCTCTATTTTTCTTGTGTATGCTTGTGAGAATTATCTTAGTAGCAAGATCTATTTCCTGTAATTCCTCTTAACATTAGAGCTGCTATTTCTATATGGTATCATAGCACTCCTGCACATCAAAAGTCTTTTGTTGAGCATGATTAGGAGGTCTATCTTCTTGTCCTGTGACTATGTCTCATAGGCCTTTAAATTTCAAAATTTCTTGAGCTTCCGAACTAAATTTTTTTTCCCATTTAATATCAGATTCTATCAACATAGCAATCTACATTATACTTCCCATGACTCAGGCTCTTTGAACCCTCCAACTTGTTAGTTTACTTGGTTGCTGGAACTTATTCTCCATTTCACTATAACATGTTGAGCAACAATTGCTTTGCTAGAGAGATGGTACACCATTCTGAGCAGAGATTGCTTGGATTGATAAGAGGATGCACTTGGAGTGAGAGAGAGTCTTGTGTATGGCACAACACGATGAGGAAATTCTACAGTAGCACACTCAGTGCATCATACATAGTGCAGCATACAAATAACTTAGATTCCTTGCCACAATTCTTTTGTGCATTGGAGAGGATAGGGGAATGAAGGAGCAATAGAAAGTGTGCTTTGGAAGGCATGCAACATAAGTAGACACTAGTAGAGGGTACATGAATGTTCTAGCTTTAGTTTCCAGTTTTAGTTATTCCAGAATTAGAAAGTTTTATATCTTTAGTTAATACTGATGCTTAATTAGGAAAGCATGTGAGTTAAGAGGCTTTTCCAAATTTAGGACAAGGCACAGATCCCTAGGAGTGAGGTGTTTTCTTTCATTCAAGCATTGTCTCCTAGTGGGTGTTCTATTCTAAGAAATCTGCTCATTTGGGCTTTGTTATGCCTTAGAGTATTTGCAACGTTCTCTATAGGTTCCCTAGGGGAAGGGGATTTTTTTTGTTATGTAAAGGCCAAGATTTGAGCATAGAATGTTGATTTGGGGCTAAATACCTTTGATCTTGTCATGGATGGTCTTCTTGATTTCCTTCTCCAGGAGGTGCTTGCCCTATAGGTGTTGGTACCCTTGGGGGGCTAATCACTTGGCTGCATGGCCACACTCATTTATTTTCCATGTGAAAGGTGATAGCATTTGTTCAACACACCTTATTTTCTCACTTGGACCGATTACCCCTCCTCTGGGTTGTGTTACCAGCAAATTGTACTTCCTTATTGAAGAAGCCTACAAGGATTATGAAGGAGGACGTTGAGGGCACACATTTGTTGGGGTTAGTTGAGGCATGAATTCCTCCTTTTGGAACACCTAGCATTGTTGTAGCTTGTTGCCACCTCTTACGCACCTAGAGGGGAAATGTAGCAAAAATCTTGAAACTGCTCGGTGCGTCCTTTGGGGCAAATCTTGAGTCAGTTACTGTCAGTTGATCCTGACTCCTCTATTTAAGCTTAACTCCTAATGAAGCTAAGGGGGGTAGTCCCTACAAAAAGAATTTCTAAGGCTCTTAAGTGTTTTGATTGTTTGAAGGATAGGGTTGTTTTACGAGTTAGAAATGAGAAATTATTGGCAAGAATCTTTGCAAAGTTATAGAACTTAATTCAACAACACAACAAGATATATCAATAATCACAATGTGAGTGTAAGCAAATAGAAAATGCAAGAATTAAACCATTGCCAATATGGAGTCACAAAACAATGAACGTTGTTGAAAAACGGAAAATATTTTGTTGTGTACTTGGTCAATTTTAATTATTTAAATGATGAGTAATTAAAGGGAAAGGGATTCCCGATATATCGAATGGTATTGGGAATATGTTTGGATTTTGAGAAAAGTGGTTCTGGACAAAATGTGGGCTAGATGGAGTCATGGGGGGTTGTTCAACACTACACCAACAACAATGTAGCCTAACGGGACCCCACAGTCGCTTTCTAGTTGTTCCCGCTTTCCCTGAAGAATTTTCCCACTACTTCTCAAAGTCGTTACACTGGATTTTCGTAATGTTTTGGGTTGTTACTTTTATTAAAATGAGTTGATTAATTAGATGTTAAAAATTTAATAAATGCACAATTCCTTGTTTGATATCCTCAAGTCTCAAACAAAGCTCTGAGCGGTAGAGCATACATGGAATAGGCAAATGTTTATTCCAAGTTATGAAAGCAAAGTACAAAAAGAGACAACCCTTTTAGGATGAATTGTGTGCTTGTGTAAACCGAAAATCAAATAAATTTGTGAGACTAACTACTATGACAATGAAATGCCGGGTCAGTATTTGATTACTTTAAACGGAATTATAAACTTGAAAATAAACTTGAGTTGATCTAGAATAATTAAATCTACTCTAAAAAAATCAAACTACTTCAAGGATAGATAGTCTTCCCCAAAAATAGGGGAAGGAGAGTGTGGGAGACGTAATCCCACTTGCTTTTTTATTAAATTATTACAATGCTGATAATTAAATGAGGGGATGACTTTTGACCTTATAAATTGATCGAAAGGCTTACAATAATTTGTTGGAAGAAGCGGATTGAAGAGGGGGGATTTGGAGGTGCTTTGGAAGGCTAAAAACTTCAAAATTTCGCCAGCGCTTTCTCTTGCTTTGTCAACAAAATGCAAAGATGAGCAAGCTAATTGTTTGTAAATTTGTAGATTAGTATAAAAATACAATAAAAAATATACACTTAGTACTTGCAAAAAATATAGAGATTTATGTTACTTTAAGTACTAAGAACATAAACTAAATCTAAGCTTAAGATTGCGAATTCAAAGCGCTTTTAGATATGGTAAGATAGCAAGCTAAGGAATTTATGATAAGTTATTTTAAAATAAATCTAAGCTTGCTTGCTAAAAGTAACCAAAGAGACTAATTTTTGAAAAGAAGAGGGGTTTAAAAGCTTTGGCTTGAAGTTTTGTGAGGATGTAGAGATGCTTGAAATTGCAAGAAGTGTTAGATGCAAATAAAAGTATGAAGAGAAAAGAGATGCAATCAAGCTCCCACTTCTCCTTCACTTGAGATGATCTGTAAGATACAAATGCTTAACACATGTGAGATCAAAATCCAGTATGTTTTACTAAAAGTAATTAAGAGAGCATAAGTATTACCGACTAGAGTCTGCTACTCCTGGATCTCTAATAATAAAAGCATAAACAAGCAACTTGAAACTATAAATGCATGCTCTATGGCCAACAATGACCACCTAAGCTAGATAGATCAACAAACTTGAAAGAAAGGAAAGCAATAACTAACTAAATATCACCTCGATTTAGCACGACATTCACATTCATGAGACTCTTGCACAGTTTAGACCTCCAAAATCTCAACTTTATTCAAAATATAGAGCAACAATAAATCATAGGAGTAGAAGTTCCTTGCTTTATGAAAACAAAGAGCAAGTATTTGCTTAAATAAAAAAATGAGAGAACAAGATAGTGTGGGGCGCACTTATTCAGAGGGGGTGCACTTGATGAGCTTGGAATGTGTTGGAACTGAGTGGCAATGAGTTAGTAAAGGCTAGAAATCACATTTCATTTAGAAACCAAATTCTACATTCCGCTTGTTATCTCCTAAATAAATCAATTTTCAATAAGTCCACTTAGACAATTTATTTTTTGATAAGTGATGAAGATTTCAGGTCATATTATGAACGATGTTTGGGTGACTAACAAAGTTGGAATATCTGGTGCTCTGTTTTTCAAAGAATTTGAAAGTTTTAGCTTTCGGTGGCTTAGGCAAACTTTCCAGCGGTTCATTAGCCACCGAAAAGCCCAGCTTTCGGCAGCTAACAGTTTCGACTCAGGACCACGTTAACCACCGAAATCCTGATGATCACGTTTTTTACAAAATTTTGGAAAGGGAACTTTCGGTGGCTTAGGCGAACTCAACAACAGTTCATTAGCCACCGAAAGGCCCAGCTTTCGGCAGCTTAGCAAGTGGGTCCAGGAAGACATTAACCACCGAAGCTAATTAAATACGTTTTTGGAAAGGAACCTTTTGGTGGCTTAGGCGAACGTACCAACGGTTCATTAGCCATCAAAAGGCCCCGCTTTCGGCAGCTTACGAATTAAACCCTAGATTCTCTTAACCACCGAAAAGGCCAAAAAAGGAAAACGGTTATCTGTCCATCAAAATCAAACTTGGCAGCATGAGGCATGTCATAATCTAACTCTTTAAACCACCAAAAAGACTAGGGGACTGCAATAAACCATAAATTGGTGGCTAAAAGGAGTTATTAGAAATGACTGATGGAAATCAAAACCCTAATCTGCCCTCCATATGTCCCACGACCATAGTAACACATCTACGAAGCATCAAGTCCCAGTTGGAAATGATTACTAGGCTGGCTATCTCGAGGTTATCACCAGAATCCATCATCATCTTACTCAAGTACCAATCGAGTAGTTAAACCCTCAGAGTCAGCACCATGTCTTCAATACACCCCACATTCTCTACATGCATCCTTACTGCTCAAGGCCATCCCTGAAACTAGCGCGCTAATCTCCATTTACAGAATTCGAATTTTGGTTTTTGCAGGTACTAGAAGCACAGTCCAGAGATAAAGAAAGAAGGACCTGCTCTTAGACAGGAACTACGGGACATCAGCTATCTTAAGTCACATCCAGAAGACTGCCAATTCTTCAAGGATGCAGGCTGTTACAGGTTCTGTGAAAAAATCCAGGGTTCACACCAGCAAGTAGCAGAAGCATTTGCCCTTTCTTTTGATGGCTTTAAGGTGCTGATAGGCAAGGAAGAGTTCCTAGTGGATGAAACTCTAATTGCAGAAGTGACAGAACTCCCAAGAATTGGGGAGAAATGGTTTAAGACCACCATTACTAAAAATGTGGAGTTCATATCATATTTAAAACTGGAACACAAAGATGTAGTATGGCAGAAAAGTGTTCCATCCACGGCTAGAGGAGAGATGGCAACAATTATTGAAAGCAATCTTGGTTTACATAACCTGTGAAGGAAGGTATAACAGGGTGATGATTTATCACTTTAAATTAATGAATCATTTTACAGGAAGAAGCCCTTTAAACCTACCCTTCTACCTCCATAAGAGCTTAACCAAGATGGCCCATCAGGTCAAGGCCCAGCCCACTAAAATCGTAGGAAGGTTATCTCACCATGGCCTGATACAACTCATAGTTCAAGAATTGCTGCAAAGGACAAACGTAGCATGGGCATATTTTTTATTCTGGAATGAGTTTGAAACAGGCCTACAGGCAGAAGATAAAGGAAAGTCACTTTCAAAGAAATCCACCAACCCCAGGAGTGGAAAAAGGAAGAGGAGGACTATCTCACCAGTAACATTGGATCAGCCTTCTCCCACTGCTAAAACGAACCAAGCTAAAAGAAACTTGGACTTCAGTGAAAAAGAGAAGGAGGCCCCAGCACAAAGTGGAAATATTCTGAACTTACCTTACTCAGACTCGGAAGAAGAAAGGGAGGAAGAAGTTGACCTAACAGAGTAGGTTGCAGTAGAAAATGAAGAGTTTCCATCATCCACACCAAAAGAAGACCAGGGTGAACCAGTGGAAAAGGCTTGCTCCAGCAAGCCTAGGTCACAAAGAGTCAACCAGTTGTTGAGGCAAGAATATCAACTGGAAGTTTTAGAGAGAGAGATAAAAAGAACTAATGCAGTTTTAACCAAGAAAAACACTCAATTGAATAATTCCCTGCTAGAAATGAAAGGAAGGTATTTTTTGCTGCAAAAAAGGAATTTGAGGTTTATGAAGGACAACACCAGGCTTTACAGGATAACTAGACTTCTGAGGCTGCAAGTGAAGAATTCCAACTCAAACCCTAGCTCTCAGACTCATTTTGCACTAGAAACCCTAGCAGAGGCAGCAACAAGCTTTCAAGATCCAGAGGCAGCCCAGGATGCTGTTGTTTTTCCAAACCCTAGGCAACCTGAAGAAGTGCCCGAAGATCAACAACAAAACTGAAAGGGGATGATTGGGAGGCTGATTAAAATTTTGCAGAAACAAAACTTTCCGTGGCTTAGGCGGAGGCAGCAGCAGTTCATTAGCCATCAAAAGCAGAGCTTTTGGCAGCTAACAGACCAAGGATTCTGCTTCCTTAACCACTGAAAGCAAAAAAGGGTACAGAAAGATATTTTGGTACACAGAACCAGTTTTGGCGAATATAACTATCTCAGGGATGAAATATAAAGCTGAAATATGCTAAAAAGCACCATTGGAGGAGGTATGTTCCAGTTTTGAGGATACAATCAAGGAGAAAAGGGTCACAAACCCTACCTATTTTTTACCAACAGTGGCTTATCTATCAGATGATAGGTTACAGCTCTACTTCAGTACTCACTGCAGTCATAAAAAATTTCAATGAGTGAACAAGTGTTAGAGTTAGATAGACTATTACTTAAATTAGGGTTTTTGACCTAATTTTGTAAAAAACATTCATTTGATCTATTTTTAGTAAATCAGATCCAACTTTTTAGGATCTGAATATTTTTGTAACGGCTATAAACCCTAAGACTTATTTTGAAGCAAGGGTTCGACTTCAGGGACCTTTAGACCTTTATTATTATCAAGCTTCTCATGTTATT
Organism: Pseudotsuga menziesii; assembly: GCA_001517045.1. Lineage (NCBI taxonomy): Eukaryota > Viridiplantae > Streptophyta > Pinopsida > Pinales > Pinaceae > Pseudotsuga > Pseudotsuga menziesii. Next base: position 408,490 of record LPNX011143353.1, read on the forward strand.
CATCACCTAATATAAGCTCTTTTGCTATTATATGTTCAACTTCCATATCTTTCCTGTTCTGTGCTTGTGCTTGAATGTCTGATTCAGTTTTATTCATGTTATTTAATATCTGATAGCTGTCACCCTATCTATATGTTGATGAGTTGAATTACAAGTACTTTTCCTTGTTGTGATTAGCCATTTATATGTAATTGCTTTATATATAAATCTGCCAGCACAGTGAGTTCTCCATCTTTTCACCCTATTATCAAACCTCTGAACATTGGTAGTTAGAAGCCTTATCTTTTGATTGAGTTTTATGCATGTCTTGAGTGAATTAGTTTTTGTAGGTCATCTGACTTGATCCATTTAGAAAAACCATTAAAAACAGTTAAGTTACCAGGCATCCTCAAGCTGCAACCTAGAGGAGTTTCCTGGAGTGATAACACCACTTAAACTTCGTACTTTTTTAATTCTTTCCTTGGGAGTTGCGCCCTCTTCATGGGTAAAAGCACCCTCTCTTTTAGCAAAATCACCTTGCCTCTTTCTGAGGAGAAAAACACTCACAAATGTTTTAGAAACCTTTGGCATGTTTCGTCTTTGCTTCACCAACTCAAAAAATTCACGTTTGGCATATCTCTTTTATTTTATGAGTTGTCGAATTTCTTATTTTTTCAATTTATGTCTTTTTTGTGTTTTTCGACTAAAAGTTAATTAAGTGAAAAATAATTCACTTAAAAAATTAGGAAAGTGGGTCTAGGGGTAAAATGGGTGCTTTGAGTTAGAAAACGAGCACCCACATGCCTAAATTGTATTAAAATTTCTCAGAGGTCTCCACTCGCTCTGAGAAGTTCAGATATTCAACTCGGCTACAATATTCACTAATTCTAGATGAAACACTTCTATCTAAATTATAATTTGTAGCACATGAACATACATAAAACTCATAAACCAACAATTACACAAATGACTCAAAATTTATCCCGAAACCCAATTTGGGAAAGCTAGCTATAGAGGGGCTTTCTTCTCTCTATATCCTAGAGCAAATGTGATATAGAATAAGAAGTATAGAATGATTTAGATAAACAACAAATGAAGCTGAAGGGCCAAAGCCCTTGATCTGTAGCAGCTGCTCTTTAAAATACACCCCCAACAGCACACCCATACGCTGGAAATCTCAACTCAACCTCTGCCAGTCTCTGGAAGCTATACTATCTGTCTAACCTCTGGGTAATTCTTTCTCAACACTTTTGTTCTGCTTTGCCTCGCTCCAGAAGAAGATCTATGTCCTCAATCCTCGAAAACAACCCCCAACAGTACAGTTGTGTCTCTCTTCCTCGGAAACACGTCCCAACTATTCTACTCTTAGTCTGGCTTCGACTGAACCCTGATGGCCTCTCCTTTGTCACTGATGAAGGACCCTCAACTCTTTGGGTCCTCTCAATGTCCCACACATGCTAACAACTGATTGACGTCACCCACACGTGTGGCGTGCTGCTGGTGCTGCTGCTCACGTCGTCCTCACCAGCTGCTCACTCTGTTGCTACTGCTGCTATTCAATATTTGAAGAGTCTCAATGAATCACCTTTGAAACTATATGGAAGAAAGAACTCTTCAAGCTCTGAAGATCTGTCCTCTCTGCTTCCTAAGGAATGTGCGCCCAGTTGTTCCAGTAGTATGTGCACTTCCCTTGATTCGTGTAGCACTGATCCATAATCTAGTGAAGATGAACTCTCTCTCTGTTATAAAAAAGCTTAGCAAAACTTTACTCTCTGACTTCCTTTTATAAGTCACTGAGAAATTAGGTCACCAAAACCCTAATTAGGGTTCCAAAACCCTAATTTCACTTTCATGCAAAATTACTCATTTGTATCTTTCCTCGTTAATATTTCAACACTCTCTTTTAACGAGGAAAGTTTTCTGAACAACTCCCATTTTGTCCTTGAAGTATACAAACTTACTTTTGACTATATATCCAACCTGTTCATCTGTAGACTAATATTGAATCTTAACTGCTCCCTTTTAAACATGATCATGAATGAAATGATATCTAATCTCAATATGTTTGGACCTTTCATGAAATACTGGATTTTTCGTGAGTTTCATGCAACTCTGATTATCGCGGTAGATCACAGTTGGCTCCAACTGAGAATCAAATAAACTCACTAACATCTTGCGAAGCCAAATAGCCTTGCAACTAGCTAGACTGGTTGCCATGTATTTTGCCTCAGCAAAGCTCAATGCGATTGACTTTTGTTTCCTGCTAAACTGACACAACTGCTAAACCCAAGCTGAAACAAAACCTTGAAGTGCTTTTCCTGTCCACTGCATTTCCTGCGTAGCCAAAATTTGTATGGCCAGTCAACTCTATTCCATCCCTCCTCTCATAGTTCAATCCATAGTCTATAGTACCTTTAAGGTACCTGAGCACATGCTTTGCAGGCACCCAATGCACTCTCCTGGGCTCCACCATATACGGACTCAAGGTGTTGACTACATAGCTTAGATCAGCTCTAGTGTTAACCAAATACATCAGAGATCCTATCAGTCGACGATACTTGGTTGGATCAACCAACTCTCCCTTAGAAGTCACTCACTTCTTCTTGTTGGTAATCATAGGTGTGGTCACAGGTCTGCAATCCTCCATATGAAACCTTTTCAAGATGTCAACAACCTATTTTCCTTGTCCTAGAAAAATATGCCCATGCTACTGCCAAACCTCCATGCCCCAAAAATAGTGCATTAATCCGATGTCTTTCATCTCTAACTCTAAAGCAAGATCTTTCTTGCAGCTAGCTATGAGTTTCTCTGCTCTTGTAATAAACAGGTCATCAACATACATGACTAGAATGAGAGTATCCCCTTCGACTACTATGACGTAGAGGTCGGGATCTGCCTCGCTCTTTTGGAACCTCATTTGCTGCAAGTAGGCATCTAATCTTGAATACCAAGCTCTTGGAGCTTGGTTCAGACCATACAAGGATTTCTTTAGCTTGCAAACATGAGAATCTCTCCCATGCATTTCAAAACCCATCGACTGCTCAATGTAAACTTCCTCTTCTATAACTCCATTCATAAATGTTGTCTTTACTTCCATCTGATGGATCTTCTATCCCATTTCAGTAGCAATGGAGATAATAGCTCTGATTGAGGTGTACCTAGCAACAAGTGCAAAAGTCTCATCATAATCAATCCCCTCAACTTGAGAGAACCCTCTCGCTACAAATCTAGATTTGTACTTCTCAATGCTGCCATCTGCAGCATATTTAATCTTATAGAGCCATTTGGAAGTCACTACAGACTTCCCTTTAGGTCTTAGCACAATTTCCTAGACATCATTCTTTATAATGGAAGCATACTCTTCCATGATGGCATCCCTCCAAACTTGCTCGCCTGCTGCCTGCTCATAAGAAGATGGCTTGGACTCACTAATACTGCTCACCATAGCTACATAGTGACATAATTTCTCTGGTACCTTACTCTCTCTAACAAACCTCTTGGGAGTTCCCATTGACCAAGCTTTCTTCAAGATTTCTTGAAGCCACTTGGGCTTCCTCTTTCTTGAAGTAACTTCCCGAGGGGAGAAAAACTCATCCTCGTCCCAATTCACTGCTTGAGACTGAGTTTCAGAAGTAGTAGCTCCAGTGGTCTGAGACCCAGTTGCTTGAGAACCTGTAATTTGAGAACCTGAACCTGCAGGACCACCACCCTGGGGCTTTGCCCCTGAGCCTGTACCTGTATCTGTACTTGAGGAACCTATCACCCCTGATACCTGACCCTGAACTCTGAGTAGTCGTGCTTTGACTTGTATTCACCTTAGGAGTGGAAGCCCGCTTCTTCCCCTTGTCCAACTCACGAGATTTCCTAAAGGCCTTGTCCTCAAATTTCACATCCCGCCTCACAACTATATGTTTTCTTGCAAGAATATATATGTTGTAGGGTTTTGAAATTTCAGCATACCCAACAAAGATACCCTTCTCTGCTGTGGGTTCCAACTTTGTCCTTTTCTCAGAAGGAACATGAGAGTAGGTAATATCCTGAAGTGCCCTGCTTCAGGCTTCTTCCCTAAGTAAGCTTTTTCAGGAGTCTTACTTCCCAAAACTTTATGGGGACTCTTATTTTGAATATGTGCATTCGTGTTACACGCCTCTACCCAGAGAAAGAAAGGAAATCCCTGATCATTTAACATAGATCTTCCTGAACCAACTATTTCCCTGTTCTTTCTCTCTGCCACTTAATTCTGTTGAGCCGTGTCGGGTACAGTCAACTGTCTCTTGAATCCTTCCTGGGTACAAAAAGCATCAAACTCCTTAGATGTATACTCACCCCCATTGTCTGATCGTGAAATTTTGATTCTCCTGCTTGTTTGGTTTTCTACCAGAGCTTTGATTTCTTTGAACTTTTGTAAGACTTCTTTTGATTCCTTGCTTTTCAAAAAATAGATTCAGGTCTTCTTGGAGAAATCATCAAAGAAGGTTACATAGTACTCATAACCTTTCAATGATGTAGTCGACATCAGACCACAAAGGTTTGAATGTATTAGATCAGGAACCCCTGCAGACCTGTTGTCACTACTAGGGAAAGTAGTCTTGACATACTTACCAAGAGCACACCCTTTGCACACTTCACTGTGCTCTATGTTAAACTCCGGTACACCTGTCACAATCTCCCTCAAATTCCTGAATGGTGGATGATGTAGGTGGGCCATCCTTTTGTGCCACAACTCACATAAGTCACCGCAATCATTGCTATCGTCATGAGTTAGAGCACGATGGAATTGAAAACTGAGCCTATATAGTTTCGTACTCTGAACACGAATCTTCACTACTGAAGTTATGCTAGACCCCTTAGGCTGTATGAGCACATGTCCATCTCGAAACATCACCCAAAATCTCCTATCCTCTATTGTAGAAATTGACACCAAGTTTTTCTTTAATCCAGGGACATACAAGGAATCCCTTAGCTTCATGGATTCTCCATAATCCCTTTGAAAAGAAACATTTCCTCATCCAATAGCCTTGACCGAGTTCTTGTCTCCCAGTACTACTTCTAGATCTAACCCTCTTTTAGTGAGATCTATAAAGTACCGTCTAATACCAGTCATGTGACTGGAGGCCCTGTTGTCAATATACCAAATACAGGTAGTAGATGCACTTGATAATTGACTGGACATCAAAAACAATTCTTTGTTAATATTTTATGTAGATTTCTCATCTATATTTGCATAAGTGCATGAATGACAAGCAATGAGAAGACATTCCTTGTCTTCGTTTCTCATCTCTGTAGCCTTAATACTTTATCAAAACCCCTTTTTCATGAAGAATAATAAAACCATAGATACGACCTTTACACACTAGGATCTGAAAGATTTATCTCAGATCTCTTCACCCATTATCAGATCTGAAAGATTTGACCTCCACCAACCTAGATCTGAATCATGCACTTCAGATCTAGGTAGACCTGGTCTCTATCCCGTAGATATCAGCTAGATTTATCCCAGATCTAGACTCTAACACCTCAGATCTAATGGATCTAACCTCTACAGTCACATATATGAACCCGACTCTTCAGATTTGATAGATCTGATCACCCTCTCCACAAATCTGACTCCACCACTGAATCCTCACACATATCTATTTTGATCTCACAGATATGAGTGTGATTTCCCTTCTCTGACCTCTAACGAGGCTCTGATACCATATGAAAATTTCTCAAGGGTCTCCACTCGCTCTAAGAGGTTCAGATATTCAACATGGCTACAATATTCACTAATTGCAGATGAAACACTTCTATCTAAATTACAATTTATAGCACATGAACATCCATAAAACTCATAAACCAAAAATCACACAAATAACTCAAAATTTATCCTAGAAATCGAATTTGGGAAAAGCAGCTACAGAGGGGCTTTCTTCTCTCTCGAGCCTAGAAAAAATATGATATAGAATAAGAAGTAGAAAATGAGTTAGATAAATAACAGATGAACCTGAAGGGTCAAAGACATAGATTTGTAGCAACTACAACTGTTGCTCTTGGAAAATGCACCCCGGGCCTCAGCAACACACTCACACGCTGAAAATCTCAACTTAGTCTCTTGAAGATGTACTCTATGTCTAACCTCTAAGTAATGCTTTCTCAACACTTTTGTTCTGCTCTCCTCCACTCCAGAAGAAGATCTATGTCCCCAATCTCTGAAAACGACCCCCAGAAGTGCAACTGTGTCTCTCTTCCTCAGAAACACGTCCTAGCTATTCTGCACTCGGTTTAACTCCGACTGAACCCTGATGGCCTCTCCTCAGTCACTGATGAAGGACCCTCATCTCTCTGGGCCCCCTCAGCCTCCCACACGTGCCAACAACTGCTTGACGTCACCCACACGTGTGACATGTTGGTGGTGCTGTTGTTCACGTCCTCCTCACTAGCTTCTCATTCTATTGCTATTGTTGTTGCTCTTCAATATATGAGTCTTAGTGAATCACCTATGACACTATACGAAAGAAATAACTCTTCAATCTTTGAAGATCGGTCCTCTCTACTTCCCCAAGAATGCGCCCTCAACTTTTCCAGCAATATGGGGCCCTTGATTCGTGTAGCACTGATCCGTAATCTAATGAAGATGAACTCTCTGCCTCTCCACCAAAAATATTAGTAAAACTTACCTCTGACTTCCTTTTTATAAGTCACTGAGAAATTAGGTCACCAAAACCCTAATTTCACTTTCATGCAAAATTACTCATTTGCATCTTTCCTCGTTAATATTTCAACATGTCGAACTCTAGACCACCCTTTTATTACATTTTTTATTTTCCTAATTAAACTATTATAAAATAGCCTAAGTTTACGGGGAAAATTAAAATTTTCAAAACTTGAAAAACTTCCTAGGGGGACCTAGTACATGTTCATATGACTCAAAAACAATGATAAGCATGGTAATATACATTGACACATAGGTTTTAATAACCTCCTAAGGCTTACCCACGAAGACACTTACTCTAGCTTTGGAGGAGCAAGTGAAAAACTTAAAATTTATAAGTCATTGAAAAACGACATATAATTCCCAAGGAAAACACACCCTAGAGTAAAGTAGTGATGACTAAGTCCTAGGAAAGCCAAACCTTTTTTACATAATTTTCATCATGCTAAGTCATTTATTACAATATCCCTGTAAGGTATGAGCATGTAAAATAGTACAAAAAGAGACCAACACTTGGTCTTGATGAATCCTTGGAAATTTTGAGCACTGAGTAAGAACAATTGACTTGTTCTGATCCTTAGTGGCTCACTGGAAATCCTCTAAGTGCAACTTATGGATAACATCTAGCTCCCTAATCTAATCTTTCTAGGTCAAGAAGTCATGCGAGATCTCTAGAATCTTCTGGTTTCTACATACCACCAAAAGTGTGTAAGTCACATGTATAAATTTGCCAAATGAAATAATAAGTTGCAACTACTATACAAAGTTAGTATACAAAAATGTACAAAAATACTAATATACAACAATAATATACAAAAAATATCTACAAAAGAATAAGCTATACTATGTACATAAGAATGAGAGAATAAGCAGAAAGAGGGGTTTTGAAATATCCAAATACACTAGATTCCCTTATGAGCATCAGATGTTCTCATTGTAGAACAACTTCAAGTGTTGCCCATTTACTGGCAAGGTAAGCCTTTCTCCATCCATATTATTGAGGAGAAACGAATTGGCACCGACAAAGTCATAAATAATGAAGGGTCCCAACCACAAATGTCAAACTTACCATGCTTGCTTGGCTTTTCTCTTCTTTTGTCCCATAGAAGTACTGTGTCTCCCTTTTGGAAAGATCTAGGCTTTGAAGATTTGTCAGAAGTCTTCTTCACTTTGTCTTGATTACTGATACTTTTTTCAATGGATTTTCCTTTAACTTCATCCAATTCTACTTATTGTTTTGCACAACGTCTTGGTTTGAACTGAAGTCCTGAAGGAGATGATACATTGGGAGGTTGAGACGGATAGGCAAGGTAACATCTAAACCATAAACCAACTCAAAAGGGCTTTTTCTTGTTGAACTCTTCTTGGTTATCCGATCTACCCATAATGCAAACTTAATCTTACTATACCAAGACTTCTTATTATCCCCCACTGTTTTCTTTATGATGGTCATTAGATTCTTATTACTTGACTAAGCAAGACCATTTCCTTGGGGATAATAATTGGACGAGTGGGATAGGATAATGCCATATTTGAAACAAAATTATGTGAACTCTATTGATTTGAAGGCCTTGGCATTATCGGTTGTTATTTTTGTTGGAAAATTGTATCTAGTTATAATTTTATCTTCTAGGAAGTCCATAATAACTTTATATGTTGCCTTCTTGGTGGGTATGGCCTCTACCCACTTGGGGAAATAGTTAGTTTTCTTCTTGGTGGGTATGGCCCCTACCCACTTGGGGAAATAGTTAGTTTTCTTCTTGGTGGGTATGGCCCCTACCCACTTGGTGAAATAGTTAGTTGTTGTCAATATCCAAGAATAACCATTACTTGGGTTATCCTTAAACTGACCAATGAAATCAAGCCCCCACTGCTAGAAAGGGGCTTGGACCCTACTGGCTTTAAAGGTAAGTTTGCTAGCTTTTGCTTTCCCGTGAAAAGTTGACATTGCTGGTAATTTCTAACCAATTTGTGCACATCTGAAAATATATTAGGCCAATAGTAACCTGCTTTTAAGATTTTGTGGGTTGTCTTTGTTGCAAAATGCCCCCCACAAAATCCTGAATGGAACTCTATCATGAGTTTTTTGGACTCTACCTCATCTACACATCTAAGTATTAGACCATCAGGGTTTCTCCACCCTAATCCTTCTTGAATAATGTAATACTTAGATGTTTTCAACCTTGAAGATCTTCATTTATGGCCAACTAGGTGATTTGGGCATGTAAGGTTTCTTAGGAAGAAGATGATGTCTGCATACCACTGATGCTGCTCTAATTGCTGAAGCTTTGTTGAAGCACTTGATGTTGAATAACTGGTCTCACCAACCCTTCCCAATGCTTTCTCATTACTTCCTATTTGCATTTTGGCTAGCCCTTGTCCTTTGATTAATCTGGTTGGTCTAATCTTTAAGTCATACTCTTGAACTTTAGATACCCACTTCACCCTTATTCCTAAGAAATCTTTTTGAGCTAATATATCTTTAACAACAAAATGAGGGACATAGCTAATTATTTTTGAATATCCAAATTTGAAGAAATTCGATGACTTAATATGAAACTTTTTCTTTTACACATTATGTCAAACACTTGAGAACTATGGGTTATGATTAAAAATTTACATCTTAAATTTAAAATATAAATCACACTCTCAAGAATTTTCCAAGACCGAAGCAAATCTTTCACACATGAATACACAGAGATTTTTTGTACCCCAACTCCTAGGGAAAACCCTAGAAAGAAGAAATTATCATTAAAAGGAGAAACTCATAAATTTTCCCAACAATACAGAATTTTTTTTCTTTTGACCCTTACAAGCAAAATATCCAAAATCACTTTCAGACTACAGATTCTCTACCTTCACATGTACTACCTGTACAGACTACATGGATCTGCCACATGTGCAGACTGTACTTTAGGCACTTTTTTGTTGCCTTGGGAATCATGCCCAGTCTGCAATTAATGTAGTACGGCCCTATCAGACTCATGTACTTTCTACCTTGATTTCCATGCCTTAACACGTGTGATGTACGAAATGACAGGTGCGTTAAATGCTGTTGTACTTTGATTCTGCTTGCATTAGGAATTGTGCCAACTTAGGGTTTTCTCTCTCTCTCTCCTTATTGATGGATGTCTAATTTGTCCTTTAACCCTAGTTTTATACTTTAAAAGATGTAACTACTTCTCTAACCACCTAACATGTGGTTGAGATTCATTTACAAGATCTAGGGTCATCATTGAATGCACCCTCATTTAATAATAACTCACGTTAATTATTAAATGTCATTTAAGTGAGACCCAATACAATAAAGTACAAAACATCATTTATTTATATATAATTTCACTTTATACATAAATATAAACGAGGGACAAATTACATGTCCTCTTTATCACACAACACCCAAAATTATAAAGAGGGCCTTCAGATTAATTTTGTAACACTCCCTCTTAACGAGGAAGGTCACCAGTACTTTCTCCATCTCTGACTCCTGCAACATCTTCCTCCTGTTCTGGAATCAATCTCGGAAACAATTGCTCTACCTTGAACTGAAACTCTAAAGCCTGAAACTCGACCTGAGTCTCATCGAACTACTCGTATGAACCATCACTTGACTGGCTAAGCCTTCTGCCAGTGCTTTGGAGAGAGTCACTCTCCTCTTCAGGACCATATCTATCTGATGCAACACCATCCTCTTCTTCTGACTCTGATAGGAACCCTCTTGCTCCTGCTCTTGGTCGTGCAATATGCCCTCTCAAGACATATAGTATGTCTCTCTGATCACCCAATAAAATAGTGGTTCCAACTCGCTCATCTCTCTAATACAGGAAGACATGTCCAAACCTAACCATCATCCCATAACCTTCATCCTCAAAGGATGAAACTGAGAGTTTGTTGACTCTCATCCCAGGTACAAACAATACTCCATGTATTTCCAGGATCTCTCCGAGATCTAGTTGAAACCTGATAGTTCCAACTCCTCGTATGGCTATCTAGGGACTATCAATGTTTGTCTGTATGAAATGTCCCGTCCCCAACGTTGTGATCATCTGAAAAAGATCATATACTCCAATCATATGACTGGTTGCTCTCGCTTTTGCTCTTGCTCCTAGTTGTGCAATATGCCCTCTCAAGACATATAGTTTGTCCCTGCGATCGCCCAATAAAATGGTGGTTCCAACTTGCTCGTCTCTCTGATAGAGGAAGACATGTCCAGAGTCTAAACCTAACCACCATCCCATAGCCTTCATCCTCAAAGGATGAAACAGAGAGTTGTTGACTCTCATCCCAGGTACAAACAATACTCCATGTATTCCTAGGATCTCTCCAAGATCTAGCTGAAACCTGATAGTTCCAACTCCTCGTATGGCTATCTGGGGACTATCAATGTCTTTCTGTATGAAATTTCGCGCCCCCAACGTTGTGATCATCTGAAAAAGATCATATACTCCAGTCATATGTCTGGTTGCACCACTATCAATAACCCAGACATTCTTGAAGGATGAACTTCCTACACTGGAATCAATTCAGACAAGAGAAAACTTTTGCCCGAACTTCATGGCATAATCTTCTACTGCTACAGAGGCTGCCACATCTCTTTCACAATCTTTTTCTCAGGATATTTAGAAGAATAGTGCCCCATCCGCCCACAATGGTAGCACCTGATCTGACTGAGCTCTTTCTTCTTCTTGTTTGTCTTTGCTGCAAGAGCAACATTATGCTCCACCTCTTCGCTGACTTGACCACATAGAGCTCCCTCTCCAATCTCCTCTTGGGTAAAATCATCCCAAAGCCTGGACCAATCCGGAAGTTTCTCTCTACCAACAATACATTTGACAAAAACTTCCCATTTCTTGGTAAATCCCTTCAAGGCTATCCTCACCAACTTTGAATTTGAGACAGTTTCTCCTACTTCTGCTAACTCACCTTTGACTTGAGCCACTCGAGTTAGGTAGGAGGTTACACTTTCATCTTTGGTCATCTACACATTGCGTAACTTGTCCTTCAGTGCCATCTTCTGGTTCTCATTCTTTGCCTCGAAAAACTGCTTCAGGACTTCCCACATGTCATTGGTAGTCTTTTTCTTTGCCAAATGCAGAATAAGATGATCTTTTGCCCCATTTAAGATCACCCTCTGAGCTCTAGCTTCTAGAGCTTCATGTTCTTCTAATTCATCCTTATCAGTGGGATTTGTTATTTTGGTGTTTGCAAAGCTCCATCTCTTCCATTCTTTGAGCACCGCAGTTATCCTAACCTTCCAAGGTAGATAGTTGGATATGCCATCCAACCTATCTGCATACCTAATGCTCATCCTATGGAAAACAACTCACAACAAATCTTAAACTGGAAAGAAAACACAACTTGTTCTGTGATTCAGAACTTTGAATACTACTTCAACTTGGCTCTGATACCATGAAGAAATTCAATGGCTTAATATGAAACTTTTTCTTTCACACATTATGTCAAACACTTGAGAACTAGGGTTTATGATTAAAAATTTACATCTTAAATTTAAAATATAAATCACCAACACAAGAATTTTCCAAGACTGAAGCAAATCTTTCACACATGAATACACAAAGATTTTTGGTCAAAGACCGGGCAAAACTCCAACTCTTGGGGAAAACCCTAGAAAGAAGAAATTATTATTAAAAGGAGAAACTCAGAAATTTTCCCAAAACACAGATTTTTTTTTCTTCTGACCCTCATAGGCAAAATACCCAAAATCACTTTCAACAAATTACCTTGATTTCTGTGCAAACATTGTTGTAGGGATTCTATACCTTCACACGTGCCTATACAGACTGTATGGATCTGCCACACATACAGATTGTACGAACTGTACTATTTGCACTTTTATGTTACCTCAGGAATCGTGCCTAGTCTGCAATTAATGCAATACGGCCTTGTAATACTTTTGTACTTTTTGCCTTGATTTATGTGCCTTCACACGTGTGCTGTACAGAATGACAGGTGCATTAAATGTTGTTGTACTTTGTTGTTGCTTACATTGGGAATCGTGCCAACTTAGAGTTTTTTCTCTCTCTCTCCTTTTGTCTTGATCTCTTCTCTCTCATTGATGGATGTCTAATTTGTCTTTTAACCCTAGTTTTATACTTTAAAAAATGTAACTACTTCTCTAACCACCTAATCTATGGTTGAGATTCATTTACAACATCTAGGGTCATAATTAAATGCACCCTCATTTAATAATAACTCACATTAATTATTAAATGTCATTTAAGTGAGACCCAATACAATAAAGTACAAAACATCATTTATTTATATATAATTTCACTTTATACACAAGGGACAAATTACATGTCCTCTTTATCACACGACACCCAAAACTATAAAGAGGACCTTCAGAGTTAATTTTCTAACAAAATTAAGTTCTAAAATTCCTTGAGGAAGGCATCAGCCTGCTTTTCCATTGAAGTATACTTCAATTTTGACTCTTGCAAGGCTCGACTCATGAAGGCAATAGGTTGTTCAAATCTCGCTTTGTTTTTCTGAAGTAAAACTCTTGCAATGGTATCTTCTGAGGCAAAAGAGAAGATTAGGAAATCTATTGAGTAGTGTGGGTTGATTAAGACCAGTGACTTAGAAATAGAATCTTTAAGGAACTTAAACGCTTCTCTCCCTTCATTTGTCCACTCAAACTTAGCATCTTTCTTTAGCGATTTCTGCATTGGTTTCATTAATTCTGCCAAGTTTGGAATGAACCTCCTGATGAAATTGATATGACCATTGAATGATTGGAGGGTCTTGACATTCTTAGGCAAGGGGATCTTCTTGATTGCTTCAATTCTTTCAGGATCTACTTTGACATCCTCTTTAGAAATTATATGCCCCAACAATTTTCCTTCGTAAATTCCTTAGAACAGACTTCACTGGATTCAATGAAATACCATACTTACGACACCTTTCAAAAACTCGCTTTATATGACATATGTGACTTGATCTCTCCTTTAAAAAAATTGTAAGGTCATCTTGATAAATTTCTATGATTTTTCCAATTAATTCCTTAAAAGCATAGTCCATGGCCCTTTGAAAGGTTGCACCTGCATTTAACAAACCAAAAGGCATTCTTAAATACTCAAAGGGTACCCCAAGGTGTTGTGAACATAGTTTTATGTTTATCTTCTTTGTTGGTCAATACTTGATTATACCTTGAAAATCCATCCAACATGGACATCATCTTAGAACCTATTAGTCTCTGCAACAAAGTCTTCATATTGGGAAATGGATAATTATCTTTTAAACATGCTATGTCGAGGCCTCTGAAATGTATGCATATCCTTATGCTACCATTTTTCTTTCTTTTCACTACCAAGTTAGAGCACCATAAAGAATGCCTTGTTGGTGCAATGATTCCTGTAGCCAACATCTTTTCAAGCTCCTTTTTTACTATGGGCGCTACCTTGGGATTTATATGCCTCGACCTTTGCCTGAAAGGCTTGACTTCTTTAAGTTCTGGTTTGAGCGGTATAGTATGCTGAAATACGTCTTCCTGATATGCTTTAAGTTCATCATATGTAAAATCAAATACATCTTTGTACTCTTTGACTAGATTTATTAATTCATTTCTTTCCTTTTGAGAGGTTCCTTTACCAATTTTTATTAACTTGGGGTTTTGATTTGTTCCTATGTTAACTTCTATATAATCCCCTGGTTTCATTTGATCCACGTTATTTTTTTTTTCTATCTTGTCTGTTGAAAATGTTTTCAAGTGCTGCCAGACCACACGAAACCAGATTTTTGAGCTGATTACTTCACCTTGATACTCTTTACCCTCTTCCTTGAAGCTGACATTGAAATTTGAAAATTCTTGCACATTATGAATAAATTTGAGGATTTGTTCATAATCTCGAAAGACTTGCCAATGCTCCATGTTATCCAAAACCGATGTTCTAAAATTTATCTCTAGTTTTCCATCACCATTCATTAGTTCCTCTGAAGGACGAAGGGTTGATGCCGCTACCGCAAACTTATCTGCCATGCTATTCTGTTCTCTAGGAATTTCAGCTATATTTAAGGCATCAAAAAATTCCATTGTGTCCCAAATTGCATTTCTATACTTTCTTAGCCTTTCACATTTGCATGCAAACCTACTTCTTACTTGGCTTACTATTAAGTCTGAATTACCTTTTATACTTAGCATTTTTATTCCCATGTCTTTAGCAATTTCTAAACCAAGAAGAAGTGCCTCATATTCAACTCCGTTATTTGCTTCAAATTCCAACCTAAAAAAAATGGAAAATCTTACCTCTAGGTGAGGTGATGACAACTCGAACCCTTTTTCCTGATCTTGAATGAGCTCCATCAAAATTCATCCTCTAGATCCCATCTACCTTTTGATCTTTGATTTTTTCTTTAATTGGGGTCAAAGAGGTGGCATAACAAGTATAACTCCCGATTTCATCTGTATTATACACATACACATTTGAAGGTTTCTTAGGGTCTTCTACATAATGCTCCCTCTTCTTTTCTCTATGTAATCTTAGTAGCGAATCTTCAGATGCAAGCACGATGGCATATGTCCAATCCATTTGAATCCAACCTCCGAAATCTGCCTACCATTTTCTTGATAAGAGCATTCTCTGTTTGTCTAGCACATCTATTACTAGTATGCCCATGGTTATATGGATATCAGGATACTTAGTCAACTTTACTAGAAGATTTTGAATCAAGCCCACTACATCAACATCTCTAGAATCCATGTCATAGATATTTTGGTAAGGTCTAGTTGGTCTTAGCTTTAACTGATCCATTACTTTTTTAGTCATTGCATTTGACGAAGAACCAAAATCTAGCATACAATTATGTAGAAGAAGATTACTTATTATCAAAGATATATAAAAGGGCAGATGATCTTCTTTTCTTGAATCCATAGTATGCAACATGACTACAAGGTCTTCTGTGACATCTTTCTGACTTGGAGGAAGATCTTCTATAGGCCTTTTAAAAGTTACCTTTTTAGGAGTGGAAGGATTTATAACATTCATTAATTTTTCTTTCTGCTTCGGATTTTTAATTATTTCTCTTCCACATACCATTACTTTAGCTTTTTGAAACCAAACACCCAATTCTAAGTCATTTTGACTATATTCTTTTGCGTCCTTCCAAGCATCTTTGGTAATAGGATGAACATGGCCTACGTTGTTGACAAACTCAAGCTTGCTTGAAAAATTGTTACTTTGACTCATTTCAGGCATACCTTGCTCTAAAATTTGTCATGCTATGTAACAAGACGACTCTTCATGAAGTACATCACAAGGTCTATAATAAGGCATGACTTCTTCAACCATATTAGTTGACTCAAGTTGGTTTGGAGGCCTAATATCTTGATGATAAATTTTCTTTTGAACCCAACTTCCTTTAGGCAATAAATTATTATGATTAGGTTGGGCTCTTTCCATGTTTATCAATCTATTTTGCATTAGTTTCTATTGATCAACATAATTAGCTTCAATGGCCTCCATTTTCTCAGTTAAGTCCCTGGTCTTCTTCTCGTGAGCATCATGGCTAGGTGCTTTATCTTTTGATTCATGTGGCTTGATGAGAGCCCTCATGAATCCAGAAACATTTGATTTTCCTGAATATTGCATATTTAAATCAATCTTAATAGCAAACTCTTGAGCCTTTTTTAGAGTGGTAGGTTCTTTGTCTTTTAAATGATATCTCATTTCTCCACTAAGGGCTTCTATATAGTAAACAAGGATGGACTTGTTTGGTGGCTTAAAATCAACATGAATGCTCGCCACCAAATCTTTGAACTTGTTGTTAAACTCTTCCATAGTTTCATTTTTGTTTCTCTTTATATGGAGAGCGACTAATTGATGGTGAAGCTCTTTCTAAACTCCCCATCTTTTCTTGAACCCTTTCAAGAAATCATCATAGGTTGCATAGAAATTATCATCAAGGCCAAGGTACCATTCTCATGCATCTTCTTCTAAGGACAGAGCAAACAACTTCATATAGACATCATCATGTGTTTGAGTAGGATCTCTAACCCAACTGAGAAAGCACTATGAAATCTTTCCTATATAGCTCTCGGCAATGACACATTGTTCCCTTGGAAGGTTGGAAGCTTTTCATTAGCCTTGTTAGGTAGATTGTGCGGTTGACCTACTATTTGAGTGAAGTCAAGGGGTTTGAAATATGCATCAGCTTTAGTCATATTATTAAACTCACTGCTTTCTTCAAAAAGGAAAAGGACGTCTGAGAGAGACTCGGATCCTATATTTTCAAGGGTCCTATGAAAAGCTAGCTTACTTGCTATCTTTCGATAAGCCTTTTCGTGTTCAAGAATGAAATCAAGTAATCCTACGGGGTTTCTTCTTGTGGAATACCTTGATTGGTTTATAGACAGTGGATGTTCTAGATGGAGTCATGGGGGGGTGTTCAACACTACAGCTGTTGATGAAATTGTCATTGATGCCAACGAGATCTTGCAGTGGCCCCTGGAGATGGTCTTAAAACCTTATGGATGATAGAGAAGCCCTTGTATTTATAGAATCAATGGATTGTTGGAAAGAGCCCTAAGATGCCTTGATGAAGCATTGAAGAGCCATTGAAGAAAGAGCCCTAAGATGCCTTGATGAAGCATTGAAGAGCCATTGAAGTGGCTTAAAGAATCCGTGAAAAAATTATTGCTATGTCGGCCCAACAAAAATTATAAGTCGGCTCAATCAAACACTAAGTCGGCTCAGTCAAACACAAAGTCGGCTCAGTCAAAGTTTTATTAAAAAAAATAAAATATTTGTATAGTATGTTGGCCCCATTAAAAATAAAAATTAAATACAAGTCGGCTCAGTAAAATATGGAGGATATTTAGTATAAATACCCCATCAAAAATTCATTTTTGATGTGACAAAAATTTTGGATTAGCTCTGCAATTTCGAAGGTCAGACTGAGGTAAATTCGGAGGTCTCTGAGGTAGCCGCAAAAGGAGCAGCAGCACTGTGGAAATTTCGGACTGTCCACTAAGGCAAATTTCGGGCAGCAGTAGACTGTTCTTTGGAGTTTTTCGTGTGTGTTTTTTTTTTGTGGCCCTAATTTATTGCAGCAGTAGGGAAAACAGTCTTTTCCTTTTGGAGCAGCAGTAGTCCATTATGGATTTTGTTTTGGGGTTCTTACCACCAGCATATGATCAGTATGGAATGTGATTACAAACAATCATATGAAGATCCTTCTCAACTAGCCCTAGTCCCGAATTATTGACTGTAGCAGCAACAGCAACAGGTTTTAAACACTTCAACAACCAACGAATTGTAGAGGAATGAGCTTCCAGGCTTGACTGAGGCAAGAGGCAGCCTGACTGAGGAAAAACTCGATGGTCTTAGCAGTGACTAAGGAAATTCATGGAGGATCTCTGATTCTTTTTGGGTAGTCTGTTGACTGTGGCAGCCATGTAAGTGCCTCTTTTATACAGATTTTTTTCTTTCTATGAGCATGAAGAGTTTGGTCGTCTGGTGGAGGATTTCCACAGTCATATCCCAAATTTACAGTCAAGGATGGACTTGCTTGGGGTTGTAACCAACATATGACTAGCACCCAAATTCTCTTGGAAGCCTTTCACACTTAACACTGCCTCTTTACACAGTCCCGAATTCTCACAATACACCATGCAGGACATGTGAAGGTAATGATGGAAGTATGTTAGATGGTGGTTTGATAATCAAAGATGGTTGGAGGCTGAGATAAATGCAACGGAGAAGTGAAGATAAATACAGTACAAATAGTCCCTAGTTTGGGCTCTTTCATAGTCTTTTATGAGGGTGACAGTCCAAGTTTGAAGTGCTGGACAGTCCTACAGCCTAGAAAACACAGTCCCAAATATTTCCACAGAGATAGAGTTTTCTTTGGTTTTATGACAGTCCAATTCTTGGACTTGGTCTTGGGTTATCTGCTGAACTGTTTTATGATCTTAAAGGCAAGTTGACTAAGATATTTTTGCAGCAGCAAGCAGTGTTGGAGGCCCCTTTTTCTACACCTACAAACTGTCTGATTTTTGGTAAATTTTTGTGACAATTGCTGCTAATTAACAGTCCTTTTTGGACTTGTTTGAAGTTTTTTTTTTTTTTCTCAACACACAGTCTGAGGTGGATGAGTTCGAGATTGGTGACAACAAGATGTTGAAGAAGTCTGAGTTTTAAATCAGTCCTTGCATAAAGTTTGTGAATTTGCAACCATACACAAATCTGAGATTTGATGCAAAGACATATGCTCAGTGCACAAGTTGGAGGCAGTCCACCAAAGTTCCATCTCAAATACACAGTCCAAAGTGTGACTTGTTTAGGGTTTCTTTGACAGAGATATGCATAAGTTTGTATTTGTAAG
This sequence comes from Pseudotsuga menziesii, assembly GCA_001517045.1. Taxonomy (NCBI): domain Eukaryota; kingdom Viridiplantae; phylum Streptophyta; class Pinopsida; order Pinales; family Pinaceae; genus Pseudotsuga; species Pseudotsuga menziesii. Next base: position 427,505 of record LPNX011143353.1, read on the forward strand.
TAAGTGAGATATTGTCTGAACAGTTTGCAAGATTATCCAAGCTTGAAGGAAAATGTTGACTGCCCTGAGCCCAAGCTCATGAAGTGATGAACAGTCTTGACGCTTTGTTGTTTGAAGACTATACACAGTCTGGTGAGTAATGAAGTGGCAAGATAATAGCTTGACACCTACAGCAGTATGACAGTGATTGATTGATGACATTGCATTCATAACATAACAGTGATTGATGTGAACAGTGATGTTTACTGTGGTAAAGTAAAATACAGTGATTTGTATTCTATTGTGACTTGTGTTAGGATGGCAATGATGTATACAGTAGCATCTCTGTATGTACATGTGATATGAAGTATGAAGCATATCCTTTATGATGAAGATATTACATGCTATGATGCACTCCTATGATGTACTGTATGAGGATGATGACACAATATTTGATGCTTATCTGTTGATGATGATGAGTTGTTGATGAAGATGATGCTTGAGCAGCATAGGAGTAGACTAGATGATGGGCAGATCCTTGTGCTTGACATGAACCTTGAGCAGTACAGTTGATGATCAGTGATAGCAGCTGTTTGATGACTTGACAGTGACCAGTAGTGTTGGTGAGCAGAACTAGCAATGCTGAAGCAGTATTGATGAGAGTGATGAGTAGATGACCAGCAGCAGAGGTTGGTTGAGCAACAGAGGTTAGTTGAGCAGCAGAGATGATGAGCCGAGATGATGAGCAGCATTGATCAACAGTAAAGATGAGCAGAGATGAGCAGCAGTGAAGAATGATGATCAGAGAAAAGGATGAGCAGTAGTGAAGAATGATGATCAGAGAAAAGGATGAGCATGAGCAGAGATAGTTGGCAGCAGATTGAAGAGATAGGTGATGTTGATGAGATTGATGAAATGATGTGACAGTGAGCTTTAATTGTAAAAGCAAGCTTGTCTTGCTTTTGAAGTTAGGATACCTCAAACCCTTCTTAACAGGGTCTAAGAAAACCAGGCAGGGTCCTGGATTAAGAGTAGGTGCTCTCCATATCAATAGGTGCTGATTTTGCCCAACGGTTGTAGCCGAACCAAAACTAATATAAAAAGATTACAAATTTATATGGTGTGGTGTTCTTCTGTGTTATGGTTCTTGATGAGTTAAATGCTATGATATGTGAATGATGAAGTTTATGAAATGATTATGAGATTGGTAGAATAATGAAATGATGAATTGGTAGTTAAGTGTGACAGGTCAAGAAAAATTGTAAAAATTGCTTTACACTGATTCACCCCCCCTCTCAGTGTTTACAACACCAACAAGGATCTAACCTAACAGGACCCCACGACCACTTTCTAGTTGTTTCCTCTTTCCTTGAGGAATTTGCCCACTATTTATCAAATTCGTTACGCCGGATTTTCGTAATGTTGTGGGTTGTTAATTTTATTAAAATGAGTTGTTTAATTAAATGTTGAAGAATTAATTAGAGCACACTCTCGCTTTTGATATTCCCAAGTCGTAGACAAGGCTGTGAGGGGTAGAGCATACACAGAAGAGGAAAATGTTTGTTCCAATTTAAATTGTAAAATGCAAACTAAAATTACTTGCAAAAGGGATACAACCCGTTAGGACGGATTGTGTGCTTGTGTAACTATAATAAAAATTGTGAGGCTAATTACTACACTATGATTTTCTTTTATCTTTCGGTGCTAGGAGAAATCGTAGTGGGTTAGTTTTCTTTACAAAAAAATGAGAAATTTAAAGCAACTTTCAACTAAAATCACTTATAAAAAGTATACAAGCTTTTAAGATGATTGTGTGCTTGTGTTAATTAAAAAACTACAAGAAAAAACAAAAAAATCACCCCACGAAAAGAGACATTGTGAATCCCCCTAGGGGGGGTGGGGTGTGGATGCAATATATCCCACTTGCTATTTTTATTATTAATTATTACATATTAGAAATGCTTGTGATCCTTTGAAAAATAAGATCACTAAGCTTACAAATGGTTAGAAAAATTTGATTAGAACAAGGGAGAAGCGTCTGGGATGCTCTAGATGGCTTAAAAGTTCAAGTTTTCTCTAGAATATCCTCCCATCTATTCATCAATGCTGAAAAAACAATGAGCTATTAGAGACGAAAGATGCCCCAAAACACTTTAAAAGTGTCTTTGGACAACCCTTAAAAATTTACAAAAAATTGACTAAGTTATGATTAAAGCAAGTAAATGAACCAAGAAAAGAAAGCTTTCCTTGGGATCTTGGCTTTCCTGTTGGGGAAACCATTTAAAGAACTTTAAAATTTGCGAGATATTCAATTAAAAATCAACAAACTAACTCCTACTTCAACTCTAAAAATTTTACGATTCAATAACTTTGAAAAGTAAGCAGCTAGCTAAATTAGATCTATGAAAATATGCTTTAAAATCAAGATTTAAATATGTATATCAGATCTGAAATAAATTTAACTTTTAAAAGAGAATTAGATCTGAAAGGTTAGGGAACCGGTAACCAAGAAAATTTATTTTTTTAAGAAGCTAGAAGAAACAAGAACCATGCCCTTGCTTGAAATATTGGAGGACTAAGAATGCCTGCAACACAACAAATATTTAAATGAAAGTGTTGAGGCCCGGAAATTCGCAGGCAACAACAGTAAGAGATTCTCCCCAATCAACGTTCCCAACTAGCCCGTTGACTGTTTGGTATAGGGAATCCGTCCGGTTTGCGGTCCGACTACCGTAGGTCAAGTAACAAAACAAAGGCTTTTACCGGTTACGGCCCGGTCCACCGTATATTTTGTATTTTTTACTTAATGTATGATATGCAAGTGCCTAATTAACCATGCAGGGTGATGAGATGCTAGGAGCAGTCACAATGTGATGCGCAGGTTCTTACCTCTCGTCTTAGCATTCACAAGCATTTAAATCACATACAACAAGAAAATAAAACTAACTACCTAAACTATCCCTAGGGAGCAGGATTATCATTCATTGGTGAGTAATATATTTTGTACATGCATTATGAAGAGTTACAGATAGCTGATACTTCTTTCAAGACACATGAACAATTACAGATATTTGAACAACCAAATAGCCAATTGTTTTATGAACAACATTCATTACTCACAGTGGAAAACATCACAAAATATACTGAAGAACATTCAACAAGAACATAGGTTCAGGAAGTTAAACACTTTCAAAGTTAATGAAACACAGCTGAAAACGAAATAGTTCCCCTTCAACATTGTTCATTTAATCACATTGATACATTCCACATTTCGTTTTCTCCAGCAGGCAAAAGTTGCAGTTTCTAATTGTAAAACGAAATAGTTCCTCTTACAAGCAAATAATTTACAAGTTTTTCCAGGGAAAAAGTCCTCGTCTCCGTTCTACTTTCAAATATTTAAACTATAACTGCAGACCGCTTGGGCTGCCCTCCAAACGTATGACCTTTCGGTTTCTCGAACGTTTCATATCCCTCTCTCCATCTTTTCTTCGTATGCTCATGATCAGTTGGGTAACTGCTGGACCTTTTCGTCCTTCAAACGTTTGATATTCTTCTATGTTGTCTTTTCCTTCATCTATCCTTCTGACCACGGTTCGACCTGAGCTACAATGTCCAGCTACACCTTCGCGCCTTGGTAGTCCGACCAATCCCTTGAGTCCACCTGCAAATAAACCAAAATGCATCATTCATTGGATTTGCGTTCCAAAACAAAGCAGCAAATTATATTACTGAAACAGCTAATCCATAAGAAAAGACCGGGTGCGCCATCATCATTTTACAAATGCCAACAACACTACCTCGTCCTCCTACGGGCTTGTGATAAAAACACCAACTGCGGAAATCGGGAGGAAACCGACATCAGAAGCAAAAGCTCTGCCCAGCCACAACGGCGAAAGAGTAAAGGCTATAGGCATGCGACGGGAGGGCGGGAAAACTCAATCACAAATCGAAAGGATAATGACATCGAAATCCAGATGGTTTTCCCAGTCGTAACGGCGGAACAGAAATGACTACGGGCAAGCGACGAAACTGTCAACACGCATTGGCAGTCAAAGCTCTTCATACTTCGGGCGAAAAAGTGATTTGGGAGCCGCAACGGCGGGAAAGGAAAGACTACATCTTCCGCTCAAACAAGATTAACACCTGATCAAACAGAAAAAATAAGTGTTCAAAACTGTTAGAGAATCAGCAATGGTTAAAAACTTGCTTCACTTTCAAAACAGCGGCCCCAAAGGACAAAGATCATATTTATCATTTGCTAGCAAACCAGCCCAAATCTGCGACCAATCACGAAATTCAATCACGGCAACTTTTTAAAATAAGCTGACAATCAATCTTCAAAGTCATCGAAAATAAAGCATGGACTCCAGCGATTAAAACAACTCTAAATCAAGAGGAGGGGACCAAAATTTAAGAAATTTGAGGAGAATGGTTGCAGCCGCAACAATTGGCGATTACCTGGTGAACCTAGATCTCTGGGCGATTATTCTTTGAGTGGCAGACTATTTAATCAACAAATGCATCTATTAAATTCTTCCAGCTATCTGGATTTCTCAAATGACAGAAGTGTGTACCTTTAATCATTGATAATAGTCTAATTTGGGGAATTGGAAACCAAGATTTTCAAGTCTAGATAACTCTGTTGAAGTCAGAGGATGAGTTTCATTATTATTTTTGTCTTCAGGTAGCAGATAGCTTGGACACCACAGGATTGTAGCATATGGTAAACAAAAATATTCGTTTGTTCCTCATTCCCATGCCACTTTAGCACTTTTGTGCTTTTGGACTTTTGTCCCTTTTCATATGAGTCCTCCTGCATGCCTTTCTTACTGAATTTTAATTCAGGATCCTCTATCCCATAGTGTCCTTTTGTGTGAGCGGTGTACTTCATGTTTCATCTCACAGACGGAGAGGATCTTTCGGCAATGTAGTACTTATGAATCAGCATTTGCCTTAACGTATGATGCTTTCAGAGGAGTTTTTTGACTCTTATACGCCTCTTGGCATTCATTTCTTGGCGTGGGATCATTTATATTTAACATACTGTTCACCTTGCTCTTTTCCATGGGTCCTCTGCTGTCGCCCCTTAGAACATTTTAAGTGTGAAGTGGATGGAGCCTCAACATAGTATTCTGGACTCTTTGAATTCGGTTTATTTCACAGGGGTTAAGCAGGACTTCAATGCACACAGAGCTATTTGAGAAAACTGCTAAACTGGAAGAAGTTCTTTCAGATAAACAGCGACACACAATCTGATACCAAAACGTTTATCAATCCCAGGAATTTTGGATGTTCCCCATGCAATCGTAGATTTGCTTCCCTTACTGAAAACAATAAAACTTAAACTAAAACAAACTGCAAAACATGACTCAAAAGACAGCCAAACAGCTTATTTATATACAAGACAGAAGAACTCACAGACATTCAAGAAAAATAAGGCTTGACAACCAAACCATTTACTGGTAAGTTCTCCTCCCACCCCTGTAGATCTTGCAACTTATAAGTAGAAGGGCCAAGCTTTGCTGCAATCTGAAAAGGGCCTACCCACAACTGCTGGAATTTAGTGTGTTCTCCTTTCTCATCATGGGGGTGGTCCCACTTGAGGACTAAGTCTCCTACTTCAAAGTCTTTTGTTCCAACTTTATGCTTGTCGAACCATCTCTTTACTAACTCCTGCTGTTGCTTAAAGCATTCCCTGGCGTTAGATCTAGCCTCTTCTGCTTTCAGCAGATTGCATATCCTCATCTGTAAAACTTCATTCTCCGACCCGCTAGATTCTTGAGCTAAAATAGAAGACGGTAGCATGATGTTGGGGGGAAGAATGGCTTCTTTACCATACACAAGGGTAGACGGTGACACTCCTATCGTAGACTTGGGGGTGACTCTATCAACCCAAAGGGCGTTTGGTAGTGCTGAGTGCCAACTCTTCTGGTTTTCTATGACAGTCTTCTTTAGAATTCTAATCAGATTTTTGATAGAGGATTCAGCCAGGCCATTTCCTTGTGGATAGTAGTTAGCAGAATAATGCAATTTTATCCCTTTATCATGAGCAAAAGCAGTTAATTTAATTGATGAGAAGTACTTAGCATTATCAAAAACTAACGAAATTGGAACTCCAAACCTGGTCATGATATGATCTTGCAGGAAGTTGATGACCTCGTCTTCATTTATCTTGCGCAGCGGGATAGCTTCGACCCAGCGAGTAAAATAATCAGTCGCGGTCAGAATGTATTTGTGTTGGAGGGGAGAATTCGGTTTTATTTCTCCAATAATATCCAACCCCCATTGCTCGAATGGCTCAGTGATCATCACAGGCTTTAGGGGTGTTGCTGCTTTAGGTTGTCTCCCACCGCACCTTTGGCAAATATCACATTTCCTGACATGTGCATGTGCATCCTTGAAAAGTGTAGGCCAATAATAACCTGCCCTGAGGATTTTGTGGGCAGTAGTATCTCCTGAATAATGTCCCCCAGCAGGCCCATCATGCAGATCTGTCATTACTTTCTTTGCGTCTTCCTTTTCCAAGCATCTCAGGAGAAATCCGTCATAATTTTTTCTGAATAATATTACTTCAACAATCTGATAGGCAGCTGATTTAAGACGCAGTGCTCTTCTTTGCTTAGAATTCCAATGTTCTGGTAACAGTCCTGCTTGCAGGCAATGCACGAGGTCTCTATACCAAGACTCGGGAGATGTAAACACAGAACATATATCCCTTAAATTTAATTCGGCCTCATCCTCCCAGGTTTGCTCTTCATTGTTCCCACTTTCAGTCATCAATTTGCACAACCCTTGACCTTTAACTATAGAGGCTGGCTTGAATTCAAGGTCATACTCTTGAAGAGCTGTTACCCAATTGCCCCTTCTTTCTCCTAACTCTTTCTGTATGAGAAGGGACCTTACGGCTGGGTAGGGGACAATCACCTTGGTTCGATTTTTTAAAATATAAGGCCTGAATTGCTTCACCGCTTTGAATACTGCGTAAGCTTGCTTCTCAATGGCTGGGTAATTTAATTCGGCCCCTTGTAGACCAATGCTCATAAAAGATATTGGGAATTCATCCCCCCCATCTTCCTTTTGCGTAAGCACAGCTGCCAAAGAATCATCGGATGCAAAAGTATACAGAATAAAATCTTTATCAAAGTCTGGGCTCTTCAGGGAGGGTGTGTGTGCAACAACAGTTTTAATTTTGCCGAAGGCGTTCTTCTCAATCTTGGTCCATTTGAATTGTGCATTTTGCTTCACCATCTTCTGTAGGGGTTTGACAATTCGAGCGAAATCAGGCACAAATCTTCGCAAGAAATTTATAGTTCCCATGAATGATTGCTTCCCCTTCTTATTATGGGGCAAGGGGATTTTTTCGATAGCCTTAATTCTTTCTGGATCAATGGAGATTCCTTGCTTTGAAACTATGTGACCCAGCAACTTTCCCTCTGTGACGGCGAACACACACTTCTTAGGATGGAGTGAGATGCCGTACTTCCGACAGCGTTCAAAAACCTGCCTTAAGTGAAATGCGTGCTCTTTTTTTTTCTTTGAGAATATCGTAATATCGTCAAGGTATACTACAGTACTTCGGCCAATCAATCCGCGGAAAGCTATGTCCATAGCTCTCTGAAAGGTCGCTCCAGCATTAATAAGCCCAAAGGGCATTCTTCTGTAGGCAAAGGTTCCCCATTTGGTCCGGAACGTTGTTTTCAATCTGTCTTCTTCGGCTACTAATACTTGATTGTAGCCAAAGAAACCGTCTAATAGCGAAAACAATTCAGAACCAGAGACCACTTGCAGCAATTGCTCCATGGGTGTCACAGGATAGTTATCTTTATCGGAAGCGCAGTTTAGATTTCTGAAATCCACGCATAATCTAATCTCTCCCGATTTTTTCCTCACCGGTACCAGATTTGATACCCACTCAGAGTGTCTGACTTTAAAAATGATTCTAGCATCCAATAATTTCTTCACTTCACTGTGAATCAGTGGTTCCAGCTTTGGATGCATTTTTCTTAAAGGTTGCTGATATGGCTTGATGCCGTCTTTGATGGGGACAACATGCTTGATGATGCTGGTGTTGTGCGTTTTTAAATCTTCGTATGTCCAAGCAAAGACATCTTTATATTGTTTAAACAGCCTGACGAATTTATCTCTTTCTACTGATGAACAACATTTGCCGAGATTCACAAATTTAGGATTTGTCTCAGTCCCCAAATTAATCAGCTCGAACTGTAGAGATGAGCTGTGAGTCTTTACATTGGCTGGTCTTCTGAACTTTTCATTTAAATCGAACATTTTTTCTAATGTTCTGACACCTTTAGGAATGAAATTGTCATATTTCATCTCGGCCTGATGTTCCTCATTATCTATAATGGCTCCTTTGAAGAACTCGTCATTTGTCAAGCATTCGATTATTTGTTGATCATCGTCGAACACTCGCAAGTTGGTGATCATATCCGGCACTGAGGGCCTGAAAAACAATTCAACAGAACATCGATTATTAGTGGGTACAAGCCTAGCGGCTGATGTGGCCAACAGGTCAACTGCTGCGTTTTTAATTCTGGGAATTGAAATAATATTGAATGCATTAAAACATTTAAGCAGGTCCCATACCTCATTTTGGTAAGCCTTTAAGTGAGGGGAAACACAATGTATTTGATTGCGGATTTGTTTCACAATAATCTCAGAGTCTCCAAAAACTTTTAGATTACTTACCTTTAATTCAATTGCTTTCCTTAAGCCCTGCACCAGTGCTTCATACTCTGCTGTATTATTCGTACATTCAAACTCTAATCTACAGGAAATAAAATGTTTATTCTTCTGGGGGTCAATCAGGACACAGCCGGCCCCTGACCCTTCTAATGTCTTAGAGCCATCAAAAAACAAAATCCAAAAATCACTAACTACTGAATGCGAATCTATTCCTACTGCTAAATTTACTATGTTACAGTCAATCTCATTAGCCTGTGAGAAACGAAGGAGATCAGGCTGAGTGTCAGATGCGTTGCTGGCTTCTTCTGCTTGGTAATTACTTGGTTCTAACTCAATAAAATAGTTTCCCAAGACAGAATCCACTGGTACATTCTTCTCCTCCAGTTGCGTAACATTGTACTTCATGTGAGGTTCTCTTAGAATCTTAATCTGGTTCGGACTCCCTTTGTATGGAAACCACAGATGCGACCAATCTGAGGCGAAATATCCATTTAATTTGGCCGACCAATCTCTGCTCAGGACAAGACCGTAAGCGTCTGGTATATCAGCCACCACGATGTTAATAACTTGGCATACTTTATCGTTAGATGCCAGACGGACTAGGACATCTTCCATCTCACCAATTACCTTTACATCCGTTTTGTCCAATTGAACCACCCTCCACGTGGATGGCTTAGGCTGCCCATTGATCTTTTTACAGACAGATATGGGCATAACATTTACCGACGCCCCTAAGTCTACCAAGCAATTATGTACATTATGATTGAAAATTTCAAACGTGAGGAGGAAAGGTGGATGTTTGCTTTCAGACTTACCTCCAACGCTGGTTTCTCCAATTTCTTCTTCTTCCTGAGGTTGATTGTCAGTGGGCAGCTTCTCATCCGATGCTTCAAGTGCCTTCAATAGTCTTTCTTTTTGCTGCGGCACTTTACACATTTCAAATAGTGGAACATTCGCTTTTACCTTCTTTAAATCCTCCACGATGTCATAGTCCATCGGCTGCTCAATGGGATGAAGTTTATCAGCATTCATCTTTCCTTCATTTGGCCTAGCCAACATATTATTCTGTTTCGGATCTTGGCTGGTAATAGTGAACTCTGGAGTTTTATCAGCCAAGGATTTATGTTGAAATTTCTTCTTAGCATTTCTCTGCAGCCTCTTAATCTTTGGGAGTATGAGACTGTCTTCTTTAACCGCCCCTTGGCTCCTTGTTGTTACGTTGGTTTCCATGACTTCCTTGTACCCCTGAGTCTTTTCCTCTTCAGCATCAAATAAGGAAATAGAATTCCACAAAGCCATAGTTTCCTCTTCTTGTTCTTTCGCGGAAGTAGTATTCTCTTTCCTTTCCTCATCTTCATCTTCTGTTAATCTAGAATCCAACATCTGATTCATGACCAACGTCATTGAGTTTATCCATTGCAGGCAATTCTTCTCAGAGTGGGGCTGTTGGTGGAAAGTGCAAAAATTTTCCATCCCTATCTCTGTCAAATTCATAGATGCAGAGTTGTGTGGAGGCGGTTGAGACTGGTTGTTGTCCTCTTTTCTCTTGTAATAAGGCTTGTAGAATTTTTTAGTTTCCTTCTCTTTCTCTAAGTCTATGATTTTGTTGGAAAGCTTCAGCATCATTTTGGCCATATTTTCCAAATCTGGCGACTTTTCTTCCTTAGGCTTAGTAAACAATAAGGTTTTTCTTCCCGCACCTTTCTCTCCTGACTGTTCTGGATAATCTTCAATACTCTCTCTTTCAGCTTCCACTACTTCTGCCTCTTCATATGTTTCCGTCAAAGTAGGCTTGGCCCTACCTTTGGCCATGGCAAACATGGCCAAATCAGGGCTTAAAGCTGAAGTATAATATTCAATCAGAACTTTGTCTGAAGGTCTATTCGTTTCAGAAAAATTCTTGAGATAGGCTGCGAACCTTTGTGTGAAAGTGTGCACCTTTTCCTTTCTTTCTTTCTTCAAGGCGCATAGCCCTTTCATGAGGGCTGCATGAGTTTTCTGAGTTGCATATTTACTTCTGAAAATTCTCTCGAAGGTGTCCCAATCAAGGATAGAGTTAGCAGGCAACCCAAAGTACCATGATGCTGCAGCTCCTTTAAGGGTATGCCGGAACAGTCTGCAGACTACATCTTCATATTCCCCGGCCCTTAATCCTTCAATTGCCAAGTAAAAACTTTGTAGGTGATCATCTACTAATATTTTCTCATTTGGGTCGAACTTGGGCAACATCTTGTCAAAGGCTTGAGGTAGGTCGTGTAATGGAGGTGTCAGGTTTAAGGGTGATCTGGCTCTCCAAGCAGGTGGTGGATTTGGTGGGTTTGGAGGTGGATTAGCATTTACGCCAGCCATGAGTCTGGGTGGAGAGTGAGGAGGTGAGCCAACTGGGGTATGAGCAAGAGAACTGTAAGGGGTATTTGGGCCTTCTTGGTTCAAAGGTAGTACAACTTCCTGTAAGGCTGTTTCTACAAGTTCTTCCCAGTCTCCAACCAACACTGAGTCTTGCGTTATAGGACGATCTTTCTTTTTATACTCTCTTCTGGGCAATTCAAGATGATTGGCAATCCTCCAATCTTCTTTACATATGCCCTGGTGTGTCTTCTCAGATCATTAACAATTTCGTTGCCAACAGAATATAGATGTTGTCTTTCTTCCGGAATTGGATTATGAAACCCACTGCTCTCAGAACTGTTACCGGTGGAATAATCTCGGGAAAACGGATTTCCTCGGCCAGCCATACACTGGCGGCCCTCCTTCTAGCGCCAGAACTGTTGAGGCCCGGAAATTCGCAGGCAACAACAGTAAGGGATTCTCCCCAATCAACGTTCCCAACTAGCCCGTTGACTGTTTGGTATAGGGAATCCGTCCGGTTTGCGGTCCGACTACTGTAGGTCAAGTAACAAAACAAAGGCTTTTATCGGTTGCGGCCCGGTCCAGTGTATATTTTGTATTTTTAACTTAATGTATGATATGCAAGTGCCTAATTAACCATGCAGGGTGATGAGATGCCAGGAGCAGTCACAACGTGATGCGCAGGTTCTTACCTCTCGTCTTAGCATTCACAAGCATCTAAATCACATACAACAAGAAAATAAAACTAACTACCTAAACTATCCCTAGGGAGCAGGATTATCATTCATTGGTGAGTAATATATTTTGTACATGCATTATGAAGAGTTACAGATAGCTGATACTTCTTTCAAGACACATGAACAATTACAGATATTTGAACAACCAGATAGCCAATTGTTTTATGAACAACATTCATTACTCACAGTGGAAAACATCACAAAATATACTGAAGAACATTCAACAAGAACATAGGTTCAGGAAGTTAAACACTCTCACAGTTAATGAAACACAGCTGAAAACGAAATAGTTCCCCTTCAACATTGTTCATTTAATCACATTGATACATTCCACATTTCGCTTTCTCCAGCAGGCAAAAGTTGCAGTTTCTGATTGTAAAATGAAATAGTTCCTCTTACAAGCAAATGGTTTACAAGTTTTTCCAGGGAAAAAGCCCCCGTCTCTGTTCTACTTCAAATATTTAAACTATAACTGCAGACCTCTTGGGCTGCCCTCCAAACGTATGACCTTTCGGTTTCTCGAACGTTTCATATCCCTCTCTCCATCTTTTCTCCGTATGCTCATGATCAGTTGGGTAACTGCTGGACCTTTCTGTCCTTCAAACGTTTGATATTCTTCTATGTTGTCTTTTCCTTCATCTGTCCTTCTGACCACGGTTCGACCTGAGCTACAATGTCCAGCTACACCTTCGCGCCTTGGTAGTCCACCAATCCCTTGAGTCCACCTGCAAATAAACCAAAATGCATCATTCATTGGATTTGCGTTCCAAAACAAAGCAGCAAATTATATTACTGAAACAGCTAATCCACAAGAAAAGACCGGGTGCGCCATCATCATTTTACAAATGCCGACAACACTACCTCGTCCTCCTACGGGCTTGTGATAAAAACACCAACTGCAGAAATCGGGAGGAAACCGACATCGGAAGCAAAAGCTCTGCCCAGCCGCAACGGCGGAAGAGTAAAGGCTACAGGCATGCGACGGGAGGGCGGGAAAACTCAATCGCAAATCGGAAGGATAATGACATCGGAAGCCAAATGGTTTTCCCAGCTGTAACGGCGAAACAGAAATGACTACGGGCAAGCGACGAAACTGTCAACACGCATTGGCAATCGGAGCTCTTCATACTTAGGGTGAAAAAGTGATTTGGGAGCCGCAACGGCGGGAAAGGAAAGACTACATCTTCCGCTCAAACAAGATTAACGCCCGATCAAACAGAAAAAATAAGTGTTCAAAACTGTTAGAGAATCAGCAATGGTTAAAAACTCGCTTCACTTTCGAAACAGCGGCCCCAAAGGACAAAGATCATATTTATCATTTGCTATCAAACCAGCCCAAATCTGCGACCAACCACGAAATTCAATCACGGCAACATTTTAAAATAAGCTGACAATCAATCTTCAAAGTCATCGAAAATAAAGCATGGACTCCAGCGATTAAAACAACTCTAAATCAAGAGGAGGGGACCAAAATTTAAGAAATTTGGGGAGAATGGTTGCAGCCGCAACAGAAAGCAAGACCAATACTGAAGGTGGATGAGGACGCAGTTGAGCTCAACCTCCTCCTTTAGTTTCATATCCTGTGCTGTCACAAACACTTGCAGAGAAAGATCAAATCTAGAATGTATAATTAAAAGATATTAGAAGGGCATTAGTACAATTGAATACACCTGCTGCTTCAATATCTCTAAACAATCAAACATTAATAAGCAAATCAATCCTATGAATGATGAGTCTATGGGCACAAAGGCCTACTAAGATAGATCAATCCACAGCTACTACAAATGAAATATGATTAGCCGGATATTACCTCAGAACATCAACAAAAAACACATCCAATGGGACAATTGCACAACATCTGGCCTCCAATGCCTTAAAAAATATTTCATTGACAGATGGTCAAATGATCAAAGAAGAATTACAAGAGCTGAGGTTCAGTGCTTCCTTCTAAACAATGGAGCATTGCCTTGCTTATATAGAAAAATGTGACCAAGATGGGGGCCGCATTTGCTAGGTTGGTTCAATAGTTGGCATGAGTTGTGATAGATTGAAAAAGGCTGAAAATTAGCTTTCTTCCAATTCCTAACTCAACCACTTTGCTTTATCTTACAAATTGCTATTTTTTCTTGAGAGTTGCGCCCTCCCTATGAGGAAATGCGCCCCACATGGAGAAGAGAAATTATCTTGCGTTTGCTTGCTGAGAAAACACTCCAGAGTGTTTTGGAAACCTTAGGAATGTTTCCACTTTACCTTGCCAACTCAGAATATTCACTTTCGGCATGTTTATTTTATATTTATGAGTTGCCGAATTTTTCAGTTTATCCATTTTTGAGTAATATTTAATTTTTGAGGTAAATAATTACTCGAAAACTTAGGAAAGTGGGTTGAGGGGTTAAGTGGGTGCTTTGAGTTGGAAAACAAGCACCCCCATGCCTAATTCCTCCTCCTAACCACACTTTTATGCCTTTACGAATATTTTTAATTAAAACAAGCATGCTTTTTACGGGAAAATTAATATTTTCTGAAATAATAAAAACACCTAGGGGGGACTTAGTACATGTTCATAAGACTCTAAAATAATGATTAGCATGGTAATATACATTGAAACATTGGTCTTAATAACCTCCTAAGGCCTACCCACCAAGCCACTTATTCTAGCTTTGGAGGAGTGGGTGAAAAACTCAAAAATTACAAGTCATTAAAAAAGGGCATATAATTCTCAAGGAAAGAACACCCTAGAAGAGTAAAGTATTGATGACTAAGTCCTAGGAAAGCCAAGCCTTTTAGATATTCATTATGCTAAGTCATTTATCACAATTCCCCACAAGGCATGGACATGTAAAAAAGAAAAAAGAAAGGGCCACTGATTGGCTTGATGGACTTCAAAACACATGTGATGAACAATTGAATTGTTCAAGTTTTTGACTGCTCATTGGAAATCCACCTAAGTGCAACTTAGTTTTTACATCTAGATACATAACAATTACATAGAGTTGAAGATAAACCCCAAGAATAAAGGAGAAACTCCTCCAAAGATAGCGAGCCCAAAAAGTAGTCTTCCTTGCTTCTATAGCGTGCTTCTCTCTTGACTGGAGCGAACTTCCTTGGTGAAGAATGAAGAGGGCGCCTTCTATTTATGCTTTTTCATGTTGACCTTTTCACTTTTGGAGTGGGGCCGACTTGTCTCTTTTGCTTGGCCAACTTCTCTTTTGGTTGGCATAATAAATGTTGTCTTCATGTTTCTTTTGGGGTCGACTTGGTGAGGATTCCTCATGCAGCTACTACATCAACATGGAACTGTGCCTTGTGTGGGTGGAGATCTTCTTAGGTTGTCTAGTTTGATAAAACCTACACCAATGGAGTTGCTTGGTGAAATAAAAAAATATAATTCAAATAAAGCAAATCTCAGTGATGTAATTTAGGTTTTCATTGTTCAAGGATTGCCGAAGTCTCCGGCGATGGCGCCAATTTGTTATCATGCAATATGCACTAGCAGACCTATCTAATTACAGTAAAAATGCTTTTAATATTTATGAATATTGAAAAACTGCATGCATGCAGATGCACATAGTTGTGTCATCTCCGTTTCCTGAAATTTTGATATTGTTATATTTGAAACTTGTACCATTTCCAAGTGATTTTTCCATCGAGGTAACATAGCTGCTATTCATTGTTTGGTCATTGTGATATGCTTTGTTTTTAGAACTTTTCTGAAATCAGAATAATCTCTTTTGGTTTTGTATGATAATGTCTTGTCTCTCATTCTCAAATGCATGCAGCCTGCTGTTGGTGGGGTTTTAGGCTTCATTGGCTGCAAAATGGTTGCAGATTTCTTTGGTGAGTGTCACATAATTAGCAGCTAACTTGGAGAATCATCAATTTTTTGATATGCAACTTCTACTGTTTGCATCCCTGCATATTAAATTTTCTATTGATGTAAACTTTTAAGTTTTAAGTGTCAACATAGTTTTTATATAACCATAATACGAACCTAGTGGAAAATCCAGTGCATCAGAATAATATGTTTTTATGTTATGTTCTTTTCAGAAATATCACTACTTAGTTTTGGATACTTTTGCTGTCTCTGATTTCCTTAGGTTATCATACACCGACAGAGATTTCCTTGGGCTTTGTAGCAACGATACTTGGTACAGGAGTTCTGTTAAGCTTCGCGACAAAATCAGAAGGCAAGAGATAGTTGCTGGTCAGCAGTAGTACATCTAATACTTTTTATTTTGTATCTTGAATGGGAGGTGCAATTTTGTAGGCATTGTATATGTGGATTGATTAAAATTATCAAACCTTTACACCCTTTGTGATCATGTCCTTGTTGGCCAAGGAAAATGTGTCGTATGATAAGTCTTCTATAGTCATCAAGAGATCTTTAATGAGAGAAATTACTAAGCAATTTGGGATCTCGGAAATTGAGGATTGTTTTTTCATTTTATTAAATATCTTTCCAAACAGATGAATAAAGTATCCCAATATCTTTGTAAAATCTCCATATGCGGGACTTTATTCATGTGGAGGAGCATATTCGTGCGCAGGACCATTTACTGTATGTTGTTATTTTGGACAAGGATGCAATGTCTTCTCCAAAAGCAACTAGCAACTTTTAGAAACTTTTGCAATCAAGCCTGGAAATTTATGGATATGGCAGAGATTTTTCTTTCTCCAATATGTTATTATTGCAACTTAAAACTGCAGGGACATTTTGGAAATTGATTTCTGTTATCAATGATAAATAGTGCCTTTGCAGTTTATTTAAATAAGCAATAGTTCCTAACATATTTTAATCGATGTTGTTGTGATGTTATAGAGTTGATGTTATGAAAGATGCTAGTAAATGTGTCTATATACATGGAAATTGACCATATTACCTGGGAACTGAAATTCAGGTTATTACTTGGTAAAATATTGATAATAATATTCAGAGTTTTGGAAGCCCTGTCAACTATACATACAGGTAGTTATTTTATCAGCATTTAATGCTAGGGATAGTGTCTCTCTCATTTGATCAAAGAAATCATTTTTGGTGTAGTGGGTGTCAATTCTTGATGGTTGCTTTCTTGAGTTGTATGTAATCTATACAGAGTTTCACCTTTCTTCTTAACAAAGAAGTACTGGTGTTCCCCATGGTAAAACACTTGGTCCTATATATTCTCTCTATAGCGACTTTTGCAATTGCATATTGAATTGTAGTAACTCCAGCATACTCATTCTCTATGGAGCTTTGTATGCCTGCTTCACACCAGGGATAAGGTTTATGGCGAAATGCACATTTCACTTTGCAGGAAGCTTTGGCAGCTTCTTGGAACACATTTCAAAATTCCTTCAAGACTGGATAATCATTGAGCTTTAGACCATACTCTTTGTCAAGGGAAATCACACGGGCTGTAAATAGATGGCATCCTTCCCTCGTGCAATTCTTGACTTGAATAGGAGATATCTATCTTAGAAATATCCATCTTAGTATTTCCCTAAATCAGTGTGGCTCCGAACATCCAGGTTAGAGTGGCAAGCCATTAAAAGTAGCTCTAGTAGAACGTCTGTTCAATTCCAAAGGGGAATTTTTTTACTAGTATTCGGATATTGCTTTTTGTTTATGTAACATAGACAATTGTTTATTGTGTTATGTGGTTTGAAGCAAAGTTACAGAATTTAGAGCGAGCCTTTTGGTTCAAAGTTGTGACTCATACTCTGACACCACAAAACGTAGAATCGACTTGCAAACATTAAAAAACACAAAATATTCAAAGTTAATTTAAACAAAATGCACAAATAAAATGCAAACAGTTATATTATATGCAAGTCTGTCGATTTATACATTTAATGGTAGGGTGCAAATAGGAAAAACAGCTATGAAATACCTAAATTAGAAGTTTTTATTTATAAAATAAAAGTAATCAGATACTTCATCATACACGGGCCTCTAGAAATCTAAAATTCATAAATCTCAATTTAGGTCGTAAATGCTGTCATTAGGATCATCGTAAGTTTTTTTTTTCTAGAATATCCTCTTAATCATCTTTTATTGCGGTATCACCATCGGTCGATTCTTTTAGAATGTCCTTTGGATCAACCATTGTTGCTATAAATATTAGATTGAGTGCTTGACCCCAATGGTTCCACCCTTTTCATCCCACTTTGGTAGATTAAATGGCTTCAAGCTCATCCAGCGAAAGTCATCCTATGGAAAAGTTGGTGAATTTAGTAGGGATACTGTAATGGGGGATCATGTTTTCTCTGAACTTTGCATATATATTTTTGGCCTCCAGAAATTCAAAACTCACCAATTTTCACTTTAAATAGTAAATACTTTGTCAATAGGATCAGCGTAAGTTGTTTTTTCTAGAATGTCCTCTTGATCAGCGTTTGTTGCTCATCATAGGCTGTTTCTTCTAGAATGTCCTTTGGGTCAACCTTTGTTGCTACAAATCTTCACTTGAGGGCTGACCGCAATGACTCTACCCTCTCATCTCCCTTTGGTAGATTAAATGGCTCCAAGTTCACCCTATTGAAAAGTTGGTGAACTTAATAGAATACTGGTATAACCAGAGATCACGTTTCTCTAAACTTTGCGTATATCCTTTTTGCCAAAATATTTTGGTACCTTGTCATTATCTAGATAAGTACTATGCTAGGCATGGATCATAAAGTGCTAAAGTTAGTCCTTGAACAACTGCACTTTGAGCTTGCTGGCACCTTAAAATTAAATAATGAAAGCACATTCTTTTTAGAGACTTACTTTTTCATTTATGTTTCATTTATAAGACTTTAGTTTTTTATTATTTCTCATTTATCAAAGATTTTTGTTTATGTAAATAAACATATGCTAGGCATGGATCATAAAGTGCTAAAGTTAGTCCTTGAACAATTGCACTTTGAGCTTGCTGGCACCTTAAAATTAAATAATGAAAGCACATTCTTTTTAGAGACTTACTTTTATATTTATGTTTCATTTATAAGACTTTAGTTTTTTATTATTTCTCATTTATCAAAGATTTTTGTTTATGTAAATAAACATTTTCTCCTACATATGATGATGTTTCTCAAAAAACCATAAACCATTTATTCATCTGATGATGTTTCTCAAAAACCATAAACCATTTATTCATTTGATGATGTTTCTCAAAAACCATAAACCATTTATTCATCTGATTATCTTAAAATGTATTATATGTGCAATATTCATGAAAAAATGTGTTTTTATCTTAGAAGGGATTTAGATAGCTCTAGGGGTTAGTAAACATGGTCACAATATCACATTTCACAAATTTACAAATATTTCACCCAATTCCTATCTAAACATTTATTATTCATACTTCCTAATTCCTATCTAAACATTTATTATTCTATTTAAACATTTATTCCTGGCCCTCTGTTTAAAAACATCAAATAATCTCCTACATATGATGGTGCTTCTCAAAAACCATAAACCATTTATTATTCATACTTCCTAATTCCTATCTAAACATTTATTATCCTATTTGAACATTTATTATTCATACTTCTTGGCCCTCTTTTTAAAAATATCAAATAATCTCCTACATATGATGGTGTTTCTAAAAAACCATAAACCATTTTTCATCTGATTACCTATGAGTTGCTTATATGTGCACTAGTGCATGAAAAAATGTCTTTATCTTAGAAGGGTTTACATAGTTATAAGGTTAGTAAACAAGGCCACAATATCACATTTCACAAGTTTGCAAATATTTTGGGTTTAGATAGTTCTAGGTTAGTAAACAAGGCCACATTTCATAAATTTGCAAATATTTTGCCCAATTCTTATCTAAACATTTATTAAAGTATACATACTTCTTAAGCCCTATATTAAAAATATTCACAAATTTGCAAATATTTTTCCCAATTCTTATCTAAACATTTATTAAAGTATTCATGCTTCTTGGCCCTATATTAAAAATATTAAATAATCTCCTTTAGGCATAGGCAATCGAAAAAGCAAATGTAAATTTTGTGTTGTGGAGAAATGTCATCAGATATTATACTCTCATATGTGATGTGTTGGTGATTGAGTGAGGTCATTGCCTGTGTGGACTAATATGTAATGCATTGTAAGGTGAATGCAAAATATTAAATAATATCCTTTAGGCATAGGGAATGGAAAAAGCAAATGTAAAATGTAATTTTTATGGAGAAATGTCATGAGATATTATACTTTCATATGTAATGTGTTGGTGATTGAGGGAGATTACTACATTTGTGGACTAATATGTAATACATTGTAGGGTGAATGCAAATGTATGGTATGAAGATAACAAACATTTTCCTTATATATTTTCTTCCAAGAAATTATGTATGATAAAGACAATTAACAAGCAATGTGCTATGTTTATGATAATGACAATAAAAGAAAGAGTGATGCAAGGCATGGGCCATCATGTTTATGATCAAGACAACTAAGTAGTTATATGAATATGACCTCTTATCGATCAATAGATGTATGGATACTAAGCATGGGTTTGTAATCTTGATTAAGAAGGCATTTCACATGTTCAAACTTTGATATATGCATGGTCACTAAATATCAATTTTTTTGTAAGAAACCTTACCTCGTTATGTATTCAAAGCATAATAGCATTTGAAGAAAACTCCAAGGAACTTTGTCATGTCTCCCCAACATAAAAACATTTGAATTTGGAATTCATTGAATTGCAACTATGATTCATATCTCTCGCTAAAAAATCAAGCACCATAACCTTTGAAATCGAATTCTTTACACATACCATAATGTTTGAAGCTATGTGAAGGTTGTTAAAAACATCAAAACCATGAAAATGAACTATCATATTTCATTTAAAAGTGGCTCTTGAAGTATGATTATATTCCAAAATAACCCAAATTTACACTAATTACAAAAGGTCACATCATGTCCAAGTACATAAAGCCAACTTGTGTTTTTGTGCAAATTCATGACCAACGTATAAAATGGCAACTCATGCATAAGGTACAATACCCACATGTTGATAATGAGGATAAGACCGTTGTCAAAGGCATTTTCAAATGTGATCTTCCTATTCTATGTGCTCGAGGAAGATAGAAGTCCACGTTAACGACTGCTGCACAATTTTGAATATTGAGAAAAAAAATTATATTTAAAGTTATTTTCCACAACTTTAAATATCAACAAACTTACAAATAAATTTACAATTCATTATAGTTCAAAAATTGTATGATAAATGAGCCAACTAGTCTATAGGAAATTGTACCATCAAATTTAAATGTATAAAACGCAATCCATATTTGTGTGAAAAAAATCATTAACTATTTGATCTAACTAAGAAAATATGGGGATAGGTTAGCCTTCCTAGCAAGGAGGAAAAACCATCAGGTGAAATCTCTTACTTTAAGGCAACAATGGTAGATGGAAAATTAGTATAAGCCCTAGAAGTATAGATTCCATTGGTAGAGGCCATAGTGGTAGATGCATTGACACTAGAAGATCAAATAAAAACTATAGGTGCAAGTGCACTAGAAGGTCCAACCAATAACCTCTAAAATTGTGGATAGGGTAAGAGATGATAAAATCCCATCAATGGTTGCAAACAATAAGTGTCAAACCAATTAGAGGAATAAATTGAGAATAATAAAAAACACAAATATGTCAATGTACAAATTGACTTGTTCAGGACCTAGGTGAAGGGCATGCAAATAGAAACTCTATTGTTGAAAATTTTAGGGGCCACAGATGTGGATGCAAACGAAACCTTAAAGTGTGTGTGAGATGCATAAGTAATAAGTCCTATCATATGCTAGAAACACAAAGTGAAAAGCTAGTTAGAAATTATTAAAACACTTAAAAATTTAAGCACATCATCTATTTAGAATATCGTGATTAAGAAAAATTAACTTGTTTTGCAAAGTGTGAGATATGCTAGAGAAATTGCAATGCTAAAAGATGGGGTGACTAGCAATATTTGAATCAACAATGTAGTTTGGCCACTAACAACACCTTTCATCTACTATAAACAAGATGTTTTGACATGGTTATAATGTTATAATATACTATACGTACTTCCCCAACTTAAACAAAAATGTACTTGAATATACTACCTAACTATGGGACATGATGGTAGGAAAATTAAAGGTCGAGGGAATAGGACTAGGTAAGAATCTTTCTATGGATTGCAATATTGTTGGCTAAAAAAACTGGATGAGTATAATGAGAACTCTAGGATATAAAAGAAAAATTGTTGTCATACTTTATTCCAATGCAATATGCTTAAGCAAACTATGACACCAATTGGTGCAATGTATGTCGATCTTTGAACCTCAAGTTAGGGTAGTGCATGGAATACTCCTATCAAGGAATGGATTCACATGACGTAGCTAAGGTTTGATTGGTACAAAAACATGAAAAATGAACAGGACAAAAAAAGCATTTCATATTTAACCTAAATTAACTTAAAATATCCAAATAAGAGAAGATTAAGATGAAACTAGAATACCTAAGGGTGAAATCCTAGTCACAAAGACAACATAGGGTCTCTCAACCCAAAGTAAACATTGCATATCAATGTCTTATGTCAATGGTTGTAGAAACGTGATTTCAAGTAATTAGATGAACATACAAAACAATGCCAAGCAACATAGCATGACTACAATAACATAATTAAAGAAAAATAACTTACCATGATACCTGCATGTGAGGTATCTCCATAAAATAAGATGCTACAATCACTATAACAATCATGGTAGAGAATGAATAATATTAGTGAGATAATTATTAGATCATAACAATTTGATATGCCAAATAATTAGATAGTCACAAAAGCTTCATAATTAGCTTTATAGATTATAAATGTTGTCACCTAGATATATTTAGTCACATGGCCTAAAGGCTTGACCCCTAGTCCTCCATCATTAGGTTGGACATTAACTAAAATCCCTATTGCTTGGATGTAATGAGGAATGTGATATGTTGAAGTAATCTATGGATCAAGGTGGAATCGAATTTTGGGTCTCAAAAACCTTGTCTTCAATATCAAGAAATTAGAATAGATCTTCCCTTGCCAAGTCACTTTTTTAAAATCCAACCAAAAAAATTAAATTATCATAAATGTCGCTTCATTAATGATGGATTGATGCTCAAGCTACAATATCGATGTCAAAGAGACGTGGAACCAATGTTGATACCATTAAGAGATGTTCATGTTAATTTATTTTTTTGTTTCAGGCTCCCTACCCACAAGGGATTGTTAATCTTTTATTTTTATTTTTTTATTAATATTTTTTATAATGAGACATGAGAATACTTGAATAATGCTTAAGAACATCTAAATCTTGAATTAGTGGAAAAGGCAAGGTATTTGACACTATGGTATTATAAGTTGTGTTAAGGACTATGTACTAGGGTTCGTGTGTTGTTGTGCTTAAGGGTTGCGTTATAAGTTGTATTATGGACTTTAGACTAGGGTTCATATGTTCTTGTGCTTAAGGCTTTAGATGGGTTATTTGATTAAGGGTAATAGTGTTATGTCTATGGGGGTGGTTATGAGGGTTTCTCATTTAGTGTTTTATGCACTAGTATTAGGGTTCAAGGGTTAAACGAGCTACACATCAAGTGTTATATGTATGGTGCTTATAAGGGTTAGGGGGTATATGTTAGCAATTAGGAGGTTTCAAGGTTTTTTTGGGGCTATATTGACTACAAGAGTGCAATATTAAGGGTCCATGGTTATGGACTTCAAGAGAGAAATATTATGGGTTATAGTGTTAGGATATTTAGACACTTAGGAGTTAGTTAAGATCAACTTGTGTAATATATCCGTTAGGTAAAAGTGTGTTTCTTTAGTATGCATTAGTATGCATTTGTAAATATTCTAATCTGACGGTCACAATATGTTCTAGACATAGAGTGATCCGATGGTTCAACTTCTCTTAGATCATACCTACCATTGATCCGTGGCTTAACACCTGATTGGTCTATGATCTCTATTTAAAGAGCATATAGGGTCCTTGGCTAGTTGATTGATTATGAGAAGCTCATGTAACTTTTTTTCTTTTGCATAATAAATTGCTCCAAGTAGCTATTTGGCTGGGGCCGTGGACTGTTTCCCTCTCGAGGGTTTTAACCACGTGACAAACATCAGTGTGTTGATCTGTGATCTATTTGTGTGAAGCAGTTGCTCAAGGTGTTCGGTCTTTTGGGAGTACCCTGTGTATCCGAACATGGTATTAGAGCTTTTATGAAAAACCGCTTTTGGTTTTGATCAAGATCTAGAACCGGTGTTGCTGAAACTTTGAAAAGGTTTCTAGTTCTGGATTTTCTGTGCATTTGTGGCCTGTGGGATCTGTTCCATTGTGTCCAGAGCGTTGTTTCCATTTGGAAATAGTCTTTGTTTCACTGAAAACCGTTTCCATTTGCTCCAGAAACACCCATTTCGGCAAATCTGAAGGTATAATGTTACAGTGACGAATTTGTTTTTTTTTAAATCTCTCATATTTTATCAGTTTGTTATTAGATCTTTTCTGTTTTAGTCTCAGATTGTTGCCTTCCCTGACTACGTGTGCTCTTTGTCGTGCACCTTGCGCGATCGCGGAGAATCAGAAACAGTAAGGGAAAGTTTTTTTTTCTTGTCTTCTCAGCTACGTATGCTCTTTGTCATGCACCTTGTGCGATCATAGCAAATCAGAAACAACGAGAAAACTTGAAAATGTAGACTTTTCGGGTAAGCTAACCAAGATCTAACCCCATTGTGTGGAAAAAGTTTTTTTTGTTTTTGTTTTTTGTTTTTTTTTGTGATTTGCAGGAAAAGAAAGCAAGCACGGAGAACGAGAGAGAAGAGTTAAAAAAAAAAAAAAAAACCTTCCTCTTTTTATTATTTTACGTACCTTTTAAACTTAGCTCACTTGATCCAAAGTTGTTTTATTACTTAATAGGTCTTGAGTTCAAGTCTTATTAAGCTACTTTTTAGTGCATGCAATTTTTATTTTCAAGTTATTTTATTATAAAAGTGCATCTCACATAAATAAAATAAAATAAAAGTGAGTCACTTAACTCTTTTAATTTATTGCTGCACTATTTAAATATCACATTATTGTAAAAGTGAATATCACTTATTCTACAAAAGTGATTCACTTCAAAGCAACTTTATTGTAAAAGAGATTGTCAAAGGTTGATCTTGGGAAGAGGGGGCTTCTTTTTTTAGTTGGTCAAGTTAATATTTGTCACGTCACTATTGGGGACATCTTCAACATTTTCTTTGATCAAGCATACCTTCATCATCCAGAATCAGTTTTAAGTGCCGGTTTTTTTTTAAATCGCATATTTTTTCGAGCTCTTTGCATCCAAAAGTTAGTTTCTGTTCTTTCAACCATTATTTTATAGTATGGCCGCCCCTTGTGATATTATATTTACAAGTTATAACTATTTCTCATGGAAATCTCGTATGGAGGATGCTCTGCAAAGTAGGGGACTTTTTCAGGATAACCTCAGGGAAAGAAACAGAACCCACTCATGATGATAAGAAAATTAAATGGACAAATAGATGTGATGAAGCTCATGGATTGATTGGGATGTCAATCTCTATTGATTTGCGATTCCACATATCTGGAATTGATGAACCTAATCTCGCTTGGGAAAAGTTGGAATCTGTGTTTGGTAAACACAATGAAATTCGGGGTCATCAACTTGAGAATGAGTTGCTTTTCTTGAATTCAAATGATTTTTCATGCATTCAAGACTATTTATCTAAATATAAAACTCTTAGACTATTATGTGCAGAATGCAAGATTAAGAAAGAAGACAAACAATGTATTTATCATATTCTTTCAAAACTTGGACCTGCATATTTTGTTTTTGTATCTACATTCTACTCCATGAAATAATCCTTGACAGCAACTAGCTATCAAGAGCCTAGCCTTGAATCCTTTTGTGATTCCTTAATTAGAGAGCAAGATAAGCTCATTCATCTTGGAATAATTAACAATGCAGATACATCTGGGAAAGCCTTATTGTCCCAATAGAAAGAAAAGTCCAAGCCTCCCAAGAAACAGAATTTTCGCAATAACAAGCAAAACAACAAGGGTCCCAAACCCTCTCAGTCAGCTCCTTCTTTAAAAAATGACAAAGGATCCAAGCAAAAAGGAAAGAAGACTGAGCGTCACTGCAATTTTTGTGGAAAAGATAATCATGATGAATCTAAGTCTTTTAAGAAGATGGCAGCATTGGAAGCAGCAATGAAGAAGCACCACATCAGCCTAGATTTGTCTTCAGAATCTACCTCTCATGGACATGCACTTTGTGCTTCTGGTTACTCTTATACTGCATCTTCTTCTTCTACTTCAATTGAATGGCTCATTGATTCTAGAGCATCTTATCATATGGCTAAGGATAAAGCCATATTTTCTACTATGCATGAATGTAACACCAAACAAATATTTGTTGGTGATGATAGATCTTTAAGTGTTGTAGGATCTGGAACAGTTCCAGTAGAAAATGGTCATTTCAGTGATGTATTACGTGTTCCAAAAATTTCCTGCAATTTGTTATCAGTCTATCAAATTAATCATTCAGGTGAAGGTAAAACTGTGACGTTTACACCTCACCAAGTTGTAATCAAAGATTTTAAAAATCCTCAAAATATCCTTACTACTGGAACTGTTGATGATATTACCAGGTTGTACAAATTTAATAACTTTGGGTCATCACCTTTTCCTTCAGTTTTTGTTGCTCGTAGTGATAACTTGATCAAACTTTGGCATGAGCGATTTGGTCACTTAAATTATCATTCATTGCAACAACTATGTAAAGACAATATGGTGACTGGTCTTCTGCTGGTATCTTGCAAGGATGGTGTTTGTTCGGGTTGTGTACTCGAAAAACATCATCGAGACAGTTTTGACAAACGTGCCTCTTGGCACGCCTCGGTTCCCTTGGAGCTTGTGCATAGTGACTTGTATGGCCCTCTTCCATCTGCTTCCTTTTCTGGTTTCAAATATTTCTTAACTTTTAATGATGACTACTCCAGACGCACTTAGGTTTACTTCCTAAAACTTAAAAGTGAATTATTTAACATGTTCTTGGCCTTCAAGGCCCTTGTTGAAAAACAATCCGGTCATCAAATTATTAAGTTAAGATTTGACAATGGAGGAGAATATGTTAACAACAAGTTCACTACTTTTTGCACTGAACAAGGAATCCAACAACAACACACTGTTCCATATACACCACAACAAAATGGTGTAGCTGAACGGAAGAACCGCACTTTAAAAGAAATGGCTAATTGTATGATCCAATCTAAGGGACTAAGTCTTCAATATTGGGTTGAGGCCATAAATTGTGCAAGTTACATAGTTAATCACACACCCACTAAAGTTTTACAAGGTATAACACCGGAAGAAGCATGAGTAAAATTAAACCAGATGCAAGTCACTTTCGTGTGTTTGGTTGTGAAGCATGGGCTCACATTCTGGATGAAAAACGGAAAGCATTGCAGCCTAAAAGTGAAAAGTGCATATTTGTTGGATATTTTGAAGATGTAAAAGGTTATAGACTTCTTCAGCCACATTCTCATGATATAATCGTTAGAAGAGATGTTAAATTTGATGAAAATCTCTTAGCCTACGAGCCTAACTTGGCGGGTGTGGCATCTTTGGCCTGCGAGCTTGATTTAGTGATTGTGCCTTCTTCTTCTTCTTCTTCCAGCTCCTTGACAGGTTTCCAACTCCAGTTTCTGATGATGACAATGAGGATGAAAATCCACCTCCACCTGCTCATGTTCCTCCAATTGCACCAGCACCAATACTTCCTTGATGGGTCCGCTCAACATGTGAATCAGCTGGTGATCCTATAGATCAACGTCGAACACGTTCTCAATTTCAGCAAGCCTCTTTTCTTTTGACTCAAGTTTCCGAGAATCATGATCCAAAAACTTTTGCAGAAACTTCAGGAAATCCAGATTGGGATGCAGCTATGGATGAAGAATATCATTCCTTAATGGCAAACGATACTTGGGATCTCGTTCCTCTTCCAAAAGGAAGAAAACTTGTCAGATGTAAATGGGTCTACAGAACTAAGTATGCATCAGATGGAAGTGTTGACGGACTTAAGGCAAGGTTAGTTGCCAAAGGTTTTTCCCAAGTTGAAGGGATTGACTACAATGAAACCTTTGCCCCTGTAGCAAAAATGAACTCCATCCGCCTTGTTCTTTCCCTTGCAGCCTTACATAACTGGGAATTCCATCAAATGGATGTCAAGTCTACCTTCTTACATGGTGATTTACATGAAGAAATTTACATGGAACAACCTCCTGGATATGTTCAGAATAACTCTAGCCTTGTTTGTCTCCTTAATAAATCCTTATATGGCCTTAAGCAAGCTCTTAGAGCTTGGTATGCCAAAATGGATAGCTTTCTCCTTGACACTGGTTTTTCTAGATGTCATTCTGACCCTAATGTCTATACCAAGAAAGTAGGAAACCATCTCATCACACTTGTTCTTTATGTTGATGATTTTATCCTTATTGGTAGTGACCCTAAACTTATAACCCATGTGAAATCCAGTCTTAAGCAAAATTTTGAAATGTCAAACTTAGGACATTTGCATTATTTTCTTGGTCTCCAAGTCTTACAAACCAAAGAAGGACTCTTTCTTTCCCAGTCTAAGTATGCTTGTGACCTTCTTCGTCGCTTCCACATGGAAGATTGTAAACCAGCCCCTTCTCCCTTCCAGTCTGGGGTCAAACTTTCTGCCACTTGTACTTCCCCTGAAGTAGATGCTACCTTGTATCGTCAGCTTGTTGGTAGTCTTTTATACTTGACTCATTCCCATCCTGACATTTCCTTTGTCGTTGGTCGTGTTGCCTGTTATATGCAAACTCCTCATGAAAGTCACTGGAAAGCAGCAAAAAGAATACTTCGATATATTCGAGGTACAATTCAGTTTGGGATTCATTACAGTACAGGGGGGAAACCTTTGTTGGTTGGTTTCACTGATTCAGATTGGGCCGACGATCCTAATGATCGAAAGTCTACTACAGGTTATGTTTTCAGTATGGGATTTGGACCTGTCACTTGGGCTTGTAAGAAACAACAAGCTCTTGCTCTTTCTTCAGTAGAAGCAGAATATCGAGCCGCAGTTAATGCCAGTCAGGAAGCTTTATGGCTTTGACAAATCCTTTCAAAGTTTGGATTTGAGCAGCAACAGCCTACTCCACTTTGGTGCGACAATCAAAGTGCCATCAAGCTAGCCAAATATCTAGTTCTACATCAGCGCAGCAAACACATTGAGCTACACATGCACTTCATCAGAAATATTGTTCATGATCGTGTTATTGAAGTGTTTTATTGCCCTACAGATGATCAAGTTGCAGACATCTTCACCAAGTCT
This sequence comes from Pseudotsuga menziesii, assembly GCA_001517045.1. Classification (NCBI taxonomy): domain Eukaryota; kingdom Viridiplantae; phylum Streptophyta; class Pinopsida; order Pinales; family Pinaceae; genus Pseudotsuga; species Pseudotsuga menziesii. Next base: position 456,629 of record LPNX011143353.1, read on the forward strand.
CTTACAGAAGCGAAGTTTTCTAAACTTCGGTCTATGTTAGGAGTTTAGGAATGTGTCTTTAAGGGGGGATAGGCTCTAATGCCTCCTTGCTTCTCTTAATAGTGTCACTTTTGTAAATCCTTCAATCTTATCCCAAGTTGTTCTTAAGGGGGGATGTTAGGATATTTAGACACTTAGGAGTTAGTTAAGATCAACTTGTGTAATATATTCGTTAGGTAAAAGTGTGTTTCTTTAGTATGCATTAGTATGCATTTGTAAATATTCTAATCTGACGGTCACGATATGTTCTAGACATAGAGTGATCCGACAGTTCAACTTCTCTTAGATCATACCTATCATTGATCTGTGGCTTAACACCTGATTGGTCTATGATCTTTATTTAAAGAGCATAGAGGGTCCTTGGCTAGTTGATCGATTATGAGAAGCTCATGTAAATTTCTTTCTTTTGCATAATAAATTGCTCTAAGTAGCTATTTGGCTGGGGCCGTGGATTGTTTCCCTCTCGAGGGTTTTAACCACGTGACAAGCATCGGTGTGTTGATCTATGATCTATTTGTGTGAAGTGGTTGCTCAAGGTGTTCGGTCTTTTGGGAGTACCCTGTGTACCCGAACATATAGGGGTTTCCCGGTATGTATTATAAAGTTAAACATTATGCATGGTGATAATGGTCATAGTGGTAAAATATTTTTAAGGTTTTAGTTTACCACAAAGTCGCATCCACATCCATGCATTAGTTTGGTAGAATTAGGATGGGGGGAGGGAATTTCCACCCCACATCCCATCAAGTTTCACCCAAGTCACTGCACTAATTTGGTATATTTGGAATAGGAGGAGCTGACGCACACCCCATATCCTACATAGCTTACACCAACCACATCCCTACACTTGTGTTTTATATTTGTGATAGGGGGTCCCTACACAATTTACCATCACCTATCCACCATACTTTGGATCCTTTGTCATCACCCTCGCCCTTAGACCCACCCGATCAATATAGAGATAGAGGAGGATATAATCAGCTCGATCCCACACCCATCGTGCCCTCAAAATAAGTTGGGATAGATAAGACAAGGGGAACTCATCAGGGTATTTTTTAAGGATTATAATATTATACTTAAGTATAGTATTCTAGGTGATTGTTTTTGGATTGGAAAACACATGTTTATAGATAGGTAGGCGAATATTAAATATGAAACATACAATTAACACTGAAATGTGTAAATTTTGGTGAATATTATGATAAAAAACATATTTTATGTAAATATAGGCGATATTAGAGACTAAAAATGACCAAATAGCGAATTTATTTTTTGAAAAAAACCCAAAAATAGCCAATTGACGAAATTCCGCCCCTAAAAATTACCCTGGAACTCATGTGATCGAAATAGGAGAGGATTAGATATAGAAAAATAAACCAAAATAGATTTGTATGGAACCAAAATCAGTATGCCACTACCTATGTATACATGATTTTGTTGATTTGTGTGGTGCTTAAGGTTGTATATAATGTTGATGTTTAGATTTTAATACTTCCAAAGTCATTGTCGGTGCATCTATATTTACCTATGACGATTTAAGGGGCTACTTCGATATACAATATTTTTTTATATGCATTTGGGTTTAGAGATATAGAAGAGAAATACACACATTGTTTTGGATTTTATCTCTACATAAAAAAAACTGAGTACATATACATGTTTGGGGTGTTTTAAAGTAGTCTCGGTTTCATTTCATTGGCTATATGCCTTGTAGATTATTTTATTGATGGAATTACATGACTATTTAATCTCTCACATTGCATTAATCTAGTTGTTAAAATAGGTCCTTTTCTTGGACGATGAGGAGTTAGAAGCACATGGTGGGTTATTGGTTTGTGCTTTCAACAAAATTTCTTTTGACACAAATGGTCTAGGGCCTTGTCAATCATCCATAATCCCTATAATCATCTACATTTATTTCCTATGATGTTTTCATCCTCATGCCATCATTAGGACCAAAAGGTCTATCAACAATTTGTCCAACCTTGTATTTTCCCATATTACATTCGTGGACCAAATATTCTCTTTATAATTTCTCTAGTTTAGGACCTTGTGCATGGCCTATGAGCCTATGAGTTTACTTGTTGTTAGATTGGTTCTCATGGCTTGAGCCTTTACATCCTTGAACATTTCTCTAGTTTAGGACCTTGTGCATGGCCTATAAGTTTACTTGTTGTTAGATTGGTTCTCATGGCTTGAGCCTTTACATCCTTGAACGCCCACTTTTAACAGGCTGTTTAGATTCAATATATCTTCTCAAATTGTGTGTTACCAAAATTTACAACTTAAGTTTTAAGTGATACAAGGAGAATCCTAATTTTTAAACCAATATTGTTGCGTTGTAAGTAATTAAAAAAAGTTACTTTTTCCCATAATGATTCCACTACAATAACCAAATTGTTGTATACTAATTACTAATGAAATGGATATCTTTCCAATGGACCTAGTATGGCTTTTCGGTTAGGATCCATATCCATAAGGAAAATTTAAAATTTTGAATTATTGCTCCCTCTTGATATCCTATACATTGGAGCATATCCACTACATGAACAAAATAGTTAATTCATGATTACCAATGTCGTGGGTACCTTAAAAACCACCCTAATTTCATATTTTGGTTAAGGATCCATATATATAGGTAACAATTATAGGTTCAAATCCTACCCCATCTCAATTCCTTGTGCATCAAAACATATCCATTGGAAAAAGGTACAGGTTTGATTACCCCCCTCCTAATTATGCCATGTACATCAAAAAATATTCCCTACCCAAATGATTGGTTGATTACCAATGACATGTATGTATTGATAAATGCATTGGTATATCATTTTGGTTTAAGGGTCCATACCCACAAGTGATGTTCAATAAGTTGTATTCTCACACTAGGCATGACATGGTAAGAGGATCCCCTCAATAATTATTTACATTGTGCTCAAATAACCTAAAAGGAAATAAATCAAATTAATTTATACGAATAGAATTAAGCATATAATAAATATTTGCACACACTAAATAATTTAGCATATTTATATCAACCTCCCTCATAGGTATATTGGGCATATTGTAATGTTAGCTCACAAGGTTCATGATATGACTTCATAGGACTCAACCTCAAGACTTATTTCTAGTTCAAAATTTTAAAATATTAGAAAATCAAACAAATGCATGAGTAGGTTTTAAAGTGCAAACTTAATTTTTAAATGTACATGATGTAAATGAATATAACTAACATCACTTATTTTCACAAAAGTTATCAAAATTTGTATAAAGTTACTAAATTTCAATAGTTTTGGCCTTAGCGATTTTCTACTATCTTCAAGAGCGCATTTAAGTGATAAGTTCAAGAAAATGAAACATCTATTATGTTAATGTAGGGTAGGATTCATAGCATCCTTCAAAAATCCAAATATGTTTACTAAAAAATAAAAAAATGAAATACTCGAAAATTTAAAATTTTGATGAGGACTTTAGTCTTATGATATTTTGATGGAGGAAATAAATTCATCCATAAAAATGGTCCTCTTCCTATGTCTACTTTATATATATAATAAACAAATTAATTCACTTATTCATGCCACCTACTAATCATACGGAATAAGTTTAGTGAGTGTCACTTGTGATATTATCATAGTCTCCCTCTGTCTCTCAACTCTTAGGGAAACATTTCTCATATGTTTTATTTAGTTTAGGTTTTGAAATTACATCATGTTTGCATCATGACTTAAAGATCGATTTATGAATAACAAAAATATATACTAAGAAGGCTAATATAATTCACTAATGGGGCCTTGTCCTTGAGCTCTCATTAAGAACTTTACAAGCTCATACAACTCAATGTTCTACATATAACATCTGTACAACAATAGTATATTTACTAATACAACCATACTAATTAAAAATGACTATATTGATCATGCTTGAGCATGTTTAATTATGTAATTAGGCATTTTTTTTGTTATAGTTGACTTGGACTAACCATAGTGTTGAAGCCTGGAAATTCGCAGGCAACAACAAAAAGGGATTCTCCCCAATCAACGTTCCCAACTAGCCCGTTGACTGTTTGGTATAGGGAATCCGTCTGGTTTGTGGTCCGGCTACCGTAGGTCAAAGTAACAAGTTGCGGCCCGGTCCACCGAGTTTTTTGTATTTTTGACTTAATGTATGAGATGCATATACCTAATTAACCATGCAGGGTGATGAGGATGCAGGGAGCAGTCACAATGTGATGCGCAGGTTCTTACGTCTCGTCTTAAGGCTCACATGCATCTGTATCACATATGCAGCAATAAAACTCACTATCTATCTATCTACCTATCCCCGGGGAGAAAACTGTAATTTATTTGTGAGTAATGTAAAGTGTGCATACAATATAAAGAGAAACTACAGTTAGCTGATATTTCTTTCCACAATGCATGAACGATTAAAGATATTTTCAACAATCAGATAGCCAATTGTTTTAGGAACAACATACATTACTCATGGTGGTGATTCCACAAAATAAACCAGAAATTATTTAAACAAGAACACAGGTCCTGAGAGTTAGAACGATCTCACGGTTAATGGACATAAAGCTGGAAAAACAAAATAGTTCATATTTCAGCCATCCACAGCAAAACATTTGAAAACGCCACCAAATATTCCTCCAACAGGCAAACAATACTTCTTTATTGCAAAGAGAAATAGTTCTTCTTATAATATAGCTTTTCCTGTCTAACTGGGAAAAAGTCCCTTTTCCCCTCTAAGTCTTTTACCTTTATACAAAAGGGTGAGACTGTTGGGCTGCCCAAAGTGACCTTTGGGCTTCCCAACCCCTCGTTTCCCAACGTTCTACTTATCTTAAATGTTTTACAAAAAAGTTACAATTTACAATAATGACCGATCCTTCATGAGGAGGGTCCCACTTGAGCATCTAGAAACTTCTTCCATGACGCAGCATCAGAGGCAATGCCCTCAAATGCGCAGGGTTCCAAAAACTGAATGTTGATTTCAAATTTTTTGGCCTGGTTATTTATAGCTTCCACTCTGGCTGCGCTTAACCGAAGCTAGTCTTCTAAGATCTGCACACTAACTGCTGAATGGCCTACTTCGCTTCTCAGAATCTGGTCATCAATGGCCTTAATGTGATGCATTCTTGCTTCTTCATCCTAATGTCTTTTCTGCAACATCTCCATAAATGAATCGTGGTCTGGGAAATCATCCAGCCTCTTCTCGGCCTCTACCTGGCACCGGTTGTATGTGATGAGGACTCTTCGGAAGATATCCGTGCAGGCTCCTTTCGTCTTCTTGACTGCGTTCTTGAAATCCTCTGTGATGTTAATAGCAAATTCTATTAAGTTATAATCCCGCTTGAGGGCTTGTTTATCTTTTGATGGCAGCTTGGCTAGAGTTTCTTCGTTGTTTTCCAGCCTCACCATTCTTGCAGTCAGAACCTCGAGGACATCCTGAGATCTGTCCACAAAGTAAGATGCAGTTTCCAAGATCTCTTCCAATCGACCATCGATCTGCAGCACTCTACATCTCTCCTCTTCAACAGCAGTCTGTAGCTATAGCATCTTGGCTTTTTTGGGCCAAGACATGCTCTTTGAGTGGCTGGAGGTTAACCTGTTGTTCTCTTGCTTCCTCCAGAGCAGTGGTCAGAGAAGAAATTTTCTCTTGATGTTTCTCTCTCTGTTCTTGGGAGTGTAGCTCACTAGCTTGCAAGATGATCCTTTGCTGCTCCTCTAGTTCTTCCACCTTTTCCAGCAGCCGATCTTTCTCCGCCTTCAGCTCTTGGTATTCGTTCTGTACTTTCTCCAAGAATTCTTGGGTAGTATTCATAACCTGTCTCTCTTCATAGACGGCCTGCAATTCAGCCTTTGAAGCCTTCATTTCTTTCTGCATGTCCTCATATTTTCGCTTCAGCCTATTTCCTTCCTCCCTCTCTTTCCTCAAGGTGTCTTTCAACTGAGCAGAGGACTTCTTGGACTGCTCCAAGTCGGTTATTGTCTTGTCCATGTTATCTTCTGAGGCATGGAGTAGTGCAGTCCTGACTCTCAGGGTGAATCTTGGATCTAGGTCTGTTCCCAACATAACAGTCGTATCCGTTATCATCTTACTAGGCATACCTCCTGCTTCAACCTTCTTTTCTGTTCTCTTCATTATTCTTTTTGTTGCCCTATCATAATAGACAGTGTTGAAATCATGGATTTCTTCTCCTTTTTTCTGAACAAAAGGAATTAGCTTGAGTGTGGAGACCACAGGTGTGCTGGCAACAGGCACTTGTGGATCCCGAACTCCTGGGTCCTCCTTCTCTTGGGTCTGCCCCCCAGCTATTTCAGAAGCTGACTGTTCTGTCTCAGTCTGTGTCAACTTCAAACTCTCTGCTTCCTAATTTTGTATCTCCTCATTGAGCTTTCTCTTCGCTTCTTCAACTGCTTTTCTAGCTGCTTCCTCGGCTTTCTCAGCTACTTCTTGGGCAGCTTTTCTTTTCCCTTCCTCTTCGTTGTGCAGCCACCCTGCAGCTTCCTGTGCCAATCTCTGGGCTTCCTCTTTTCTTCTCTTTGCCTCTTCCTCAGCCTTAGTCTGTTCATCCCCCTTCCCACCTTTAGTGGTGATCTTTTTCTTGAATCTTCTCTTCAGTGCTGTCATGTTCGGGGCATTTCGGAAGACAGACTCTTCCCTATCAAAATGGTGGGTATACTCAAAATGCACCTTGTTTTCTTTACAATGTTTCGCAACTTTACCATGGGAGTCATTTCTGTGGTAGGGCATCTCGCCAAAGTGGAACCTCTGTAGCTCTTCTACGAATTCATCAGCTTGTTTTACCCTAGTGAACCTGTAACTTCCTAGTTTGAAGGGCAAGGGACGATAAGTAGTCTTCTTATGTTTGAACAGAACGCTGCCTATTCCATCCAGGAACACTTGTCTGACTGTCTCCTTGTGGATAACGTAATCAGTTGCGTACTTGAGCAGTAGGGAAGGGGCTCTTGATCCTCCAAACATCCGGAAGTACAGGCCATTTTCAGTCAAGTAGTAATCTGCATACTGTCCTATCACTTGCATGGCCTCCTCCGACATACAATCACACTCCTACAGAAAAATGAGTGTGTATAGAGGCATAAGGAAGTGTTCACAAATTTCTATGTAGTGGCTATGATATTTATGTGCCCACAATGGTTTGTAAGCAACATAGACATGCATTCTTTCCCTGTCCCAGATGCACCCGAGACCAGGGAAAGGCTGGTTGCATAATATGTAGTCTATAAGTATTGAACTCATATAAAATTCAGACCTTTTCTGGGACTCTCCTCCCAAGGCTGAGGCCAAGCAAGCAGAAAGACTATTTGAGACAAGGTTGGCCCAGTTGAAAATTGTCCCCTGGGTTGCAACATAAAAAATGATAGGTATCCACTCTAGTTTGAAAAACCTGCCATGAGCTCTTCCAAATATTCTGTTGAGCATCAAGGCTATGAATCTGTATGGAGCTCTTAAACTTGCAGTATCATATTCTCCTGTTACTCTGGTCCTGAAATGTTTTCCAGTCAACATCACTCTTTTCATGGTTTCTACCAAGTCCATTCTGATGTTGTTTAACCAGTCATCAGATAAGAACACTTGGACCTCTGGCAAGTGGTAGGCCAGGGAAACATATCCGGGGCTGTATGCAACATAGCCCTATTTGTTAACATCTTCCAGGATCATTGTTGTGACATCTGCCCGGGGCAGGATCCAACCGATTACTTCAGCGCACGGGAATACCTCAGGTCGAGTGGCGATCCTCATCAGTGAAGATCTTTCTATGTTTGCGTATATGGACTCTTCTTCTAAGCCCATGTCGAGAACCTCTCTTCGGGAGATCAGTCTATAGATTTCCCTCCATTGGTACTCAGGTTCAACGCCAGAAATGCACTTTGTGTCCTCGCAAATGTATTCAGTTTTAGTGACCACTTCTACTTCTGGTTCTTCTTCGACCACAGGGGCCTCCTTCTTTTGTCTCTTTGACATGGTGATTTCTTCCTGCCATCAAATTGTAATATTAAGCCCTTTTTACTGAGTGATCAAAATTGTATACATAAATGTGTAGTGTGCCATTTCTTCTATGTTCAACATGATAGCAATTAGTTAATGAAGCCACTAAATGCATGTATAGCCTAAAATGGCCTCACTAATCAGAACTATTACAACCAAATGTACAGTGTTTAGTGACTTAGCATGATTGAAAATAGTTATGTGCAGTAAGATTATGCAAGCTACCATTGTTTTCCAATGCCAACATTAACAATAGAATCCAGCAGGAATGATATCTACATAAAATTGAAAAGGCTCATGTTGCTCGCAGGAAAACAATTACATTAATATGACTAAAACTTTCGCTCTTCGCGGGTGCCACTAACATCTCAATGCGCAGGACAGACAAAGGACAAAAACCCCTGCAATCCTTCTCAACGGTACTTTACAAACGAACCGCCCGTGCAATTTAATGGTTGATAACCTAAATGTAGTGGCACATCCTTTCCCCCTTCAGCTTGGGTCTAAGACAAAAACCAATGGTGCGCGGAGCGGCACAGCGAAACACTTGCTATTCGAAGGGGCAGGAAAAATCCACACAAGAAGGGGAAAAAACCAGCAAATACCACAGGAAAACCAACAAAAATTCCCCTTGCAAAAAATCATCACCCGATAAGGCAGCTTGGTGCAGACGGCGTAACGGCCGCCTGCACCAAACCTGCATTCCCTACGCGCGAGTTTGTAGGCAACGGTCGCGGGAAAAACTACCCCGTGGGTCAAAATTCCCGTTCTAACAGTCATAGTACGACCCCCCTTCTATCTATATATGCGGGTATCTGACGCGGTGAAGAAAACGACCACAACCAAACCTAACCGTGGAAAAAAACCCTATCAAAACAAACGGAACGGGAAAGGTTAGGATGAGCCTACCTGGCACTGTAGCGTAACCGACGCGTATGGCGGGATGATGACAGTTGGGCTCCCACAGTTGCCACTTGGGCGTGGGTACCAACACTGTGGTCCTTGCAAGCTCGAGAGGTCGACAGCGCACTTGGAACGGATGATCACGACAGCTCAAAAAAACAATAGAATAATCCAACGCGCCCGGACTCCATATATACAAATGGTCAACACATGTGACGGGTAACATATTGAACGGGAGCCAACTTTGAATCGGAAGCTGAAAACATACTTTCTTCCGCAACGACGGATGGTCAAAGGGCTAAGCCATCCACAGAGAAACGCATGGCGGGTAAAAGTTTAAAAGATCGGACGTCGGTGGCATTTGGATCGGAAGTCGAAAGGGTACTTCCTTCTGCAACGGCGGAAAACCAAACCATATATCCAGCCACAACGGCGGATACCAAAGGATATTGTGCCCCGCCGAACAAAACCCGAATCGGACGAGCGGATGACTAAAGATCGGAAAAGTTATTCCTTTCGTAGCCACAACGGCGGAAGAGTAAAGCGTGTGACCTTCTGCAACGTCGGAGGTAAAACGATTTAGATGGCTGGAATGAAAAGGCTTCCCACAGCCGCAACGGCGGACGCCCACGACTTACAGAATCGAAGCAATGATCGAAAGGGGAAGCAGTTTTCCTTCCGAAACGGCGGACAACAAAAACAATAAAAGGTTCCAATGCAACCAAAGTTCAGCCGAGGTAAAAAACAAATGAATCGGAAAGAAAGTCAAAAACCAAACCACATATTCATCCGTAACGATGGAAGCTAAACGCAAACACCTTCCACAACGGCGAAGAAAGAAAATATAAAAGTTTCGACGTAAAACCCAAAAGTCAGCCGAGCGGGAAACGAAGCGTTTAAGCAATGATCGGGAGCGAAAGTGATTTGCCGTCCGCAACGGCGGAGAAAGAAAGGAAAAATTCTTCCAACGTAAATCAGAAAATCGGCCGATGAGAAAACCAACAGATCGGAAAGAAAGTTAAAGACAAAACCAAATATCCATCCACAACGGCGGAAGATCAAACAAAGAACTTCCGATGCAAAACCAAAAGGGCAGCCAATTAAACCAATGTATCGGAAAGAAAGTCAAAACCACGACTTGCTATTTTTCCGCAACGGCGGAGAAAGAAACGACAAATTCTTCTGATTCAAACCAAAAAACCAGCCGATTAGACCAACATATCGGGAGGAAATTTGAAGTTAAGACTCACTATTCTGCCGCAACAATGGAAGCTTTAACCAAACAGGTCCCCGATTCGAACAAGCTGAAAGTGCATCCAAAGGCAGCGATAAAGTCTGATCAAACCTTAGATTTCTTCAAGCATCAGAGGGATAATCAAAACAAGTGGTAATTCAATTCAATCATAGGAAAACAAAGAAGAAAATCAACTAATCCAAAGCAAAGGAGGGTCCCAAATTTTTTTTGGAATTTTGGGAAATTGTTGCAGCTGCAACAATTGGCGACTACCTGGTGAACCCCAGATCTCTGAATTAACTCCTTCCCAGTGCAAGACCGTCTGAATAAAAGATGAAATCTTCTAGATGTATGTATCCCTAGGCTGGCCAACTTAAGCATTTAAACTATTGAGAAGTAGTCTATTCTTTGGGAAAGGGTAACAACAGAAATATTGGAAGTCTAAATAACTCTTTTGAGGCCTAATAAATGAGGTTCATTTTACCCGTCCTTAGGTAGTTTCAGGTTTGGACACCACAGGATTGTAATAGATAGTAAACAACATTATCCTTTTGTTCCTCATTCCCATGCCAACTGCACTTTTGTGCCATTATAACTTTAGTTCCTGTGAGTCCTCCATTCACCTTTCTTACTAAATTTTAATTCAGGATCCTCTATCCCATAGTGTCCTTTTGTGTGAGCGGTGAATTTTATATTTCAGCTCACGGACGGAGAGGATCTTTTGGCAATTTAGTACTTATGCTTTTGATACTTTGCTTTGATATGTCTTATTTCTTTTAAGGAGTTTTGACTCTTGATAGCTTTTAGCTTTTTCTGAAATTATGGCATGGGATCATTTATATATGATACAATGTTTACCTTGCTTCCTTTCCGTGGGTCCTTCACTGTCACCCCCTTGGATATTTAAGACGTGAAATGGAATGGAGCCTCAAAATAGTATTCCAGACCTTTTTACTTCTGAGTCATTTACAGGGGTTAAATAAGACTTTAATGAATGCATGGCCAGTTAGGAACACTGCAACTAGAAGACATTCTATACTTTAAAGCACAGTATTTGGCTCAAGATTTCAGTTAATAAAGAACCCTGATGTTTCCATTGCAACCAATGTTTGCCTCTTTATTCAAAACCGAAAGAAATGTTAACAAAGCAATAAAAGAAAACAGCATCAAATCAAATAATCAAAAGAAAACAGCATCAAAGCATCAAAAAACAACATCAATTTATTTATGTACAAAGCAAAAGAAAAGAGAAATTTTTTGCCCACCCCTGAATATCTGTTATCTTAGGGAGTTAGAGGGTGGGATGGATTATAGACATGAGACATCTAACCATGGTCTAGCTCTGCTATTTTTGAAATTGAACACATGTCTACAATCCTACAGTCATCCCCTTCAGCCTGAGGAAGTTGAAGGAGCTCAGGCTAATAGTTAATCTTAGAGCTGGCTTTTCTTTCTGTAAGATGTCTTATCTTAAGCTCAATCAAATAATTTCCCAAGACAGAGTCAACAGATTCATTTCCTTCCCCTAGCTTAGTGACAGTATACTTCATGTAAGGCTCTCTCAAAATCTTAATCTTATTTGGGGTACCTGTGAGAGGCAACAATAAATGAGACCAATCTGAAGCAAAATAGCCTTTCAACCTGGCAGACCAATCTCTGTTGAGAATAAGCCCATATCCACTAGGTATGTCAGCCACAGTGATGTCAATAAATTGACAAATCTTGTTGTTTGCAAACAAGCGAATGAGGACATTTTTCATTTCTCCCACTACTTTGACACCTGAGCTGTCTAATTGCGTTACTTCACAAAATGTGGACTCTGGCTTTCCATTAATCTTTTTGCGAATCTTCAGAGGCATAACATTCACCACTGATCCAAAATCTACCAAGCAATTATGCACATTGTGATTCAGCATTTCTAGGGTCAAAAGAAAAGGTGGGGTATCAGCTTTCTCTTCCCAACCTGGTTCTATGTCTTCTTCTCCTGGTTGGTTTTGAGTAGGCAAATCCTCTTCATGCTCTCCAATTTCATTAGTGTTTTCCTCACTAACACCTATCAGTTCTTGTACAGGTTTGACAGTCTCAGTGATTGGCTCTGCCTCTTGGTTGAGGGTATTGGCTCTAGGTGTTTTGTCCTCAACCTTCACCTCTACTTGTCTCTTGACATTCTTTTGTAGTCTTTTGATCTTCGAAATTGTTAAATCTATGTCCTTTGTCGTTGTAAGTGTGCATTCAGTTTTGAGAGCGCTCTCTTCAGTGTCAAACAGCGAGATACCATTCCATGATAGCATAGTGTCATGATCTTGTTTCTCCATAGCCTGGTTTTTCTTCTCCTCCTTGCCACTGTTCTTGGTTACTTTAGAATCTAGCAGCTGATTCATAACCAGTGTTATCGAATTCAACCATTGCGGGCACTTCTTTTCCGAATGAGGTTGTTGGTAAAAAGTGCAGAAATTATCACCCCCTACTTCTGTTATGTTTACTGTTGGTAAATGTGGGGGAGGGACTTGCCATTGGTTGTTATCCTCTCTTTTTGGATAATAGGGTTTGTGAGTTTTCTGAGCTTCCCTCCCTTTCTCCATATCTATTATTCTATTGGATAGATTTTGCATCATTTTCAACATTCCCTGTTAATCATGTGAGTGATCCTCTTTAGGTTTAGACAGCAGTAAAGCTCTTCTCCCGGTAGTCTTCTCTTCAGGTAAGTCAGGGTAATATTCTACACTTTCCATTTTAGCTTCTACCCTTCCTGCCTCTTCATAAGTCTCTACCAATGTAGGCTTGGCTTTCATTTTAGCGAACATAGCTAACTCATGTCCTAGGGCAGATGTATAATATTCAATTAAGACCTTGTCTGAGGGTCTGTCAGCTTCAGAAAAATTCTTTAGGTATAATGAGAATCTTTGAGTGAAATTATGTACCTTTTCATTCTTCTCTTTTCTTAACAAACCAAGACCTTTCATCAATGAGGCATGCATTTTTTGGGCTGTGTATTTACTCCTGAAAACCCTTTCGAAAGTGTTCCAGTCTGGGATCGACTTTGCGGGCAGGGAAACGTACCATGAAGCAGCTGCCCCTTTCAAGGTATGAGGGAATAATCTACAGACAACATCTTTGTACTCCCCAGCCCTTAACCCTTCTACTGCTAAATAAAAACTCTGCAAGTGATCATCTACAGCAGTCTTTTCCTCGGGGTCAAACTTAGGCAGCAGCTTATCAAAACCCTGAGGTAAGTTATGCAATGGAGGCGTGAGGTTCAAAGGTGATCTATCTCTCCAAGCAGGTAATGGGTTGGGCTGGTTCACAATCACACCAGCCATGAGTACAGGAAAAAGAACAAAAATCTGAGCAAAGAGCAACGTAGGGTGAGAACAGGCTTTCTTACTTCAAAGGTATAACCGAAACCTGTAAGTACTTGGGTCAGGTTGAAAGCTTCAAAATATCTGCTGGTAAGGTAGCCTTGGGAAAAAATAAGTTTCCACGGCCAGCCATTCACTGGCGGCCCTCCTTCTAGCGCCAGAACTATTGAGGCCTGGAAATTCGCAGGCAACAACAGAAAGGGATTCTCCCCAATCAACGTTCCCAACTAGCCCGTTGACTGTTTGGTATAGGGAATCCATCCGGTTTGCGGTCCGGCTACCGTAGGTCAAAGTAACAAAACAAGGCTTTTACCAGTTACGGCCCGGTCCACCGAGTTTTTTGTACTTTTAACTTAATGTATGAGATGCATATACCTAATTAACCATGCAGGGTGATGAGGATGCAGGGAGCAGTCACAATGTGATGCGCAGGTTCTTACCTCTCGTCTTAAGGCTCACATGCATATGTATCACATATGCAGCAATAAAACTCACTATTTATCTATCTACCTATCCCCGGGGATCAAACTGTAATTTATTTGTGAGTAATGTAAAGTGTGCATGCAATATAAAGAGAAACTACAGTTAGCTGATATTTCTTTCCACAATGCATGAACGATTAAAGATATTTTCAACAATCAGATAGACAATAGTTTTAGGAACAACATACATTACTCATGGTGGTGATTCCACAAAATAAACCAGAAATCATTTAAACAAGAACACAGGTCCTGAGAGTTAGAACGATCTCACGGTTAATGGACATAAAGCTAGAAAAACAAAATAGTTCATCTTTCAGCCATCCACAACAAAACATTTGAAAACACCACCAAATCTTCCTCCAACAGGAAAACAATACTTCTTTATTGCAAAGAGAAATAGTTCTTCTTACAATATAGCTTTTCCTGTCTAACTGGGAAAAAGTCCCTTTTCCCCTCTAAGTCTTTTACCTTTATACAAAAGGGTGAGACTGTTGGGCTGCCCAAAGTGACCTTTGGGCTTCCCAACCCCTCATTTCCCAACGTTCTACTTATCTTAAATGTTTTACAAAAAAGTTACAATTTACAATAATGACCGATCCTTCATGAGGAGGGTCCCACTTGAGCATCTAGAAACTTCTTCCATGACGCAGCATCAGAGGCAATGCCCTCAAATGCGCAGGGTTCCAAAAACTGAATGTTGATTTCAAATTTTTCGGCCTAGTTCTTTATAGCTTCCACTCTGGCTGCGCTTAACCGAAGTTGGTCTTCTAAGATTTGCACACTAACTGCTGAATGGCCTATTTCGCTTCTCAGAATCTGGTCATCAATGGCCTTAATGTGCTGCATTCTTGCTTCTTCATCCTGATGTCTTTTCTGCAACATCTCCATAAATGAATCGTGGTCTGGGAAATCATCCAGCCTCTTCTTGGCCTCTACCTGGCACCGGTTGTATGTGATGAGGACTCTTCAGAAGAATTCTGTGCAGGCTCCTTTTGTCTTCTTGACCGCTTTCTTGAAATCCTCTGTGGTGTTAATAGCAAATTCTATTAAGTTATAATCCCGCTTGAGGGCTTGTTTATCTTTTGATGGCAACTCTGCTGGAGTTTCTTCATTGTTTTCTAGCCTCGCCATTCTTGTAGTCAGGACCTCGAGGACATCCTGAGATATGTCCACAAAGTAAGATGCAGTTTCCAAGATCTCTTCCAATCAGCCATCGATCTGCAGCACTCTACATCTCTCCTCTTCAACAGCAGTCTGTAGCTGCAGCATCTTGGCTTTTTTGGGCCAACACATGCTCTTTGAATGGCTGGAGGTTAACCTGTTGTTCTCTTGCTTCCTCCAGAGTAGTGGTCAGAGAAGAAATATGCTCTTGATGTTTCTCTCTCTATTCTTGGGAGTGTAGCTCACTAGCCTGCAAGATGATCCTTTGCTGCTCCTCTAGTTCTTCCACCTTTTCCAGCAGCCGATCTTTCTCTGCCTTCAACTCTTGGTATTCGCTCTGTACTTTCTCCAAGCATTCTTGGGTAGTATTCATAACCTGTCTCTCTTCGTAGAGGGCCTGCAATTCAGCCTTTGAAGCCTTCATTTCTTTCTGCATGTCCTCATATTTTCACTTCAGCCTATTTCCTTCCTCCCTCTCTTTCCTCAAGGTGTCTTTCAACTGAGCAGAGGACTTCTTGGACTGCTCCAAGTCAGTTATTACCTTGTCCATGTTATCTTCTGAGGCGTGGAGTAGTGCAGTCCCGGCTCTCAGGGTGAATCTTGGATCTAGGTCTGTTCCCAACATAATAGTCGTATCCTTATCATCTTACCAGGCATACCTCCTGCTTCAACCTTCTTTTCTGTTCTCTTCATTATTCTTTTTGTTGCCCTATCATAATAGACAGTGTTGAAATCAGGGATTTCTTCTCCCTTTTTCTGAACAAAAGGAATTAGCTTGAGTGTGGAGACCACAGGTGTGCTGGCAGCAGGCACTTGTGGGTCCCGAACTCCTGGGTCCTCCTTCTCTTGGGTCTGCCCGCCAGCTATTTCAGAAGCTGACTGTTCTGTCTCAGTCTGTGTCAGCTTCAAACTCTTTGCTTCCTGATTTTTCAGCTCCTCATCGAGCTTTCTCTTCGCTTCTTCAGCTGCTTTTCTAGCTGCTTCTTCTGCTTCTTTAGCTGCTTCCTGGGCTTTCTCACCTGCTTCTTGGGCAGCTTTTCTTTTCCCTTCCTCTTCGCTGTGCAGCCACCCTGCAGCTTCCTGTACCAATCTCTGGGCTTCCTCTTTTCTTCTCTTTTCCTCTTCCTCAGCTTTTGTATATTCATCCCCCTTCCCACCTTTAGTGGTGATCATTTTCTTGAATCTTCTCTTCAGTGCTGTCATGTTCGGGGCATTTCGGAAGATAGACTCTTCCCTATCAAAATGGTGGGTATACTCAAAATGCACCTTGTTTTCTTTACAATGTTCCGCAACTTTACCATGGGAGTCATTTCTGTGGTAGGGCATCTCACCAAAGTGAAACCTCTGTAGCTCTTCTACGAATTCATCAGCTTGTTTTACCCTAGTGAACCTGTAACTTCCTAGTTTGAAGGGCAAGGGAGGATAAGAAGTCTTCTTATGTTCGAACAGAAAGCTGCCTATTCCATCCAGGAACACTTGTATGACTGCCTCCTTGTGGATAATGTAATCAGTTGCGTACTTGGGCAGCAGGGAAGGGGCTCTTGATCCTCCAAACATCCGGAAGTACAGGCCATTTTCAGTCAAGTAGTAATCTGCGTACTCTCCTATCACTTGCATGGCCTCCTCCGACATACAATCACACTCCTTCAAAAAAATGAGTGTGTATAGAGGCATAAGGAAGTGTTCACAGATTTCTCTGTAGTGGCTATGATATTTATGTGCCCACAATGGTTTGTAAGTAGCATAGACAGGCATTCTTTCCCTATCCCAGATGCACCTGAGACCAGGGAAAGGCTGGTTGCATAATATGCAGTCTATAAGTATTGAACTCATATAAAATTCAAACCTTTTCTGGGACTCTCCTCCCAAGGCTGAGGCCAAGCAAGCAGAAAGACTATTTGAGACAAGGTTGGCCCAGTTGAAAATTGTCCCCTGGGTTGCAACATAAAAAATGATAGGTATCCACTCTAGTTTGAAAAACCTGTCATGAGCTCTTCCAAATATTCTGTTGAGCATCAAGGCTATGAATCTGTATGGAGCTCTTAAACTTGCAGTATCATATTCTCCTGTTACTCTGGTCCTGAAATATTTTCCAGTCAACATCATTCTTTTCATGGTTTCTACCAAGTCCATTCTGATGTTGTTTAACCAGTCATCAGATAAGAACACTTGGACCTCTGGCAAGTGGTAGGCCAAGGAAACATATCCGGGGCTGTATGCAGCATAGCCCTATTTGTTAACATCTTCCAGGATCATTGTTGTGACATCTGCCCGGGGCAGGATCCAACCGATTACTTCAGTGCACGGGAATACCTCAGGTCGAGTGGCGATCCTCATCAGTGAAGATCTTTCTATGTTTGCGTATATGGACTCTTCTTCTAAGCCCATGTCGGGAACCTCTCTTCGGGAGATCAATCTATAGATTTCCCCCCATTGGTACTCAGGTTCAACGCCAGAAATGCACTTCGTGTCCTCGCAAATGTATTCAGTTTTAGTGACCACTTCTACTTCTGGTTCTTCTTCGACCACAGGGGCCTTCTTCTTTTGTCTCTTTGACATGGTGATTTCTTCCTGCCATCAAATTGTAATATTAAGCCCTTTTTACTGAGTGATCAAACTTGTATACATAAATGTGTAGTGTGCCATTTCTTCTATGTTCAACATGATAGCAATTAGTTAATGAAGCCACTAAATGCATGTATAGCCTAAAATGGCCTGACTAATCAGAACTATTACAACCAAATGTACAGTGTTTAGTGACTTAGCATGATTGAAAATAGTTATGTGTAGTAATATTATGCAAGCTACCACTATTTGCCAATGCCAACATTAACAATATAATCTAGCAGGAATGATATCTACATAAAATTGAAAAGGCTCATGCTGCTCGCAGGAAAAAAATTACATTAATACGACTAAAACTTCCGCTCTCCACGGGTGCCACTAACATCTCGCTGTGCAGGACAGACAAAGGACAAAAACCCCTGCAATCCTTCTCAACGATACTTTACAAACGAACCACCCGTGCAATTTAATGGTTGATAACCTAAATGCAGTGGCACATCCTTTCCCCCTTCAGCTTGGGTCCAAGACAAAAACCAATGGTGCGCGGAG
Source organism: Pseudotsuga menziesii (assembly GCA_001517045.1). Lineage (NCBI taxonomy): Eukaryota > Viridiplantae > Streptophyta > Pinopsida > Pinales > Pinaceae > Pseudotsuga > Pseudotsuga menziesii. The sequence continues at coordinate 474,928 of LPNX011143353.1, forward strand.
TGGCACAGCGAAACACTTGCTATTCGAAGGGGCGGGAAAAATCCACACAAGAAGGGGGGAAAACCAGCAAATACCACAGGAAAACCAACAAAACTTCCCCTTGCAAAAAATCATCACCCCACAGGGCAGCTTGGTGCAGACGGCGTAACAGCCGCTTGCACCAAACCCCCATTCCCTATGCACAAGTTTGTAGGCAACGGCCACGGGAAAAACTACCCCGTGGGTCAAAATGTCCGTGCTAACAGTCATAATACGACCCCCCTTCTATCTATATATGCGGGTATCTGACGAGGTGAGGAAAACGAACACAACCAAACCTAACCGTGGAAAAAAACCCTATCAAAACAAACGAAACGGGAAAGGTCAGGATGAGCCTACCTGGCACTGTAGCGTAACCGACGCGTATGGTAGGATGATGAAAGTTGGGCTCCCACAGTTTCCACCTGGGCGCGGGTACCGACACTGTGGTCCTTGCAAGCTCGCGAGGTCGACATCGCACTTGGAACGGATGATCACGACAGCTCAAAAAAACGATAGAATAATCCAACGCGCCCGGACTCCATATATACAAATGGTCAACACATGTGACAGGTAACATATCGAACGGGAGCCAACTTTGAATCGGAAGCTGAAAACGTACTTTCTTCCGCAACGGCGGATGGTCAAAGGGCTAAGCCATCTGCGGAGAAACGCATGGCGGGTAAAAGTTTAAAAGATCGGACGTCGGCGGCATTTGGATCGAAAGTCGAAAGGGTACTTCCTTCTGCAACGGCGGAAAACCAAACCATATATCTAGCCGCAACGACGGATACCAAAGGATATCGTGCCCCGCCGAAGAAAACCCGAATCGGACGAGCGGATGACTAAAGATCATAAAAGTTATTCCTTTCGTAGCTGCAACAGCGGAAGAGTAAAGCGTGCGACCTTCCGCAACGTCAGAGGTAAAATGATTGAGACGGCTGGAATGAAAAGGATTCCCGCAGCCGCAACGGCGGATGCCCACGACTTACGGAATCGAAGCATTGATCGGAAGGGGAAGTAGTTTTCCTTCCGAAATAGTGGACGACAAAAACGATAAAAGGTTCCGATGCAACCAAAGTTCAGCCGAGGTAAAAAACAAATGAATCGGAAAGAAAGTCGAAAACCAAACCACATATTCATCCATAACGGCGAAAGCTAAACGCAAACACCTTTCGCAACGGAAAAGAAAGAAAATATAAAAGTTTCGACGTGAAACCCAAAAGTCAGCCGAGTGGGAAACAAAGCGTTTAAGCAATGATCGGGAGCGAAAGTGATTTGCCGTCCGCAACGGCGGAGAAAGAAAGGACAAATTCTTCCGACGTAAATCAGAAAATCGGCCGATGAGAAAACCAACAGATCGGAAAGAAAGTTAAAGACAAAACCAAATATCCATCCACAACGGCGGAAGATCAAACAAAGAACTTTCGATGCAAAACCAAAAGGGTAGCCGATTAAAACCAATGTATCGGAAAGAAAGTCAAAACCACGACTTGCTATTTTTCCGCAACGGCGGAGAAAGAAATGACAAATTCTTCCGATTCAAACCGAAAAACCAGCCGATTAGACCAACATATCAGGAGGAAATTTGAAGTTAAGACTCACTATTCTGCCGCAACAGCGGAAGCTTTAACCAAACATGTCCCCGATTCGAACAAGCTGAAAGTGCATCCAAAGGCAGCGATAAAGTCTGATCAAACCTTAGATTTCTTCAAGCATTAGAGGGATAATCAAAACAAGTGGTAAATCAATTCAATCATAGGAAAACAAAGAAGAAAATCAACTAATCCAAAGCAAAGGAGGGTCCCAATTTTTTTTTGGAATTTTGGGAAATTGTTGCAGCTGCAACACATAGTTAACTTAAGTTGACCATACTTATGATGGTTGACTATGACTAAATATGACTAACCATATTTGATTATATTTAACTTTATTTAACCATATTACACATTATTTTAGAATTTAGATACGAAATGAAAAACTAATATTCTTCAATTCCTTAATTTTCACAATTACTATTCTCAATCCTAATACCATTACCATTATTATTTTATGAGTTTATATAATTTAAAAAATACTAAAAATTATTTTTAAATGTATAATTGTTTTTATTTTTATGTAGATGATAGATTATTTTGAAAATTCTCATAATTTAATGTTCTTATATTTTCTAGTAATTTTTTGTGTTAGTATTTGTTGAAAATCTTGTGTAAATGTTTTTGAAGTTACTAAGAAGCTTAGCCCATCATTAGTAGGAGATATATCAAAGATTCTGATTTGTCATCTTATGACCAAGCAATTATATTAATATTTTTATCACAAACTTAAAGTTAAATAAAAAAAATCAATGTTAATTAAAAATTGAATTCTTAATCTAATATTTAGATAATAATAAAAAATAATTAAAATAATTATTTTATAAAATTAAGGTAATATTAAATCAATATTTAAATAACGATATTCAATATAGAAAATCAAGATATAAGATATTATAATATGATTATAAATACTAATTTATAATAAAGATAATGAAATAATAAGTATTTAATCTAAAATAATAAATTAATGAGATTGTGTAAAGTTAAAAAAAGAACACTAACATAATTAAAATAATATTATATATAAATACTTCAAAAACCTAAAAATTAAAACCTTTTAGTTAACAAAAATTATATGTGAAATATGAATGAAATAATTTTTGTGTTGTTTAATGTTCGTGCTTATATTTTTTACAATATATAAAATTATTATTATTATTTTATTTTAAAGAATAAATGCTTTAACATATTATTGTATCCTACTCGAATCATTAAAACTCTCCAAAAGGGTTATAAAAGAATTTAGTAACTAGATAGAACTTTTGGGATAAACATCTAAATAATTCTCTTGGGTTGTTTTCATTTTGAAAGATAATAAGTTGTTTAAATAAGAAACTTCAAAAAAATCCTCCACTATCAAGTGTTCAAGAATAACCTCGGAACTAATGAGGCATTGTGCAAGAGAAGGTCAAACCCAAGGTGATGATGTTTCTCTTTTTCAAGGGGTCTCCCACCACCTTGATTTGGAGGCGACATATCATATTTTGAGGGACAACTTATTCCGCACACTTGACGAAGGTAACTTAGTGGCCAAAGTTTAGGGAACTATCTTATAGGAGACTATTGTGGGAAGCAATGATACCTAGATCATATTTTGTTGGTTGTTAGTACCACTCCCAAAGCCCCTCATAATAACTAACCCTTTCACACCTTCACTAGCTATCCCTAGTGGATTAGTGACCATATAGATTGCTAGCTCTTGGAAGGCCTATTTTTATTTGAGTGGAAGGTTGCTATCATTGGGAATTTACACACATATACGTAGACTTGGAAGACATATTTAACATCACATTGCTAGCGAAATCGTCTTGCACATGAACCCACAATTACATTTGTTTCATTTTGCACTTAACTTGGATGTATTATTTGATATTATTGCATCGAGAGAAGCGAGGTGCTCTCAGCCCGGTATGGGGGAGATCCTGTCACGTTAGTCACGTTATGCTAGCCGACATAAAAAAAAACATTATGTTTACCGACATAAATAAAAAAATATATATTGTGGATTCATATATTTATATAGTGTCCACTCAATGCAAAATCAATTCACCAAATAATAAAACTAAATGAAAAGTAATTAAAAGATCTATGTTAAACCCAAATTTACTACTAAAGGGATCAAAATGTTTAAGGTGTAATTTTTATGAACATTTAAAAATTTAAGATAAAAATAACTTACACCTAAAGAAATTGGATCCCTCTCGGTGCTTTCTAGATCCAAGTTTAAGATGGATCTATGCTGGTTAAATAAATGTATTTGCATCTTGGATTGGCATCAAGCATACTCCCACCCCCTAGTTACTCACCTTGACAACTAGTTCAAGGAAACTTCCTTTTTTCCCCCTCAATCTCACCCTAGACTTCTCATATCTATCTATTAGAGTCAATTTGAGGTCTAAAATGGGTCTCCTAAAGAAAAGGTAAAAAAATTCATGTCACATTAAGAAAATATTAAAATATGTCATGTCACACTAAGCTTACTTGACAAAATATGTTGGATTAGTGTAAAGTTAAGAGATGAAGATTGAAAATAATGATGAAAGACTTAGATTATGGTGTATACATAGTAATAAGGATTTTAAATTTATAGAATAATTTATTTAAAATAATTTAAATTTGATTGAATATATTAGTATTTTCATATATTTAATAATAATTTTAAATAATTAAATTGTAATAATATTGAAATTTTTTTAATATAATATAATATTTAATATTATAATATATAAAGTATTGTAATAATATATATATATATATATATTCCAAGGAAAAAAATTACTTTACTCTTATTGAATAAATATGAGTTGTCCTTTAGGAGCATACATAAAGAACATCAAAATCGCCACATAATATCTTTGATTGTGGGCTTCTCTCATCATCAAAAAGATCTTAATGTCCTACTTGCTTACTTCTCAATTGTCTTACAAGAATACATATTGATTCGTAGTTTGGTTGTTTACAATTTCCTTCACCTCCATTAATTCTAGAGGGAGTGCAAGAGCCAATTTAGAGAGCTTGTCGGCTTCAGAATTTAATTCTCTGTAAATATGACGAAAAGTTATTGACTCAAATTCTATCATTTTCTCTCTTATTGTTCTCAATAGATGTTGCAGATGTGGAGCATTTATCTGTATTTTCCCATTTGCCCAATCTATAGTCATCTTTGAGTCCCCAAAGCGCTGTAAATTCTGAACTTGTTTTTCCAGTGCCAATCAGAGAACTGTCTAGAGAGCTACTAGTTCCTCTTTATTATCTGTGCCTTACGCCAGAGCTAAGGTTATCTAGAATTTCGTTTCCTCATTGAGATATAAAATTCCTCCAGCACCTCCCAATGGAGATTCTCCTTGACTTGCTCCAACAAAAAAACCCCATGGACTGGTTTTGTCTATTTCCGGAGTTTTGAGCACTCTTCTTGGTTTTGGATTGTGTAATGCTTGATGTTCCATCAGCTTCTGTAAGCGCACAATGATTGTTATTTCTATAGGTGTCCATGCGTCTTTGAAAACAACTTTGTTTCTTGTTTCCCAAATGGTAAAAACAAATAGTGTTGGAAGCACTTCGTGGGTACGTACCTTTTCATTGGTCCACCAGATTGTTGTTGACTTGTTTCCAAACTGTTCCTGCATAAGTGCAAGCGAAAAAAAAGATGTGAGTTTGTTTCTCTTTCAACTCTGCAAAGTAAGCAAAAACCAATCCCATTGAAGCCTCGTTTGAGAAGTGCTTCCCAAGTCAACAATTTGTTTTTCAGCGCCAGCCATAGAGTTAAGATTGCTTTAAGGGGACCCTGAAATTTCCATATTTTTTCCCACCACCAGCATTCAGTCACTTTTTTCTCTAATTGAATCGTTTCTTCGTATCCCAACTTCGCGGAGAATTTACCATCCTTCCTATTCCATATCCAAATTAATTTGTCTTGCTTCGATCCTAGGAGAATGAAGCTAGCCCCAAGATGAATTATATAGTTGTTCCATTCTGCTTCTTCAACTCCTGTGAGCCCCAAGTCCTGAGTTGTTTTCCAAACTATGCCTCTATGATCATACTCTGTCTAAGCGCACACGTCTGCTAATTGTCTTACTCCTCTTTCTGTTAGCTGTGAAATGAGTTGTTCTGATAGTCTGAATCTTTCTCCCAAGCGTGCCCATAGTTCCTGTCCAATTTAGATGCTCCTTCCATCTCCTATTTTCCATGCAACCCAATTTCCTACTAAAGGAAAGGAAACAATAAAATCCTTCCAATATGTTGATCGTCCTTTGTGTGTTTTAACTGACTGCCTAAACCATTCCTTTATTGATGAATTTGGACAATATTTCTCTCTCATTGTGGTTCCCCACAGTGACTCGGGATTCTCCACCATTCTCCATAAGGATTTATTCGATAAAGCTTTGAAAAAGAGATCATGGTTCTTGATTCCCCAAACTCCTTTGGAGTTAGGGAGGACTAAAGTTGTCCATTTCACTAAAGGTGTTCCGTTTGTTTTTTTGCTTGTTGTCCACAGGAAAGATAGACATTTTTTCCTAATTTTTGTCAGAATCCCTTTTGGGATAGAAGATATTGAATCCCAATAGACTATAATACTTTGCATTTCCTCTTTCAGGAGCACTAACGCCCCCCCCTTAAAAGGAACTAGTTTGTCCACATAGAAATTATGTTGTCAATTTTTTGGTAAAGCCAAGTCCAATCCTAGAAATAGTAAGCATTTGGTTTCAGTTGAAACCCTAGGTATTTGAACCCTTTTGATAATGGGGCTGCAGAGACTAAAATTATATCCATGGCCAAAGTTAGGATGTATTCATGTACATTGTTGTATGATAACTTCAACTTACCGAGATTAATCTCCATACATGTTGCTTTCTGATAAGTATCTAGTACTTTTTACCATATTTTGAAGGTTTTAAAATGTACCATCTCCAAACATTAGAACATTATCCAAAAAAATCACATGGGTTAGTTCAATATGGTTGGAAATCCTTACCCCCTCTATTAGCCTTACCTCCCTTGCATTGTGAATAGATCTGCTAAGAGCTTATGCTACTAATAATAACAGGAATGGAGAAAGGGGGCACCCCTACCTTAAAGCTCTAGTTGGACGAAAGAAATTGGAGGCGGATGAATTTATAAGAACTGCGAATGAAGTTGACTGAATGCAACCCAAAATCCACTCAACCATCCTCATTGGTGTTCCTATTTGAATTAAGAGAAAATGAATGAACGTTCAACTCACTCTATCATATGCTTTGGATAGGTCTACTTTCAGTGCAAATGCCGACTTCTTTTCCTTCTTGATGGAGTGTAATGCCTCCTATGCTAATGACACAACATCATGGGTTTGCCTATTGAATAGAAACCCAAATTGTTCCTCTTTTATGAACTGACTCAAAATGAGTTGTCTCTATGCAATTATTTTGGCTATGATTTTGTAGATCATATTGCAACAAGAGATAGGTTTGAAGTCCTCAAAATCTCACCCTCACTGTTTTTTTGGAATAAGAGTGATGAAGGTGGCGTTCATTGCCCCTAGTACTTTCCTTGTTCTTTGTGATTCTTGGACCACCTTCAAAATATCTCTCTTTAGCAAATCATAAAAACCTAAAAATAAATCCAAGGTAAACCCATCTAGCCCTTGGCTCTTACCTTTTTGAAAGGAGTGTATAATCTTATTGAGCTCTTCTTTTGTAACCTCTTTCAATAGATCTTGCTTCATCTCTTCTGTAATTAATCGAGGGAATAGATTGAGTACTTCTAATGTTTCATAAATAGGGCACCCTGGTGGGGATGTAAATCTTTTCTGGAAATGATTTACTTCTACTATTGCTCTGAATTTAAAGTTATGAGTTGTTCCTCCTACCTCATCCTTGATCTCTAAGATGGTGTTAATGCTTTTTCTGTGTGAAGCAAAACGATGAAAATATTTTGTGTTCTTGTCCCCAACTTCTAACCAAAGGGATCTTCTCTTCAGTCGACAAAACTTCTCCTCTTGAGCTAGTAGTAAGATTTTCTTCTTTTCTTCATTTTTTAAAAGTTGTAAATATGTCGAAGAGAATACCCGCTGTTGGGTAAAATTATCACTAGTTAATTTACCTTCAATTAATTGTCAACCAGGGTGCGTAAACTTCGAGCTGCTACACTATATGTGCAGGCAAGGTAGTTTCAATGCTCATGCTGATAGTAACTTAAAAAAATTCTAGTCTACTCACAAACCAAAAACAAAATGTAATTGATGAAGCTATTACTTTATTAAGTGATCAATGCTAAGGTTACTAGGTCTTTCCTAAAGAAAGAAAATCCACTTGCTAATCCCTATTTTACAGTCTACAATACTATAAAATTCAATGTAACCTACAACAACCTTAAGCTACAACAATTCTTCCAAAGCAATCAACTAAGCTACAGCAATCTTCCAAAGCAATCAACTAAGCAATCTTCCAAAGCAATCAACTAAGCTACAACAATTCTGATCTATTCTTCAGAGCAAGCAACCTGCCAAGAAAAGAACTTAGTAAATAAAAACCCTAGTTCCAACCTTACCTACAAAATAGATATGCTGAGCCAATCCCAATGACTTTGTATTGTATCTAAGACTGCAATCATTAACCCTACAGAATCTGATGCCTAATTTTATACAAACACTTATCACTCTCAACAACTACTGAAATAAAATATGTCTCTCTTAACTCTAAATCATCCACAAACAGTTAACAAGATGAATTTTGGACTTGCTGCTAATATCAAACATATTCTACCTGTGTTCTATGCACACCAAAGTATATTGGAACTATTCACTCTCATTTGCATGTACTATGAGACTGATATTCAAACCCTAGGAAACAATGCTAGCATATGTCAGTGAACTATGATTCTTTCCCTAATTTCATTCAACACCAAAAAGCATGATTCCAATCCCTATCTATCCAATTCAAAATGCTGTTTGAAAATCCCTAAATACTAAGATCTTTAAATCCTCTGTTGATTCAACAAATACTACAAGTCTTTCATACTACAATCCCTCTCTTCAAATACTCTACAGTTTTGCAAAACTCGACAGCCAAAAAGGATTTTAAACAAGTATTGAAGCCATCCACTAATCAATATCATGCTGGCAGTAAACAAGTATGAAATCCAAGTCTATTTTCAATCCTCTGTTAAATTAATTCTAAAGCAAACGAAATATAATCAAACTCTGAACGGACTCTCTAAACAATAGTTGTAACCATCAACAAGCAATATCACGCTGGAAATCAAAAAGGTTTTAAATCCACTCTTTACTACTCTGCTCAATCGATTTTACAGGCTAAACTGAATGCATACGATATCAACTAGTCTTCTGCCAACATAAATCCCATTCCAAATCACAAGTAAACAAATCCATTAACATTCCATCATCAAAATAGTGTCAAAGTATGCAACATCACTCTACTTACAACAATACAAGCAACACTTAAACACAAATGAATCGGTGTTGAAGGTGGGCCCTGCCCTCAACGCCTACCAGTCTGAAATCAAAGCTTTAAGGAAATAAACGCTTGATTGATTAATAAAAACAGAGTTTTAGAGTCTTCCCCTTGTGTATATCCTTCTCAGGCTTTATTTATACATGGACATATGGACAAGACCCATCCCAAATATCTGAAATTCGTGCAACTACCCAGAAAACGACCAACACCAAATCTGGCAAAACCACGTCTGTTCCGGAAAGGATTTCTCCACATTCGTTCAGAAATTCTGAAAATTTCCTGTGGTTAAGGGTAAATGGGGCCATTTGTGAAGTGGGTTTCGAACTGTTTTGAACAATTCCAAACCGATTGTTCATAAATTAAGCCCGAAATCAGGTTCCTGATCAAGGACGGGAATGCCACTTTGAGCAAATGACATCCTCAAAACAGCACTGGATAACTGCACCTGCATCCTGGAAGTGATTGAAAATCAAACAAGATGTTATCCTGAGCAATAAAATCCCCCAAATCTCTGGTTCAGTCAACATAGATCTTGTGAGCGCCGAGACAAGCGTTGGATCAAAATACACAAAAGACCACTACATGAAAGAAACAAAGACTTATTAATTGACCAATTATTGAATGAAAACTAAAGGTTCCATTATATACATAAAACAAAGCAAAATAATAAATAAACAATTAAAAAGTCACTTACCAAAGCTCCTAGCAATGTTGCTCTTCAAAAGGCATAACCATGCACAAAACAACACTAAATAAAGCTGATGATTACTTGGTTTCATGAGACTTAAACTAGAAAATATTGTGTTGAACAGTCAAAATAGGAGGCCAACATCTCCCCCAGACTGAAGATCTTACATGACCCTATGCAATAAATTTTCAGACAAACAAAATTTGAAACTCATAATAGATGATCAAGCCTTGGCTCAAACTCCAGAAACTGAGGCTGAAGTGCCTAACATACTCCTGTAATTTCTTTGTCAACTTAAAATTTCTCTTCCGGAAGTAATCAATTCCCTGAGCTGAAGCATCTGACCGAGCAGACTTCAGGCCTGATTTGGAAAGTGATACTTTAGCAGACTTTGAACTAGAGTTTGAAGGTGATGCTGACAATGAAGGCTCATTGACAGGACTTGGTATTGAAGAATGATGATGGGAACCATGAGAATCAGAATTATCATGGGCAGAAGAAGTAGTGGATGAGGACAATTCAACATGTACAGGCTCCTTACCCTTGGATTCCTTCTTCTTCTCTTTAACAGCCATGCTACGAGTAAATCTTCAATTGGGTGAAGCAAACAAATTTTCATGACCCTTTTCTCCCCCAGACTGAGAGCTTACACGCTGCCCCTTAGATACTGAAGACTTCTTAGTATGGGATGGTCCAGTTTTCTTACAATTCTTGACAATTGGTTCCTTAGTATGACTGTTTTGATGTTCAGAAATATTTACAGAAGAGGCTTTATCAACAAGATCAGGAATACAAGGCTAACATGGTTCATTCCCCAGGGATGATTTAAGATGAGAATTGGACAGCCCATATACAAATTGCTCCCATACCCAATCCTTCATTATATTAAGGATGGAAAATTAATAATAAAGAAATGAAATATTGCCAAATGTCAATGCCATAAAATGATATACGAAGGAACGGTAGCGTATCAACCAAATAGATGACAAGGTTACTATGGTAAATCCATAATGCATCGAACTTGTATTAAAGGCAAAAGCACTTGGTTAATAATAATAACACTTAATTTATAAGACTTATCGCAACATTCATCATTCATTACATTTACCATGTAACATGCCCATTTCCAAATTTTTATTCCGGTACCCCATCCGGCACTTTGGCCAGTCTAATATACAAAGGTATTTTCAAGCAGACAGGAGTGAAAAAAAATTACCAGCATAGCAGTAATATTATCAGCAAGGGAAAATAACTGTCTTTCCAACTTTTGTGAGTTGAAAAGACAATTAAAACTGCCTAAAAAAATCAAATAACAGCCTGAAAATTTTGTTTTATCCAGCAGGCTCTTGGCACAGTACCATTATTCAGTGGTTGCTTCTTCAATTAAAACTGCCTGAAAATTTTATTTTATCCAGCAGGCTCCTGGATAAAAGCAAATGATATTAAAGCAAATGGCTTTCTCCAAAATACACCACTTGTATGAGTTGAAAAGGCAAGTAATATGGATTGAAAATTTGTTTTACCCCAACAATCTCATGGCACAATTACCTCATTTCAGGGGTGTTTCTTCACCTGTTCACACAGAAACAGAGCTGAGTCATGAAACCAATTTTCATTAGCAGTAAACAACAAAATTAACTATAATTCATAAACAATCAGTCTCACTCCTATATTCAAAGCTTCAATCATAAGCACAGACTTCTTTCTTGTCATTCATATAGAACTTTTTCCACCAGAACATGTGCCTTAAAACATGAGACAAGAGGAGTACTAAAAGAAGCCAATGGGGTGCTGGCCCACTTGACTCAGCTGCACACAGGACAGGTTGAGTAGTGAAAAGAAAAGCCAATACTGAAATTCACAGCTATGTTCATGGACTCAGAAAATATCAGGCATAAACCGTTTTTAGCAAGGATCAGGTGACCAAAATTCAGAGCATCTGAAGATGATTATCAACTGGCTAGTTCAAACAACTTTCTTAAATTTTATTTAACCCACACATATGACCTCCTTTTAACATTTACATAGGTACATTGTTCACATGGACAAGTATAGATGAGGCTTTTCAAAAGAGATATCAGAGTCAGAATCCACGGACAGCAAGCCCGTTCAATACTCCGGTGGGGTAACTGTGACATCTAAGAAGCTTCTTTCCCAGGAAAATGCCCCATTGCCAATAGGCCTGTTCAGTACCCTGATGGGTTTGCTTGTTCATACCACAGGTCGGTACCCGCTGCCAGCAGACCTGTTCAGTATCCCGGCGGGTTAACCTCTTACATCCGTTTTCTATCAGAGGCCCTTGTCCCAAATTCATCTTAAAGATAAAGTTTATGATTTGCTCATGCATAGATGAGTGGTGGAGCAGCTCTGAAAACCATCTAGGAATGGGATGGTATCAAAATTGGAAGAGTGTTCTTAATACATGCCTGTAAAGATTTGTCCAAATGAACAACTAACCTCTGTAACTGAATAAAGTAAAAGTCATGAAGTGGCTGGACAAAAAAATGTATACATATATATGTATTTGATATTATGAAATCCAATAGATAATAATCAACAGACAGCTCAGTCCTGGAGACCCTTTTTCCATAATAGTGTCTGTCTGAATAATAACTCAATGCCCATAGCTGTTACTATTTTAAAAAAAACAATATCCTCATCCCATCTAGTGTGAAACCAAGTCAAATGGCACTAGTAACCCATAAGTTCATAAGTAAAAGCCACTTTGGAAGCTTAAATCACTAATGGAGGCAGTTCCAGGTGGGTAAGTACTCTTATGAATAAAGAGGACAAGTCTGAAAAACCTAGCAGCACACATTTATTTACTTGATACAGGCATTCCAATTACCCAGTGAAACTCAGAAATTTAATTCAAATTAACACAGTCCTTTGTAAAAATAATCAATGGCTGAAAATAGGAATAGTAACAAAAAGACTTCCCTTTTCTTTTAAAAACATCTTGAGCTTCACCGAAGAGAATATCTGCATCCTTCAAAAAGAAATCTATTGATAAAGCAAACTCATTTAATCAGTGTCCATTCACTACAAATGTAGCCTGTTCATCACCAATTGGTCTTATGTTTACAGAACAGTCACAATTTCATATTACCCTCTGGCATTTTTCCTTGCTATGGGCTACTATTATAATAAATTTTCTGAAAGTATGGACTGGAGAGAAGGTATAAATTCTGGTTAAAGATCTTATCATTTTATTGAAAAGAAAAAAAAACAACAAAGTTGCATTAATTTCTAAACTAAACATGCAACTTTTTTTTATTTATATACATATTTTCCTATTCTACCTAAGAAGAAAGAAAACATTTCTATTCAAGTATAGGAATTCTTCCAATGTAACCAAGTGCGAAGTAAAATTAAAAATATACCTTTATCTACATATGAAAAAGTTGTTGCAATGATTACCTAGATAAGGAGAACCAACTGACTTACTTGCTTCTGCAACAAAAGGTGTTGAAGGAGGAAATGGTGTTGTAGTCTGGTTGCCTCTTGGAACCAACTTTCAAAGTAGTCCTGGTACTCACCTTCCTTCATCATATCATGTAGATCCCCTTCTTCTGATTGATTGATTTTGGAAGTACATAGAGGATCTGCTAATACCTCCTCAATTTTAGGCCGCTTTCCATCGGATGTAATCCCCAAGTTGTCAATTTCCTCTGCAATTTGGCAAGGAATATTTTTTTGTGGCTCTTGGGACTTTGGTTCATTTGTTACGTCAGGAGAGGTAGATAAACTCTTAACTGCTGTCAGGATGTGTTCTACCTGATAAGAAGAATTCCCAACTGCAGCTAGGATTTGAGAAATTTTTCCCAAATTGATGCTTACTTCTGAATCCATTCTTGTCAGTTGTCTTGTTCCTGTCTCGCACAAGGATCAATGTCTGGGGTTCTTACAGCACCCAAGTTTTTATTTTTATTTGATTTATATGTGTTTTAAATGATTCTAATCAAGACTACACGCCGCTCTTGCATAAAATAAAACACTCTTGAAATTAAATTGTGGAGAGTAACCACACCCAAACTTGCAAAAAGAAAACACACTTGCATGAAATTAAATTGCGGAAAGTAAATACGCCTTACAGGAAAGGTAAACACACTTTTGCAGCAAAATAAATCAAACATGTGAAAAAAAAACAAACACACTTACAAGAAGGAAACAACAAATATTTGGGGCAACCCACTAAAGTGGATGCGTCAGGCCGTTACACCATGGGAATCCCATAGTGAATTCGTCTTTGTGTCTTATCGTTTCCCCTCCACCTTGTTGTGTAATGTAAAGGAAACCTATCTTCCCCTATCTACCTGAACTTCACAGCCAACAAATTCGTAGAAAATGAGCACAATACCAGCTTACCTTGGAGCAACTCCCCGGCAACGGCGCCAAAATGTTGAGTAAAATTATCACTAGTTAATTTACCTTCAATTAATTGTCAACCAGGGTGCGTAAACTTCGAGCTGCTACACTATATGTGCGGGCAAGGTAGTTTCAATGCTCATGCTGATAGTAACTTAAAGAAATTCTAGTCTACTCACAACCCAAAAACAAAATGTAATTGATGAAGCTATTACTTTATTAAGTGATCAATGCTAAGGTTACTAGGTCTGTCCTAAAGAAAGAAAATCCACTTGCTAATCCCTATTTTACAGTCTACAATACTGTAAAATTCAATGTAACCTACAGCAACCTTAAGCTACAGCAATTCTTCCAAAGCAATCAACTAAGCTACAACAATCTTCCAAAGCAATCAACTAAGCTACAACAATTCTGATCTATTCTTCAAAGCAAGCAACCTGCCAAGAAAAGAACTTAGTAAATAAAAACCCTGGTTCCAACCTTACCTACAAAATAAATATGCTGAGCCAATCCCAGTGACTTTGTATTGTATCTAAGACTGCAATCATTAACCATAGACAATCTGATGCCTAATTTTATACAAACACTTATCACTCTCAACAACTACTGAAATAAAATCTGTCTCTCTTAACTCTAAATCATCCACAAACAGTTAACAAGATGAATTTTGGACTTGCTGCTAATATCAAACATATTCTACCTGTGTTCTATGCACACCAAAGTATATTGGAACTATTCACTCTCATTTGCATGTACTATGAGACCGATATTCAAACCCTAGGAAACAATGCTGGCATCTGTCAGTGAACTATGATTCTTTCCCTAATTTCATTCAACACCAAAAAGCATGATTCCAATCCCTATCTATCCAATTCAAAATGTTGTTTGAAAAGCCCTAAATACTAATATCTTTAAATCCTCTGATGATTCAACAAATACTACAAGTCTTTCATACTACAATCCCTCTCTTCAAATACTCTACAGTTTTGCATAACTCGACAGCCAAAAAGGATTTTAAACAAGTATTGAAGCCATCCACTAATCAATATCACGCTGGCAGTAAACAAGTATGAAATCCAAGTCTATTTTCAATCCTCTGTTAAATTAATTCTACAGCAAACCGAATACAATCAAACTCTGAATGGACTCTTTAAACAATAGTTGTAACCATCAACAAGCAATATCACGCTGGAAATCAAAAAGTTTTTAAATCCACTCTTTACTACTCTGCTTAATCAATTTTACAGGCTAAACTCAATGCATATGATATCAACTAGTCTTCTGCCAACATAAATCCCATTCCAAATCACAAGTAAACAAAGCCATTAACATTCCATCATCAAAACAGTGTCAAATTATGCAACATCACTCTACTTACAGCAATACAAGCAACACTTAAACACAAATGAATCGGTGTTGAAGGTGGGCCCTGCCCTCAATGCCTACCAGTCTGAAATCAAAGCTTTAAGGAAATAAACGCTTGATTGATTAAGAAAAACAGAGTTTTACAGTCTTCGCCTCATGTATATCCTTCTTAGGATTTATTTATACATGGACATATGGACAAGACCCATCCCAAATATCTGAAATTCGTGCAACTACCCAGAAAACGACCAACACCAAATCTGGCAAAACCATGTCTGTTCCAGAAAGGATTTCTCCACATTCGTTCAGAAATTCTGAAAATTGCCTACGGGTAGGGGTAAATGGGGCCATTTGTGAAGTGGGTTTCGAACCGTTTTGAACAATTCCAAACCGATTGTTCATAAATTAAGCTCGAAATTAGGTTCCTAATCAAGGACGGGAATGCCACTTTGAGCAAATGACATCCTCAAAACAGCACTGGATAACTGCACCTGTGTCCTGGAAGCGATTGGAAATCAAACAAGATGTTATCTTGAGCAATAAAATCCCCCAAATCTCTGGTTCAGTCAACATAGATCTTGTGAGCGCCGAGACAAGCGTTGGATCTAAATACACAAAAGACCACTACATGAAAGAAACAAAGACTTATTAATTGACCAATTATTGAATGAAAACTAAATGTTCCATTATATACATAAAAAAAAGCAAAATAATAAATAAACAATTAAAAAGTCACTTACCAAAGCTCCTAGCAATGTTGCTCTACAAAAGGCATAACCATGCACAAAACAACACTAAATAAAGCTGATGATTACTTGGTTTCATGAGACTTAAACTAGAAAATATTGTGCTGAACAGTCAAAATAGGAGGCCAACACCCGCATGGTGTTAGTGCTATAAAGGTTTTGAATTTTCTGTTATGATTCTTTCAGTTCTTATCGTTCTAAATATATGTTTTTTTCCCCAATTATTTTGAAATTTTCTTGATTGTTGTTAGGTTCTCCATCATTTGATACATACAACTTTCAGTGGACTGATTCTCTAAAGGCTTCCAATTTTCCTTAACCATCTCCCAATAATCTTCATGTTCTATCCAAACTGGGTTAAACTTGAATGTAGATGGGGTTTTTTCCTCAGGAATGGTAATAAATAGAACAATAGGTCTATGATCCTATAGTCCACATGTTTCCACTGTGGATTTTAGCACCAAATGATCTTGAAACAAACCTTATGATAGTAAGAATCTGACCAATCTCTTAGAGATTTCTTGATCCCCACCTCTGTTATTTTTCCATGTGGGTTCCATTCGAATCAGATGGAAGTATATTAGATTATTTTTTTCAAATAAAGAACTGAAAAAATTGGCTAGCGTGTACGACTATGCATTTTTTCTCCATCTCCCACAAACAAAGTTAAATTCAGGTCTCCTGCCAATATCAAGTTGGCATGTTCAAATGCTCCATCACTGCTTAGGGTTTCCCAATATTTCCTTCTGTCATATAATAGGTCGTATACGTTTAGAAATAAAAACTATGTCCCGATTTCTGGGTCTTGCAATTCAGTACCTAGAGCATCCTTATACTCGGATTTCACATGAAAATTTATGTTTGAAATCCAAGTTGTTAGTAAGCCTCCTAAGTGTCCATCTGCATCAATAGTTTCCATCCGCCAATCCTTCAACAATAAAATCATTGACTCTTTTGTTTTCTCCCAGCTCATCATTGTTTCTTGAATTGCTAATATTTTTGGCTTTTTAAACTCTAATAACGTACGGAGGGCTGTTAAATTGGAGGCCCCTCCTATCCCCCTCACGTTGTAAGAAAGGAAGAGAATTAAGGACCCATGTTAAGGGATTTTTTCACTCTAACAACCCTTCCTATGGTATACTGTGTTCCCTCCATAATTTCTCTGGTCGCTTGTAACTATTCCTTGTTCAAGAAACATTTGCATCCAATTGTTGATTTTGGTATGTGTTGTGGGATAGAATGTTAGATTTTCTTAAGATCTAATTAGATTGTCTAGGATTTTTATCTGAAAAATAACAAGTACAACAAAATGCATAAAATGTAACAAAAATATTTTCATCGGGGAAACCATAAAGGAGAAAACCTTGTAAAATTCTTTAGAATAGTAAGATGATCAAAAGAAATAATAAGAAATGTTCAACATCTATCTTTCTCTCCTCCTATGACTGTCTCTCTCTCTCAAAATGCCTTAAAGAGTGTGTGAGGCTTGTATAAATGAGGGATATCACTTCCCTATTTATACCCTTTCAAGTCACTGACCAAATATAAGAATCGAGCTTACATGTCATCTCACATGGGGCCCACTTCTCCTAGAGAGACCACAATTACATATTACATGATGTTACACTGGGGACCATTTCCCCAACTTACAACGGAGGTTGTAACTCAAGGCCTAGACACAATTTAGACATTCTGTAAAGGGGTAACACGCATCCCCAATGGGGGTACAACAACATACAATGATAATATACATGAGAATATCTTCTGAAGTTACAAATACATCAACACTCCCTCTTAAATAGGAAGGTATTCTCTCTCTACATAGTCATCAACACATCTAGTTAGGTCTTCATCGCATCATCATGGAGTCATAGAGTCTTCATCATAGTTGCTGCTATCATCTTCTTATAATTTGATCACCGTCCCATACTATCTGTCATCAGAAGTTTCTATAGTGCCATCCCTTTTTCATGCTAGATGTAGGCCTAGTCCTCTGCCAGGTCTTAATTTACAGTGCCAGCCCTTTTTCATGTTGGATGTAGGCCTATCCCTCTGGCAGATCTTCTTCATCTCTGTGAGCAAGCCATCAAGTAGGTACATATCAAGACTTATTATATGCCTTTTGAAAAACCTGCAGGATCTCCTAGGACTGATTATATGCTACTGCAAAACATGAAGGAGAATCTTAGGACTGATTACATGCCTTGCAACATTTGTGTACCCTACTATCACTTTCATCATCTTCAGATCATTTCATTGTCACACAGAGCACAACCCAGATACACATAACACAACAATCACATCAATGATGATGGGAGGCCCAGCCTGCCACCATGTCAGACAGGCTCCCAACACTTACATCATGACCATGGGAGGCCCAACTTGCCACCATGTCAGAAAGGATTTGCACTTAAATCCGACCATGGGAGGCCCAACCTGCAACCATGTCGGAAAGGCTCTGCACCTACATCCAACCATGGGAGGCCCATCCTGCCACCATGTCGGAAAGGCTCTGCACTTACATCCGACCATGGGAGGCCCAGACTGCCACCATGTCGGACAAGGTCTCAACACTTACATCATGACCATAGGAGGCCCAACCTTCCATGATGTCAGAAGGGCTCTGCACTTACATCCAACCATGGGAGGCCCAACCTTCCACCATGTCAGAAAGGCTCTGCACTTACATCCTACCATGGGAGGCCCAACCTACCACCATGTCGAAAAGGCTCTGCACTTACATCCTACCATGGGAGGCCCAGCCTGCCACCATGTCAGAAAGGCTCTGCACTTACATCCGACCATGGTAGGCCTAGGATGCCACCATGTCGGAAAGGATCTCATGTGCATTTGCGTCTTTCGACTCATCACTTCCCCTTGGAAGGAACCTTGATATGAAGTACACACAGGAGCTTCACTGCTCCTCTCTGCATCATACAAAAATGCAAGTCAAATCAATCAAATCAAATACTAGCTTTCAAAAGAAACATAGTACCTCACAAATAGCCAAGCAAGTGGCAACATATTTTTCCTCGAATGTACTCAGCGCCATGCAGGACTGCATCCTGCCAAACCAGTAGCCCATATTGGATCTCAAACTGAAGAAGCAAACCAAGGTCCTCTTCTTCTCAATGGCGCTACCAATCAGAATCAACATAAGCATGCAGGTTAGTCTTATGATTCGTATCATACTTGAGCCCATACTCAATTGTACCCTTCAGGTACCTCACTATATGCTTTGCAACCAGGTGAGCATTTCTTGGATCAGTCAAGAATTGGCTCAGGTCATTCATAGAAAAGCATGTGTCTGGTCTTGTATTCATTAGGCACATCAATGAACAAATCATCCAATGATACATTTTGGCATCAACCACCTCTAATGAAGCATCACTCAATAGCTTCAGGTTCAATGCCATAGGTGTGGCCATGGCCTTGTAGTCCCTCATCCTGAACCTCTTCAGGATCTCCACTACATACTTCCCTTGTCCATGGGAGATTCCAGCTGCAATCTGCCACACCTACATGCCTAGAAGGTAGTAAATCATAGCCAAGTCCTTCATCTCGAACTCGGCAGCAAGTCTCCTTCTTGTATATTTAATGAGTTCCTCTTTTCTTGTTAGGAACAGGTCATCGACATATAATAAGAGCATCACTGGTCTTTCGCCTTCAACCTTGAAGCAAAGGTTGGAATCTTCTTTACTCTTATTAAATCCTAGATCCATTAGTAATTTGTCCATCCTATCGTACCATGTCAAACCTTAGGATCTTCTGCAATCACTCCCTCTAAAGTGGAGCATCATTCTCCCTCTATCTTTCGTACTCTATGTATTGAAACATTATGTATTGGAGTGACAAGTAGCTTCCTCTGCTACTCATATTCTATGTATCCATCTAGGGTCACTGGATACCGAGATCCTCTATATTGAACTTTTTGAAAAGTTCTTCTCGCACCCATTTGTGAGCTTGTCATCCTCTATAGGATTTCATCTTCAACCTTGTAGAAAAGGTTAAGATATTCATCACTCTAGGTGATATTCAAGCTCCTCATGTATTTGTTATCCCATGGGTTCCTTATAAGCTCATACAAGGCCTTCTTTAATTTGTACACATGATTATGCCTGTCATGTGTCTCAACTCCCAATGGTTGCAAATGTCTCTTCATAGTCTATTCCTTTTTTTTGCGAGAAGCCTCATGCTATGAATCTTGCCTTGTATCCCACAATGTTTCCATCTATTTCATGCTGGATTTTGTAGATCCATATGGAAGACACTACGTACTTCCCTTCAGGTCTCAATACCGTATCATAGACATCATTCTTCTTGAACCGGTTCTCTCCTTCCCTTTCTTCTTGGCTACTTCTTCAGACATGGAAGGCTCTACATCAATGATGTCGCTCAACAATGTCACATAACTAGAGTGTGTCTGAGGCCTCTTTCTTTCTTTGGAATCCTCATCATACTATTCTTCACCTTGGATTATTCTCCATCTACCATTCTTATATTCTCCTGAAGCTCTTTCTTTCGCTATGGCTTGACCCAGGAATCTTCAGGTTCCTCTTCTGAAATATCGTCACCTTGTTCTTTGGAACAATCTACAAGTCAATTTCATTTTCATGATTAGAAACATATCATAATTTCCAAAACATATTAAAAGTGACAAATATATGTCATATAGCCATGCAACTATTTTATCCAATGCTACAACATTCATCCATATCATGTATACATACAATAACTTCTAGATGCATTCTACCCTAATGTTATTAAGAGTGTGTACTACTCCTAATATGCCAGTAAATAGGTTTCAATCTAGATAACTAGTAATGGAATGTTGTACAAGATCATTGACTTCTTACCCATCATGTGCAATTCAGTAGTATAAATGCAAATACTTAAACATGCATAACACATTAACTGAATATAAACAAATGCATAACCAAACAATATGATCATGAAATGAAAATTGAATACTTATCTTTATTTGTTTTGTGGGTAGACTCCTTCTTGAGCCTTCAGCTTCATCATCTTCTTCATTCATAACATCATAATTTCTTATCTAGATGCTAAGATGGATAAGAGGTTCTTCAAGAATTGAGTTCTTCATACTCATCATTGCTTGAGGGATATTCTTTGAATCGTGAGATCTTGATATTTAGTTGCTCTATATTCTCTTCTCTTATTATGAGTCAAGCTTCTTCCTGTGTGCATAATTCCTAAAGTTCACTGAAGGTAATCACTTCCTTCTTGCACAAATTCCTCGAATGAATGAATCCCTTGATCTTGGGATTCAAGGTGGTTATACAAACATAAGTTATTCTTCTTCGATTGCTTTGTCTTAGCATCAAACACTTTTTTTTGGTGTCTTCAAGGATGAAACATGAGGGATGAGATGATCTACAATGATTCTCTTATCTCTAGCTTTAGCCTCATCTCCCTCTAGCTCTTAGAACTTCCTTACTGAAATATTGATCCAAGTCGATTTCTTCAAGGATCACTGAGGTCCTATACTTCCATACTCAGAAGTTGTCAGCTTCACCAATATTTTTATCAAGATGTTGTGATTAGTCATTTTGAAATGAGAACCTCAAATGTAAATAGCAAAAATTTAGATCTTACCGATTTGAGGTGTTTGTCCTGGTTTTGGAGTTGGATGATCTAAGGTTTGTTAGAGAAACGCTAATGTTCAAAACTTGGAATTTCAAACTTCTGATTGGATAGAAAGGTGGGCCTCTTCAAAGTGAGTTGTCTAATGTACTCCTTTTCTAAAAACAGTGGAGGGAAGCTCCAAGAACATGTAGCCCTAGTTTTCCAATTTCTTATGCAGAAATTACTAATATTGATTCTATTGTATCTCCAAAGTTACGGATCCTTAAGGTCTGAAAATTCTCACTATGATATCCTGATAAGTCTTCTTTCCAACACCATAGGTTAGAGAAGAAATCAATTCTCCAAGTGGGACATATGTTGAGTTTCCCAAGGTGAAGGTTTTGGGGATTGTTCAACATAGCGAACTTGTATGGATTGCCACGTGTCACTGTTTCACATTATGGGTCTGAAAAACATACCACATAAACTAAAGTCTGTTCCCTACCTGCGATAGCTTGTGAAATTTTATTTGGACCTTCCTAGCCCAATATATAATAAAGATCATGCTAGGCCACCTGTTTATAATTGTATTATGGAGGAGGTTGGAACCCTGATTTGGAGGAACCATATCCCCTGAAGTATAGAGAATATGAGGCTAAAATTTTTACAGAGTGTACAACATGAATTTCTCTTTGCCCTGTAAAACTTTCGGCTTCTGATCCTTCTCCAATAGTGCGTTATAGATAAAGTTCTAGAATGACTAAATTAATTCTTTTAGGGTTTTCAAACATGAAACCCTAATTTCCATTAGCTGCCATTGTAGCTGTATTTTGGCTGCACAGTCAAACTTCTCTAATTCAGAAACTACTACCACTAACAGATATGCCCTAGTGAGGTGAGTTAGCCTATCCCTCCTTTCTTGATGATCTGTGGAGAGAACACCTTCAACTAAGAAGCCCTAGTTCTTGTAGCTGCACAATGCCTTCTTTCAGAGAGGTTCTGATACCATGTTAGATTTTCTTAAGATCTGATTAGATTATCTAGGATCTTTATCTGAAAGAATAACAAGTACAACAAAATGCATAAAATGTAACACATATTTTCATCAGGGAAACCATAAAGGAGAAAACCTCGCAAACTTCTTCAGAATAGTAACATGATCAGAAGCTGTAATAAGAAATGTTCAACATCTATCTTTCTCTCCTCCTATGACTACCTCTCTCTCTCAAAACTCCTTAGAGAGTGTGTGAGGTTTGTATAAATGAGGGAGAGCGCCTCCCTATTTATACCCTTTCATGTCACTGACCAAATATAAGACTCGAGCCTACATGTCATCTCACATGGGGCCCAGTTCTCATAGAGAAACCACAATTACATACTACATGATGTTACACTGGGGACTATTCCCCTGACTTACAACGGAGGTTGTACCTCAAGGTCTAGACACAATTTAGACATCACATAAAGGGGTAACACACATCCCCAATGGGGGTACAACAACATACAATGATAATATACATTAGAATATCTTCCCAAGTTACAAATACATCAACATAGAACCTCAGCAAAGCATGGATTATACTCTTTTCTTTCTATGGGCATCAAATCATAGCCCTTGATTTCCCCCGAGCTGTCATGTTCTGTTACAAATACATCAACATAGAACCTCAGCAAAGCATGGATTATACTCTTTTCTTGCTATGGGCATCAAATCATAGCCCTTGATTTCCCCCGAGCTGTCATGTTCTGTTACAATGGGTACCTTCACCTCTTATGTTATTTCTTCTAATGAGTTATCACCCTTATCCCTTGAAACTTATACCATAACGATATTTGACACAGAAACAACAGATAAAGGAAAATCAGGAATTTTAGTACCTTTGGTCGACTTTGCATCCCTGGAACCAGCCAAGTCGTCACCTTTCAGAATTATGTCCGAGGTTGGTTGATGCTCGTTACTCTTCTCTTCGACCGCTTTGAGATTTTGTTCTACCACCTTCACCTCCATTCTCCCTCCTTCAGATGCACATTCTGTATTTTCAGGCCCGTTCTTTGTGGGGGCGCTCCTTTACTCATTATTCAACTTTTTGAGCCAGATTTTCTTATAAACAGCTTTCGTCTAATCTTTTGTATTCACAGGGAAGTTTTTTTTAAGGTGACCAACTTGTCTGCAATTGAATCATCTGAATGGAAGATTCTGATAATCAATTCGTTGAGACCATATGCTCCCATGCATTTTGATCACAATTTCCTCGAACAAACATTTTCTCATGTCTAATTCCACTACTATCCCTGCACATATTCTATCTATCTTGCTTTCCCAGTCGTCCTCAAGCTTGATAAACTTGCCAAATTTATTTTCTATTGCTTCTAAGATGTGAAGCTGCCAAAAGACCATTGACAGGCCAGGAAAAATCACGCACACTTGCTGTACATTATGCAGTTCCATTTTGAAATTAAAGTTTATATGCCATTTTCTGAGGATCAGACCTCAAGGTCCCCAATTCCAGTTTTGTTGTAGTAGCAATATGTTATTCTCCTCCTTCGTTGTCTTGAATAAGAACCAAACTCTGGGTAACACATGGAAATGGGGGGTGTATCCTAGAACTGGATTCCAGTTCCTCTCCATCGACGTTTCCAATGCTAAATTTCCTGTTACTTTACCACAAAATATCCCTACTAGCGCAAAATTCAGATAATTCGGAATGTGTGTGATCTGTATGTATTTTCCTACAACTAATTCCGGGTAAACTATTTTGACCGTCATTCCTTTTCCCTTCGTCCTCTTGTGTGTCGTGGTTCCACCATTTCCTACATTGAGTTTGTCTCTCATACAACCGCATGAATGTGTACCTTCGAGTATCGAGCCTGTTATCAGAGATGTGGGAGGGGTGACATCACCTCTTCGTATCTCCGCCTTCGTGCTGAATATCACCCCATGATAAGAGTCGACCTCGTAATCCACCAAATTGTCATACATAATGGCTAATGATTGCTTGTCCAAAGGCTCCTCCAAAAAAAATAAGACCAGACTTTGTCGTTGGGATTAAAACTTCGTAAAACTTTGCTAAAATTCCCTTCCAATCTAAACTCAGCTTCACCACAGTCTTCACTCCTCTTCTTCGCTTGTATCAACCTTCACACCTTCACCTTTTTTATTAGGCCACAGAGCTACATTGTGCCATGACACACACACATATAATTGTTTATTATTATTATTTTAAATAATTAGTGATGTAATTGTTTATGAGTTTAATTAAAATGATATTTACTTTTATAATAGTGGGAGGTAGTGATAATATAATATATTATATATTTAGTATTTCAAGAATATTGATCATATTTTATTGATATCTTAATCAAAGAGAGGATTATATAGAATTAGTGATTTCCGAATAAAAATATGCCACAAAAGTATCATTAACTTCTATATGTCCAACTCAGCGATAATTGTTGACCCAATTTCTTGAAATTCTATTGGTTCTTGAATTCCTACTCATCTATGACTCATTTTCTTATGAGGCCCATTTTAGACCTCAAATTGAATCCAATGGATTACCTTTTCACCTTAATATCGTGAACAAGGATTTTCCAGTTCTCTTGAGAGACAGATCTCAACATCCTCCTTATCCAACCTTGATTGGATGCAATGATGGGCATTCCCTATAATTTCATGAGACAACTATTACTCTTTGTTGAATGCAAGATTTATTCCATTTACGAGACCCAACTCCTTTCTCGTCATCCAAAGCCTTCTTCAAAGATTCACATCTTAATCATGTTCATTATTTGTGTGGATTTTACAAGACCTTCCCATCTCTTCACCCCAGATTCCAATTTCCTATACAGACTCCTTTTCTCTCTTATCTTCCAAATCTTTCTTCAAAGGTCCACCTCTAATCACTTCCATCTATTCTCCTCGATTTTACAAGGCCTCCTACTCACCTATCCTCTTACATTTTGCATAAGTTATTTAGCTATAAATTTATAGGGAAATTAGGGGTATTCGAAAGTTCCATAATTGGATATATAGTTAATAGATTTGATTTTTTCATTCAAACCTTTAGACTTTTCTTTTTCAATTATAACCAACCAAAAAAGGAATATTAATGGATACTATATGTAAATGGAATATTTCCTTAAGTAATTGATAAATAATTGGTGACATAAAATAACCAAAATGTGTAACCTCCTATCGCCTCCTCATAATTAAAGGGGAGGGTTGATACAACTTTTTTTTTGTAATTCGTGGTTCACAGTTGTCAAGGGATACCAACCCACAGAAGAAATAGACACTTGATATTTAGGAAGAATCAAGGTGTCCCTAATGTCCAACATAACATATTGCGAGCTTGATTTGACCTAGGTGGGAAGGATCACAACCAAATCTCCCAACCATCAAATTTACAAGTTACAAAACTTATATCAAGAAACCAACAAAGTGAAATTGATAATATTACAAATGCATAATAAATATTTTTAAAAACTACATATGACAATTTCCAAGTTTATAGATGATTTTTTTACTAATGCACTCATTACACTAATCAAATAAATTCTCAAGAAGATACTTTAAATTATCAAAATTTCTTGTCCTATTGGACCTAATTGTTGTAGTTATTGAAAATCAAAAGAGTTGTCACAAGATTTTATTGTTGATCTTACGGTTTCTTTGCAAAATCATGATCAAAGGATAAATAGATCATCGGGTTACACCATGGAAAATGCATTCAAGTCACAAGTTCATTCCAATAACAACAGAGGCATATGAGGAGGAATAATTAGTAACAAAGGTGTAAGAGGGTTTACAATAGGAAGAACAAACAACCAAAATGAAGGAGGTAGATCAAGGAAATCTAATGAAGAATGAACAAATTTTAATTTTTCTAGCAACAAAGGTAGAGTTGGAAACCATTCTCATAATCATGAATCTCATTGCGAAGGTCAAAGTTATGTCATTACTGCAAAAGAAATTGGAAATTATGCAACTAGATGTAAAAAGAAACAATTTGATATGAATAGGAAGAATGCAAAATTTTCTAATTATTCTAAAAATTATGAGTCAGTGTTTATTACGTGTAAAAGTTCAAAAGAAGTGTGGTTTTTCGTTAGTGATTGAGGATCTGTTTGTAAGCATAAATGAATTTGTGTAATAATAAATAAAATTGGGAGATGATAACAAAGTAGTTTCAATGTGTAAAAGGAGAATAAACATTAAAACCAAAAAAGAGAAAAAAACACATTCCATATGTGTATTATGTTCCTATCTTAAACATGTTCTAATTATCACTGCATTGCTAGTACATAAGGGTTTTGAGTCTATTTTGAAAATAATGCATGTGTAATTATTGATAAAAATTGAAGGTTGGCTACACAAGTCAAAATGACACAAAATAAGATGGTTCCTTTAAGATTACAAAATAAGTTATCTGTTTCCCACAGGGCATATATTAGATGGGTAATGGATATATTGTTAAGTCATTCCTTGTGTTAGGAAATCTTCTCGAAACTCCGTGGGTACTATCTTACAAAAAAAATTGCCTTCTTATTTTAAGGAAACCATAAAAGAACAATCACAATTATGTCATTTGAGGTTTGGACACATAAATTTCAGTGGTTTGAATTTACTACATAGAAAGAACGTGGTGAATTGGTTTTCGTTGATTGAGAAACCAAACAAAGTTTGGGAAGGTTGTATTCTTGGTAAGCAATATCAAGAGCCATTTCTTGTTGGCAAGTAATATAGAACAAGAGATCCACTTGAAATAGTGCATTTAGATCTATGTGGGTACATGCTTACACCTTTTAGTGCTGATGGTTTGTATTTTATGACTTTTATAAATGATTATTCATAGAAAAGGCAAGTCTATTTTCTTTAAACATAAATAAGAAGGTTTTGAAAATGTTAAGTTGTTTAAAGATTTGGTTGATAAAAAAAGTGAGCACTCCATAAAAGTACTAAGATCAGATAGAGGTGGAGAATTTGTGTTTAAATATTTTCTAAGTTTTTGCAAAGAAAATAGGATAAAAAAAATATACTACGAGCTATACAACACGACATAAGGGTATTGTAGAAAATAAGAACAAAAAGATCATGTAGATACCTGCAAGAAGCATGATGAAAGATAAACATTTACCAAATGACTATTGGTTTGCAATTATAGCTAGTGCAATATATATTTTGAATCGTTCACCCACAAAAAGTATGAATGATATTAAAGTACTTCAAGAAGCATGGAGTATTAAAAAACATAGTGGTTTCTTCCATGTTGGACATTAGAGCATCTATTCACATGGATAGAATCGTATCATTCAGGTTCAAGATGAACACCTTGGGTTTCTTTTAGGCATGTACTTGCGTTATATGCCTTCCCCAAGTTGCAGTGGAGTATTTTATGTATGTATCATTGCATAGATCCAAACTATGACTAGTGTCTATGCTCAAGTTTGGGTCATTATGACATAGATCTACAATGTATTCCTATTAGCTATGTCCATATTTGAGTCTTTTGGCATGGATATACATTCTATTTTGGTAGCCAGGACCTGGTTGTAATCACATGGATCTACAATGTATTGGTCGGAAACCATGTTATGAGTCATTGGGATGCATATCTCAAAGATTATTGTACAACAAAGTCCTTGTTATTTGTTGACAATATTCCAACCAATGGTCCTTTGCCTTAACCTTCATCTGACAAAGTATTTGAGCTATCACTTTTATCTAGCTTCATACTTTGGTGGGAACCTATTGCATTGAAATTTTGTCATCACCATGATAATGAACCATGTATATTCAATTTTCCACAATCCCTTACATACTTTGCCAAAAATTAAATGGAATATGAGAATCATAAGCTTTTTCCTCCCAAAACAACTTAATTGGGATCATTGTCACAACTTGCTATCTGACAACCTGTGACACCCTTCATTGTCATGGGTTTATTTTTGGAAATTTGAGACATTTTCGCATGTTTATTTCATGCAGGTTACGACACCTCTAATTGTCACAAGCTACTCTTGGACAAGGTACACCACTTTATGTACAAAGGGAAAAAAGAGAAGCTTCAAAGAGATTCTAGAAAAATCCCGCGTGGATGCTTATCCCATCCAATTTGGGTGTATCTCATTTGCTTCCAAACGTGTAGGTATCTCACCCTAAACTTATCCCCTTATCTTGCATCTCCCCTCTACCCTTTTTGTCATATAAATACAAGCTCAACCCCGTGGGTGAACAAAGGTAAAATTTATATTATTTAGATGGTGGATGAATTGTGTTAGACCTTTGTTAGCCGCTCCTTTGAATTAAGGTGAAAAGTAAGGAAAGGATTCATTGGAAGGGATCTTCCATACAAAGGATTTTTTGTTTTTGTTTTTTCCTCATTATTAATAAATTAATACATTTAATTTCTCATAAATGATGTCTATTTTAATTTATAGCATTTCTCCTCGGTCATTTTCTTAGATTAATCAAGTTATATCATAGCTAAGGAGTAGTGCTATATATGCTTTAGATCCTCAAGGACAAATTTCATGAAATGATATGTGTTTATCCTCAAGTAATTTGATTGGTATAGAGGAAGGTGTGTGTTTATGTGTTGTTTTGTTCTATATTTGAACCATTCAATATAGGGAATTTGGTCTTTGTCAACATTGATTGAATAATCCATAAGAAAAATCAACTTGGGATCCTTAATTTAGAAACTTAAAATGAATCAACAAAATATAGAGCCAAAATGAAAAATCAAGATGTTTATAGGTTAAGTTATTCATGGGCAAAGTTAAAAACTTACTTTGGGAAATTTTGATAAAAAATTGGCCTCTTAAGAAAAAATATAATTTATCGAAGCTATTATTTCACTTTTATCAAAGTTACCTTATATATCTACATTACCATCTTAAAAGTTACTGGTCTCAATTTTTCACTGTGTATAATAGTATTATAATATAATACTATTATATATTAGTTATAATATTAATTACTATTATATAATACTAATAATATTAGTTACTATTATATATTAACTATATATTATACATTAGTCATGATATTAGTTAAAAGTTATTAGACCCAACTTAACAGTATATAGTATTATTATAATATATTAATTATAATATAATGTCATTATATATTAGTTATAATATTAATTACTATTACTATTATATATGGGTAATAGTAATTAATATATATTACTATTATATTTTATTGGAGTAGTCTATTTACTCTAGATTTTGGACTTTGTGGTGGTTTAATTGTTTTTATAAAATCCAAATTTGGAACTGTTTAAATTGTATTTTTGAATGTATAAGTGAATTTGGCCCCTCAAATACCCCTATGAAACTCACACTATGCAATTTCCACAACTAATATATGTGACTCTAATATTTTTTGAAGATTTCCAACCAAAGTATGAACAAAACAAACTAAAATATACTTGGAAATGATAATAAACGTAAAATAGTTACACTACTATATTATATATTATACATTAATTATATTACTATTATATTTTTTTGAACATGAAAAAAGGTAACTTTCTATTCCATGGAGATTCAAAGTTACAACAATCTTCTTTAGAGTAAAACAAATGGTGCTAAAAGACTACTATTTTTTGCTCTACTAGACAGGCAATCAAACCAGAAATTCATCTAATACTCCTCATCTAGTTACATCCAAAAACCAACAATTCTCAACCCAAAAGAGAACAATCCAATTACATAAGTACCAACAGCCAAGCAACTTGTGCTATATGACTCAACACAACCACCGAGTTCCAATAACAATACATAAAAGCAAAAACAAAAATTGAGCATAGTTTTAGAAAGTGAAACAATTCCAAAATATATTAATATACCATCTATGTACTCTTTAAAATGAATTAATCCATCTATGTCACCTACATCTAACTTTGAAAGAGAATCAGCCTCAGTGTTTAATTCCCTGTATATGTGCATAAATATGATAGAAGAGAATATATTAATCTTAGATATGGCTTTGGTCTTCCATTGTTCTAAGCTAAGAAATTGCAAATTTGAAACTCCCAAAGCTCAATCAATTATAACTTTACAGTCAACGGTGATCTGAATGTTTAATTTCCCTCTTTTTCTGTAAAATAATAATAATCCCCAAAGTGCTATAATTTCTACTTTTGTATTGGTCCCAAAACCAACACCCATCTTTAGCTTGATATTATGCACATCTTTGGTCTTTAATGTCATACCTTCACCACGTATTTTTGCATTTTCAGCCCCATCAAAAGACCCTATAGGGATAGATTCCAAAAGGAGAGGCCTCAATAGTGTTCTCTTTTCATATGGATTCTTCTCTTTGTAATAATAAAAAAACAAAGAGATAATCCTAGAAGAAACCAAGACAATAGTAGGATTCTTATCCTAAAAGAAAATATTGTTCCTAGATTTCCAAACCTTCCATGCTAAACATAAAGGTAGATCTTTTTATTTGACCTTATTTTGATACCAATTGTAACAATTGTCCTAGAAATTTGTGCTTTCCCATACATATTGACAGTTTAAAGTTATATTAAGCTCCAACCAAACATATCTCAATAAAGGACATTGAACAAAAATATGGGAGATAGATTCCATCTCAGGTCTACATAAGACACACATACTTG
Organism: Pseudotsuga menziesii; assembly: GCA_001517045.1. Taxonomy (NCBI): domain Eukaryota; kingdom Viridiplantae; phylum Streptophyta; class Pinopsida; order Pinales; family Pinaceae; genus Pseudotsuga; species Pseudotsuga menziesii. The sequence goes on from LPNX011143353.1 coordinate 506,383, forward strand.
GACAACTATAGCCCTTTTTAAGCAAACTATCCCATGTAAGAATTTTTTTCTCTAGGCATAGACAAATGAAGAATCTATTTTTTTAATGGAGCAAACCTCTTCCATAAAACTGTATCCCACCACTTAGGAGGGGTACTCACCTGATCATTTGAAATGGTATCATATGCCATTTTTGTAGACAAAATCCCATTAGCATTCTTCCAACTCCACACTAACTTGCCCTCTTCCTCACTTAGTCTAATGCCTACTCAGTTTAGTATTATTATATACATGATTGTCTTCATTTAGAGCTATATCACTTGACATGAGCCAATAAGAGAAATAAACATCTCTTCAATAAGTTTCCTAACCTGAGAAAGTACTTGAATATCTCTATTATGGAGCTACAATAATATAGATCTTGAAAGTTGAAAGTTTCCTTCGTCGCCAATGAATGGGTCAATTTAAATAAATACTTGTTTTCATCTCCCTACTTTCCAAGATATCCATTCACCCAATTTTGGATAAGTTTTAATAAATCCATGCCAAGTAATTTTGTTATTTACTTTTTATATTCATTATATATTTTATATTAGTTATGATATTAATTAAAAATTATTTGACCCAACTTTTCATGATGTATAGTAATATTATAATATAATATTATTATATATTTGTTATAATATTAATTAATATTAATATTATATATATTATATATTTGAACATATTATCTAAAAGATGGATGAGTATATGACTTACGATATTAGTTAAAAGTTATTGGACCCAACTTTTCATGGTGTATAGTAATATTGTAATATATTAAAAATATTGCTCAACAGTGATTAAGAATGGCATGGTGAGAGTTTTGAAAAGACCTGGAAATCCTGGGATACAACAGAGAATACAACGAACATAAGGGAATTACCTCTACTACTTACTTGGGGTATATGGCTTGTAAGAAACAAAGCCATCTTTCAGGATAAACCCTTAGTCCCAGAGTTCATTGCAAGACAGGGACTGGATATCCTATCATATTTTCCACAACAAAAAGACATCCCAACTGCAAGGATAATCACTGAGGAACAGGTAAACAAAAATACCCCTTGGGCCTATTTTGATGGGACCTCCCAATATCAAGCTTGTGGAGGAGGTGTTATTCTACATCTAATAGACACCCATTATTATCATCTACAAATGATCCTAGTAAGTGGCTCAAATAATTATGCAGAACTACATGCCTTAAAGCTTCTTCTATGTTTTGATTTAGAGAAAAACTATAGGAACACACAAACCTTTGGAGATTCCATGCTTGTTGTGAACTGGATCAATAAAGTTAAAAAATTGTACAATATTTTTCTTCACTCTTTATATGAAGATGTCAATCAAATTATGGACAATTTTGATTCTGTACCTTGTTGTCATGTATACAAGGAGAAAAACTCCGTTGTAGATAAGCTCTCAAAGGAAGGCCTAAATTTACCACATGGACAATGGAAGATCTAGGAATTTTAGAATGAGACGCACTATGAATTTTATCACCAACCCTTCGTAGAGGAAATGGCTCCAACAACAACTCATCGGTAAAAAAACATAACTTGATCTCATTTTTTAGAAATCTTTTTCAGGACATAGAAGTGGTTCTATGGGGAAATAAGTTTTTCCACATTTTGGCTGAATGTTTCGATTGCACAACATATTTTGGAATATTGTTTTTTAATATATATATTTCCTACTCCGAGTAGGAATAAATGACTATGTATGTATGAAGAACAATCTATATTTATTGGAGACGAAAGGATATACTTGAAAATGTATGGAAACATGTATTTTTTATGGGGATGTAATTTTATTTCTACATAATAAAATTATAATTTTTTCCTTTGGAAAAATATAATATTATTATATATTAGTTATGACATTATTACTATTACTATTATATATTGGTCAGTTATTACCTAAATATGGATTTCCTTCGTTCTTGGTAGCATTTTCCAGTCCAAATATGGTAAAACAATTTGAAATTTCGAATAACAATGTTTAAATTTGTTGAATCTTGGGGTATTTTGAGGGAAATGAATCCATTTAAGCATTCAAAAACTTGATTTGAACAACACATAATCCATATTTTTGAAGAAAATCTTATGGGATCTTGACCAATAACTTGTCGTACAAGAAATCGTTTGCACATTAGTTATTATTATACACATTAGTTATGATATTAGTTACTATTTTTACGTTTCGACGAGGGAGATAAACAAATTCGTCAGGTGGATTAATTTATCTCGATGGAGCTTTTTTTTTTCTAATGTTTATGCAATGCTACAAATATCATGTATTAAGTCAAATATAAAAAATAATATTTATTGAAGTTTTGATTTTTTATAATGTGCCTACGTTTGCCTCGTTTTTCCCTCCCCAAGAAAGGGCGACGGATAGCGTCATATGTCATTCGAACTTTTTTGTATATACGACATAATGCTAGTTCCAAAGACGACATAATAGGACCATTTCCTAGAAAGTGAGTCATGGTATGGGGGTACCCTAGTTGAACCTGACATCGCAAATCCATCATAATTGATGGATTCCCGACCGAAGACATGATTTTGGTTATGTGGCCATTTTTTCTAGGAATCTCGAGTCCATTCAAGGACACTTTGATAATTTGCTATAGGTTCATGAAATAAATTATTTTAAAGGTATATGTCATGGATATAATGTTTCATGTCAAAATGCAAATATCAAGGGGACATTTGGTGTGATTTGATAAAATGTATAGTTACGAAAATGTATTGATTTCCTTCACATCTGTGTAATTGGTGAACACTGCAGAAAACATTGTTGACTCCATGGTGGCATCATTGGAAGAATTTTGGCTTGAGATTATGGAAAGGAACTATGATGCAAACTAGAGTAGGATCATGGAAATTGAGAAAAAAGAAATTGAGATTATTCTATGAAATAAAAGCATGTAAGTTGATGTGTGGTTAAATTATTCTCAGTTTGGTAGCATTGTAATATTTTTTGTGTTATTCAGTTTATTAAACAATGGTAAAAAATGTTTCTACCATAATTTGATAATTGAGTATAATTGGCATCCCTTGTTCCACTATTTTATCTTGTTCAAGGAGCATTCTCCACAATATTCAAGGAGTATGTCTTACTCCTGGATTTAGAGGATATTTCTTGAGATGGGTGGTACCTAGACTGTGGTGCCGCATGCCATACGAAAAGGGAGTGTGATTTATTTCAATCACCTAGATCAATGCATACTAGATGCTTGGTGAGGTGTGGGATCCACATAGAAGGAGCAGTCAGTAGAAGAGAGAGTTCTATTATATTTGAGTTAGAGTCGGGATGGACTCTAGCCTTTTGTCATGTTCTATATGTTCCTCATTTGAGAGCAAATGTTCTTTCAGTTTCAGCCTTGGAGGATCAAGGTTAAATAGTTGAGTTTAGAGGACACTCGGTACAATTATGGCCAGAGGGAGTTGTGTATGTTTAGGACTCCATCATACTAGCGATCAAAGAGGGATGATTGTACATAGTATGGGGTCGACCTCTTCGCAAATTGATTGGAGGACATAGAGCTAGTTATGCAACATTTTTGAGGTGGCGGGAGGATCGCCTTAATAGACCCACTTGGTTGGAATGGACCCAGCTAGAAGAGATGGAATACTCATATTAATTCAGCAATGCTTTAGAAGGTGGGCACAACACATATGCACTTGAGTTTCCATAATTTACAGTTGATTTAAATTGTATAACAATTTTGTTTTTAATAACCTTTGCTAACGTTTAATAGAATTGTTGCATGTTTGACATCATTGCATTGACATCTTGGGTGTGACTTATTTGAAATTGTATTATTGTATGTGCACTTTGATATTGATGTAATATGACTATGGTTTGTTTCATATGTTGTAATATTGGAAATACAACAGAAAATTTAATTATTGCATGAAATAAATTATAACTTTTCATTTTTAATGTATTTTTGCAGAATGCGGATCATGCAGAAGATCCATTTGATCCAGATGATGATATAGATCCATATTATGTTGGATTTGGTACCAACGCGGGAAATTATGACGATGAGGCCAATATAGGAAACACTGAGGTGGATGATGATGATGATGATGTTGATGATGATCACGATGGTGATGATGATGATGAGGTAGGTGTTGGTAGTATCTAGTGACATATTTGATTTTATGGATTAGATCATGGATCATAGTTGATATATCGTTATGATGCCTCTTTTTATGTTTACTATTATATGTATCATTTTCACCAACAATACCATATTATTGAGTTGTGTGATTTTCACATGTATCATATTGACTTGTATCATTTTGGCATGTATCATATTTACTTGTATCATTTTGACATGTTAATGATCTACTTGTATATTTTACCTTCACTTGTTTTAGTTATATATGATTATGATCTTATCAGTATTGACTTGTCAATTTATATATATTGGAAGTGATTGACAATTTTTGGATGGATATTCATTATGTATGAAGATTTTAATTTACTGTTGAGGATAGGTATTGAAAAATTCAATTAAATTATAGATATTTGACTCACTTTTTTAATTATAAATGATGATCATGTTATAATAATTATTTTGTTATTTTATATATATTGGTTGTTGTAGATTTTTTTTATGGATATTTAATAAGTAGAATGACGTTGTTAGCTTGTATGTATGTCTTTTTCCCTAGAAATTGTTTATAAATTTTATATTATAAAATATCTCAAATACAATATGACTTACTCTATAATCATATAACTTTTTTAAGAGGCATGATATATTTAACTAATAAAATTGAAATAAAAATGATTAAATTAATAAAACGAAGAAAAACAAGAAGCGTTGTTAGAAGAAAAAAAAACAATGTTGGAAGCCAAACTAGATAGAAACCAGAAGCAGTCTTAGAAGGAAAACTTTGCGCTACAAAGGAAGCAACATAAGTAATTGAGGTAGAAACCAAATAATTAATAATGGAGGAAATTTTGGAAGAAACAAAATACATCATAATAGTTCAGCCATATTAGAAGCAACAAAAGATGTAAATATGGAAGCAAATTTAGAAGCAAAACTTGAAGCAAAACCAAAAATAAAAGTGGGATCAAAACTAGAAGCAAAATTAGAAACAAAACTTGAAGCAATCCAAGAAGTAAAAGTGGAAGCAAAACTAGAAGCAAAATCAGAAGCCAAACTTGAAGGAAAATAAAAAGAAAAAGTGGAAGTAAAACTGGAAGAAAAACTAGAAGCAAAGCCAAAAGAGAAATTGAAAGTAACAAGGGACGTCATAATGGAAACAAAAATTTGTGTCATTTAGGGAGCCAAAAAAGAATATATTTTCGATGCATTACCATAAGAAATACAAGAAGCACGACGAGGAGTAATAGAATAAGAAAAGAACGCATGACAAGGAGCAATACTAAAATAAAAATAGGAAGCATGACTAAGAGCATTACTAGAAGCAAAACAAAAAGCATGACTAGGATAAAAACTAGAAGCACAAATTGAAGCAAATTTGGAGCCCATCTTCGATGTTATTTTCAGTTCCATTCTAGGCACTAAAGTAGGAGCTTATCCAAGCGCAAAATATGGCATTGTTTTAGATGCCACATTTTGGTGTGATATTTGGTGTTGTACTAGGAATTATATCCAACACTATTTTTTGTGTCATTTCTAGCACTGAAGTGAACATGCATTGTGGCGCTAAGTTTTGCATTAGCAATAGTGCTCAACTCGTTAACTAAAATACACTAAATTTAGGCACTAGTTTAGGTGCTAATCACCTATTTTGTTTTAGGTACATGGAAAAGAAAAAGTGGAAGTAAAACTGGAAGCAAAGCCAAAAGAGAAATTGGAAGTAACAAGGGACGTCATAATGGAAACAAAACTTTGTGTCATTTAGGGAGCCAAAAAACAAATCTATTTTCGATGCATTACTAGAAGCAAACCAAGAAGCATGACAAGAAGTAATACAATAAGCAAAGAAGGACGCATGAAAAGGACCAATACTAAAATAAAAATAGGAAGCATGACTAAGAGCAATACTAGAAGCAAAACAAGAAGCACGACTAGGATAAAAACTAGAAGCAAATTTGGAGCCCATCTTCAATGTTATTTTCGGTTCCATTCTAGGCACTAAAGTAGGAGCTTATCCAAGCGCAAAATATGGCATTGTTTTAGATGCCACATTTTGGTGCAATATTTGGTGTTGTACTAGGAATTATATCCAACACTGTTTTTTGTGTTATTTCTAGCACTGAAGTGAACATGCATTGTGGTGCTAAGTTTTGCATTAGCAAAAGTGCTCATTTTGTTTACTAGAATACACTAAATTTAGGCACTGGTTTAGGTGTTGATCGCCTATTTTGTTTTAGGGATATGGATTTATATAGTGTGGTTGAATGGACAACTTGATTCTGGATTTGGGTTGACCTACTTGTATAGAGACATACAACTATGAACACTGATCAAGAATTAATTCAAGTTCTAAAATAAAAATAGAAGGAATCTATCAATAATTTTAGTCAATGTCTAGAAGGAATAAAAGCATACTTTATCATGGAAAATTCAATAAGATGGGTTGGGTTGTCACCATACTAGAAAGAGAAGGAACCTCACTCCCCAAATAGCTTAAAAGTTACCCTCTTTAAGTCCCATATCTACAAAGAAACTTTTCAAAGGAAGGGGCTCGAGTGGATAGGACTCAAATAAAATCCTCCTATGATTTTTCCTCTTAGAGAAACCGAAGAAATTGATGAGGAGGTAGAGAAAGTGAAGAGGGAATAAATAGAGTAGAACCTAGGATATTATAAACAAGGATAAACTCCAAGGATTGTTGCTTATGATGGACAAGAGGTAGGAAGAGAAAAGAAAAATTACCATGTCCTAGAGTAGTATATTGCATTGGGATGTGCAATTCCTTTAGTTTGGGAGAGTGATGAGCCCTAGTTTTGATAGGTAAAATGCATATCTTAAATCATAACAACAAAGATAGAGGAGCATTATTTGAGGGATTGGTTACATGTTTTGAGGTTGTTTATATATTTAATGAAATAGAATGATAACGATAGAATTTCCTAGTATTTCTTGTATTTGATTTACTTTAATAATATATTGCAAGGTATTAGTGTATTACTGTCAACTACAAAGGATTGAGTTATGTTTTGAAGTCAAGTTCTAGTTTAGTCCCAAAGTATAATTAAAGATAAGTTTAGCTCAAATGGAGTTTCAAATAAGGATTGCTAACAAAGGAATATTAATGAAGGATTATACAACTAATGAAGGGAAGTTACACTAGTCACCCATGCACTCTGAGATCCTCACTTCTTCTAGTTACCTCTAGTATTTTAGGAACGAGGACTTAGTTGTGATGAAGCCTTATACTGGAGTTATTTTTTGTATTAATCTGTAGGTATTTTATTCTCTATAATAAATAAGTTTGTGGATGCATAAACAAGGTATAAAATCTGTTATGATAAAAACAAATACAACATATTTTTGATGTTTTTGAATTGTGATACATTTTGAAGATAATGGTTTGAAACCTAGTTTCATGACAATTGCATGTTCTTGTATCTGTGAGTAGTTAGGGTGAATTTTATGTTGTGCTTACTTTGGGGAATGCCCCTAAGGAAATACAGGAGTTGATCAATTTTTTTATTTTTAGTTTCTATATGTGTGTTTGATTGCATTCAAGAAAACTAGCATTAGTTATCATGCCATTTTAGTTATGCCTTGTTTTTGTTAATATAGAATCATAATATTTGTAGTGCACACTCATACTTCCCATAGTTTTATGTATATTTCTTTTCTGTAAATTATTTTTCTGTAATTTAGTAGAGTTTACATTATTTCGATACTTTAAACTTTCTATTTTATACGAGTAAAAAATCATTGCAATCCTAGTTCATACTTTGTGATTAGCCATCCTTTCACATTCTTCCTTAGACTCATTTCATGATTGATTTAGATGAAATAATTAGGTTCATTCATATTTCCAATTGAATATTGTCTCCTTTTTCAAATAAGCAGGTATGTTGTGCATGATTAATGGTAGGGATTTCTTGCATCTCCAGTACTAGGCATACGATTTGGAATTGATGATTAGTAGATGTGTAGCAGATTAACTCTCAAAATAGTTTTTTCCATTTATTTCAATTCATTTGATGCATGTCATAATTAGATTAGTACTCTATTTTAATTAGGAACCATTCAAATTTCATTAAATGGTTTAGGAAATCTTAGAAGTTGCACATATAGTGCCATCACATCTTAAGTTTGCACGATCCTAGGTTGATAATTAAAGTAGGATCCCTGACTTGTAACCCTTAAAAAGGTTATCATATCAAAGAACCACTAGAAGGGTTGAGGTATGAATATGTTTGTTCCAGAGTAGGAATAGAAGAATATGAAAGTATTGGATTAGTCACTGCAAAAAGAATTGAAGAAGTTGTAGCAAAAGAGAGAAAATGAGAACTTGTTTGTAAGACATAGGTAAGTTTATTAGCCCCGGTTTTTTATGTTGTATTTGAAATTCATGAATTCAATATTATTGAGGAATTTCTAGGGGATAATCATCTTAAATTGGAGGAGATATGTCACACACTCGTTGAAAGGAAAGAATGGCATAAGTCCATGGAACCTGTTGTAGTGGTTGTAATTGCAGCAAAGAATGAAGAGAAAGAATAAGACTTATGTAATTGGGAGGAGGAGCTAAGCTCCCTTGAGGAGTGGCTCTATTAGCTAAGGTCATATGTTGACCATATTTTCATAGAAGCAGAAGCAATGAAGACAACATTTGAGGTTGTTAGAAATATTGAAGAGGGTAGATTTGCAAAACTATATGAGTGTCTTCCTAAGGTAAGCAATACAAGAAAAGGGTTGGAAGACTACATGTGTGAGAGTACAGAGAGAAAATGTGTAACTTGCATGGAGAATACATATGTTGTAGCAGAGAGCATGGATTGGAGAAAAATTACATGGGAGAAGAAAGGAAAAGATGAGGAAAAGAAAGTCATTCATGAACTTTCATAAATAGATAAAGTTAATTTTAATGAAGATAAAGCTTTTGACAAGTTGAAGAATGCAATAGGAAGACTGCATAATCGAGAAATAAGACTTGTAGAAGATATGCAAGTGAAAGAGAAGAATAAGGACCATATAGAGGTCTATGAGTTTCTTAATGATTCATTTGTCTGTGATTGTGCAGGGATAGACTGCACTAATATGAATCAATTTGAGAAAAATTGCAGTGTTGAAACTACAAGATCCATCTATATGGCTAAATTCCATGATGCTAAGAGCATGGAAACATTGGACATGAATGATGAAAAATATGTGAGTAGTAGAGTCAAAGAATATTTATAGATGATGTCATGTAAGAATACCAATAAAATGCAGTAGTCGCATAGTGAAAGAAAAGGTTAACCTAGGTAGAAGACTAGAAGCATTTGAGAAATTTTGGAAATGGAAGAATAAGAGAAAGGAGAAGAAAAAATTTTCATAGTTTTGAGTATGGTGCCCAAACAAGTACAAGAAATTGAATAATTAAATTATAATCAATCATTGTGTAAGGCTAGTTAAGGATGAGATCAATGGGAAAGTTTAGACAAGAATCCATTGTTTTGGTAAGCCTATAGGCATGCATGTATTTTTTTTGTATATGCTATAGAATCATAGTTAAATTTTCTTATCTATAACAAGAGTTGAGGTGAAATCACTTAAGAGAAACGAATGAGGAATTTGTTGAAGAAGTTGATAGAGAAGATAAAGTTGTTTGCTGTTGAATAAATCATTAAGTGGGAGAGTGTTGGATGTAATTATTTTTCCAACCCTCGTACTAGAGAACTCAAGCAAGTTGGTAGAGAGATTGTAGTTGAAGGGCTTAAGGATGGCTCAATCAGATCAAATTAGATCAATTAATGGTGGTTCAACCATCAATCAATTTAGCTAGACAAGTAGTAAGGTGGTTCGTAATTGCATTAAAGGTGTTCTATAGAAGCAATAATGGATATCATGATTGGTTTAGATCATATCAAGTACAAACTGCATGGGTGTCCTCAATCACATTGAACAAGTTTGAAGGTAGGAGTAATGGCTCCGTGTTAGTTAATACAGAGTTTAATTATGTACCTACAGAGTTGATTACAATTGCATGAAGTCACCCAATAGAAACTATGAAGAAAAGAAGAGTTTTTTTGTTAAGTGTTGAAAAGATTGTGGAGAACCTCGACGGAGTTAGCCTAATATTGTATCAAAAGACAAAACATGAAAACAAATAGGAGGGTGCCATAGGTGTTAATCAGGGATTTAATCAAATGTGCTCAAAAGGAGTCCCAAAAAACATTCTCAATAAAGAACCTCGAAATGATGACAAGTGGAAGAACCATATTGATTGTCAATGTTTGGTATCATAGGTGTCAACATGGTTGTTTGGGAGAATCCCTGAAAGTTATCATCCAATAGTGTACTAGAGGTTGACATTTGGATGCAATAGAGTGGCCATTGGAGTGCCTACATCAGAGCGACTATCAAATAAGTTCAATGGAAGTCCCGACATATGAGGTTCGATAAATGAAGTATGATAGTGTATCAATATGAGAGTATAGGTATGAATGTGTGCAAATAATGGAAACCCTAACATATAATTCTAACAGGACACATGTCAGTGTATTGTAGTTAGCGCTTTGAAGCTACATATAGGTGTGAGTAAGGAAATGACATGTATATATGTCTAATGGATTTTCCCTGATGGGATACATGTCAACAATGTGGAGTTTGACATTGGAGTTGTAAAAATGAGTCATCATGAGGAGGTCTGATGGATAAGGATGAAAGGCATATCTCTAGTCATAATGTGACACATTGTAGTCATACAAAGGTTTATATCAAAGTTAGCTTGGAGACAAATTTTTTGAGTGCCACTGATAAAGCTTGATGGTTTAATCAAAGTATGGTTTTCCAGCGTTTATGTCACCATGTTTGTAATAGTTTTTGGCCCTATTACCACTCAAATTAGCTCCCCTCTGTAAATCAAGTTGATGTAGACCTAGTGCTAGCGATAGTAAGCTTAGGATAGAGTTAAACCTAATGCCACCACATTCTAACCTCTCAACACTTTGAGTAACTCAAAAACACAGGGGGATATCCCAATCAATGAAATATATCTACAACCACCAACAAACTACAAATACCTTTCACAAGACTTTACTAGCTATGATCAATTCCTTATCAGAGTTAAACAATATTAAACAAAACAAAATAATCATGTAATAATGGAGTTATTCACGTTATCACAAAACTCAATAAATACCACAACTTTAAATGCAAATTCACACTTCCCTAGGGAATGTCACGTTTCCCAAGGAAATCAATCCCAAAAGTGCATCGTTAAGGAAAACATTATAATTGGACTAGGGATCAATAGTAGTTCAAGCCAAAAATACCAAACACCCTCTAATTCACCAATCACAAGGGTTTCATGTATCCCAATGCACATACTTAGAAGAAGACACCCTCTAGGTTTTGTGGATAAAAATCCTAAGGCAAAATTTTAGGGTGGACCAGAAAAACAAATTCAGGTATATTCTAGGATTTTTGAATTTAATTATATTTTTTGGGTTTTTTGCAGTATTAAAATATTTTTTTAATTTTTGCATAAAATAAAACATTTAAAAAGTTGATAAAAAGATATGGAGATTTTGTTAGTATAAGGAAATTAGACTCTTATCTCATTCCCTAGGTCTATGAGAGATCTAGGCTAACATCTCTCCTCTTAAGATGAAAATTAAATACTTACAACTAGAAATAAACTAGAAACCTCAAGGGTTAGGTAGGGAAAACCCTAGTTAGGTAAAATAAAGAATTCCAAGGCCCAATTAAATAATGTATAGCTCATTTGTATGATGGTATCCTCAAGAAGGTTTGTAAAATGATAGCAAAAAAACCATAACTAATTCCACAACACTTCAAAAGAAACATTAAACTAGGGTTAGGAGATAAAATTACCACACTAATCAAGAATGGGAAACAAAATGCACCTTAGGTCACCCTTGAACATGATTTAATACAACTAGTCTTAGTGCCAGCTTGTCATGTGCAAAATAAAACCCTAGAACATCATCCGTTCATCCTTGAAGAAAGCAATGCATTCAATATAGAAGTGTACATAGATTCAAGTGCTCTAATATACCAAGAGAAAAAAGGAAATTTTTCATGTTTGAACCTTGTGCATGTTTTAAAAATGAGGTGAGTTTGTCTTATTTATATGACAAAAATCTCAACCTCTTACGAATTCAATCCTACAAGTTAACGACAAAATATCATTTTTTTTGTTAGTGGACCCACAAAATTAGGGACTAAACCACATAATGACATAAAATAAAAATAAAAAAAGTGAAATTAGGCTCCACCAAGTGTAAGTCATGAGCCAAAAGGGGGACGTCATTCCCCAACTAACCCCAACAGATTATTTTCCCTCAACAACTTCCTTTATTAACAATGTAGGATTCTTCCTTAAGGAATGAAGTTTTTGGGTCTCGAGAATAGGGGGAAGGATTTCGCATTATAACAATAGATATGAGTGGGAAAAATCATGTGTTCTAAAATAGTTATGACACACAATCACCTCTACAAGGATAAATATGAGTGTGTCCATGTGTCCCAAAGATTTGTTTCAAGGGAACCATACACCAACTCAAAGAGTAGTCAATAGAGCCACAAGGCCAACACCTCTTTGAGGTGGAAAACAAAGGGGTCCTGTCATGACCTGATCAGGGGTGTTTAGAACAAAAATCAATACTCTATGTAATATATCCCAAAATCTCGGCCTTTACAAAAGAAAAAAGAAACCCTCAGTCTAGTACATCTGCAAGGAATGATTCATACATTATGATGTGCAACATGCTCTATGGTGGATTTCGATCATTGTGAAAAATGACACATGTTTGTCAATAAACATATAATTTTATCAGTAAATAGGAGGTTGTTGAATTGGTGTGGTTTTGTTGTGTGTTTTTTTCATGTGTATATGTTTATGTTTTTTGGGTGGCATAGTGGTTTTAGATTTTCCCCTATCAAGCATGAAACACAAGGTGGAAGGTGGGTGGGTAACATGTCGGCAACTGCATTGAATCAATTCCTCACCTAATACCTTCTATATCATGTTCCATTGCTACAAGTTAAGTACAACATAGATCTGTTTGAGCTGCAATTTATCTACCCCCCAACGAATGTTTATTATAATATGTCGTAGACTTTAGAGGGGTTTCTATCATATCGGTTCTAATTGCATATTATTGGATTTCCTTTAGCTCTTATATGGTGTGAAAGGTATCTAGCTGAGAGGTATATATGTCATCCTATCCATTCTCCAAGAGCTATTCATCCTCCATCGACCTCGCTCCTAACAAGTAATCCTCCATGTTTACTTCTACATGCAACATCATGCTATGAAATGTACTTAAACTTTATACTATTCCTAAAGTGACATTCAATTTCATTTTTTCATCCAAACAGAAAATATTTTTCTGTAAAAATAGTTTACATCATTCCAAAGCTATTCAACTATGGGAATATAATAAACCCACTTCATAACTTAGGGTAAAATATTTTTTGTTAAATTCCTATATGCTAGCCAAGATAGCTGGCATCCACTTGCACCACATGGTAAACACTTTCCATATATACCGCATGAGCACTTTGATCTTGATTTGGGTTTGATTATGTGCACTTTATTCAATGCTAAAATTAGTAACTATGCCTTTCTGTAGATTATGTCTTTATTCTGCTTTATTCCATATTTTCTATGGATAAGGTAAAGCTAGTCAACTAGAAAACTGCTATTTTTTGTTTCCAACCCATCCTCCATTTTGTCTCTCCATAATCCAGGATTAGCAGGTTTTTCCATCATTCATAACAACTCGCTCATGCTTTTGCTAATTTTTGAGGTCCTTGACTGATTTTGGAAGTTCTTTAGCCACTTATGGGGATTTATCATATTTGGTAAGTCTAATTTATGAGCTAGCATGAGTTGTCTTCCACCAACTCATTTTTCCTTTATAAGGATGTATTACTATTGTAATAATTAATCAATTAATTATTGGTTGATTGTCTATTCAGTTGATCAATAATACTTGGAAAGATATTGGATCACTTCTCTTGTATTCAGTCTCTTATTCTTCTCTCTATTTTTCTTGTGCATACTTGTGAGAATTATATTAGTAGCAAGATCTACCTCTTGTGCTTCTTCTTTGTATCAAGGATATTTTTCTAATGGTATCAGAGATGCAATTTATACATCGTACCAGAGTGCAATGTTGTTCAAGTTCAACAAAGTTTAGGAGCTAGTTGTTCTCTCTATCAAAGCGCATCTAGTATCCTATCCCTCTTTGAAGAAGAACTTGATTTAAGCTTACAATATTTTCTCCTAGTTTTATTTGTGTAGGTTGCATAGAGTATCTCCTTGAGCACATCAACATATCAGTATGGATTCTTCTTCACCTATGATCCTGACTCCCTTCAACTATCATGAATGGAAATCCAAAATTGGCATTCTATTGCGCAGTATGGGACTCTATAGAGTTTCTATGGCTTTAGAAAATGAACCAAATTCTGTGGTTTAGAAATATAAGTGGACTAATAGGTTGGATGAATCCTAAGGATTGATTTTCCTCTCTATATCCCATGATATACTCTTTCATCTATATGGTTTGACAACTCCAATACAAGTATGGAATAAACTTGAGTCTCTCTTTGGAGTTCAAGATGAGTTAAGAGCGCATCAGTTGGAGAATGGGTTATTCTTATCCAGTCCAAGTAGTTTTGATTTCATTGAGGGTTTATTCACCAAATTCAAGTAACTTGTTATATTTCTCAAGAAATGTGGGATTGACAAAAAGGAATATCAATTGATCCTTTCCATCTTGTCAAAATCAGGTCCTAAATATTCAGTTTTTGTGTCTACTTTTCATGCTACTAAGCTTGCTATTTCTAATTGGAAACAGACTTCTTTGAGTACATTCTTTGATTCACTGACAAAGGAGAAATATAAATTGATCCATATGGGTGTTCTTAAATCTTCCAATGAAAAGAAAAATTCTCTCATAGTTAAAGGAATCAAGGATATCAAATCCAAAGAGAATCAAATTGTGAAAGAGGTCAAGCCAAAGTCATATTTTGAAGATGAAGGTTCGAAGCCTACTGATGAAGGTTCAATGAAGAAATTCAAGAAGAAAGGAAGTACATTCAAGTGTTCTTATTACAGCAAGGGATTTAATATTGAGAATAAATGTTTCAAGAATAATATGGACATAATGTCTCATCTTCTTCAGACACAACATCGAAGTTCCAGATGAGCTAGAGAAGCCTGATGATTCTTCGGAACATTGTCATAGTGTGCAACTTCAAGGTGATATAAACTATTATTTGAGTTCCATAGTTAAATCATTTGCTCAGATATATGATATATATTATCCTTATGATATATCAGAATAATAAATATTAGTTCCTTTCTTTGATATTCCACCTATCAGTCTTCCAGATTCATCTATCAATAATTGTAATTTTTCACTAGATCCTCACTTGTCTTTAAGAAACTATTCCTCACTCCATAATTTTGATTTAGAATCATGTTTGCATGATTATATGCATGTCATGAAACCATTTATACCACCATCCATACCATATTCCATACCTTTGAATACTCCTAAGACTATATAAATCCCAAGTTCACTAGTTGATTCCTCATTGGTTTCTTATGCAATGTTACTTATATTTAATGGCTTCAAGTCTTGCCTATTTTTCATTGGTTGGTTATATATGATATTAGTAATCATTGGAATTATATTACACATGTTTTTATATGTTACAAACACTTATGTTCCATATCTCAAGTCCATTCATCATTCAAATTTTTTCACTCATTAGTTTTCCCAGTTGCTCATACTTTTCCTAGTCTAGCTCTATATCCTCATGGAGTCACTGAAGACTTTGTCTTTGTTGTTACATACAATATTATTTATGATATATTAGGGTATTTTCAGCCTCATATAAGATATGGGAAGGTGATACATCATATTGTAAGAATGATATGTGATTCACATCACAATTTTGCAGTTATACAAGGAATTGGTTGTGTTACTGATTGTCTTAATTTTTGTACTCTTTGGGATGGAGTATGCACAAATATATTTTCCATTTCAAATTGTGTTTGAATATTAAATTTTGTTAGAAGCAAGAATCATTCAAATAATCCTCCTACTTCATCAGATGATGAGATATAAGGAGTCTCTCCTCTTCTTTCTTGCAGATTCTACATTCTAGCGCATGATCATGGAGTTCGTGATTTATTCATCAAAGTCTTTCACCAGAAGCAGTTCATTCAACTCATCAAAGTGAAGTTAAAGACATATTTCAAATTTTGTGCATTTCCTTTATTGAGGGAGGATTTTTCCCATGTGGTTTTGCTTCTTTCCTCGACTTTTCTGGACATGAATAATTGTAAAGGGTGACCATAGCCTTGTTGTTGGGATCTATATACACCTATATGCACCATATGCATTTGATTATCTCAGACATAAAAATAATAAAGTCAGACTTAAAGGGTGGTGTGGGGATATAATAAACCAACTTCATAACCTAGGATAAAAAAATTTAATCATTTTTTATTAAATTCCTACCTACTAGCCTAGATAGTTGGAATCCACTTACACCACATGGTCAACACTTTCCATATATACCCCAAGAGCATTTTAATCTTGATCCTGGTTTGATCATGTCCACTTTATTAACTTCCATAATTAGTAAATGCGTCTTCTTGCATATTCTGTCTTTATTTTGCTTTATTCTAGCTTTTATGTGGATAAGGTAAAGCTAGTCAACTAGGAAACTGCTATCTTTTGTTCCCAACCCATCCTCCATTATTTTCTATCCATATTCCAAGATTGGCATGTTTTTACACAATTCATTAAAAACCACTCATGATTTTTGTAATTCGTGAGGTCCTTCACTGATTTGGGGATTGCTTTAGCCACCTATGGGAGTTTGTCATATTTGGTAAGTTTGATTTATGAGCTAGCATGAGTCGTCTTCCACCAACTCAATTTTCCTTTATAAGGATGTATTATTATTGTAATATTCAATCAATTCATTATTGGTTCATCATCAATTTAGTTGATCAATAATACTTGGAAAGATATTGGATCACTTCTCTTGTATTTAGTCTCTTACTCTTCTCTCTATTTTTCTTGTGCATACTTATGAGAATTATCTTAATAGAAAGATCTACCTCCCGTGCTTCTTCTTTGCATCAAGGCTCTTTTTCTAATGGTATCAAAGCTACAATTTCTACACAACTTGTATGTGTAATTATTCAAATTTCTACAGCATTCGACAACACATTTAAACATTTAATCGGTTCTATTTTAAACATAAAGTTGATTTATCAGAACATGTTTATCGTGTTAATGGTATTTGTGAACTTTTTTTTATGGTGTTGTTGTATATAGTCAATGTGGTTATAGTATGGTGTTGAGAGTCTCTGAGTAGACTCATTTCTTACTTTGGATGGGTGTTGGTATTGGTACTAACACATAGGAATATCTCTTGGCATTGTGGTGTCTTCTATAGTTTTCTCATTCTTATAATTTTACTTCACTCCATATCTATGGAGACTCTAAACTTATAGTGGATTGGGAAAATGAAAATGGTCCCATTCAGGTGGTTGTGTTGGATCAATGGCGCGATAAGATCAAGTGACTTATATTAGGATTTGTTTTCATATCCTTCTCTCTTATCTCCAGGACCTATAACAATATAGCATATCGAATTTCAAAAAGAGCAGTGAGAGCGGAAAAGGGAATCCCTTTTATGAATAATTTGAGGACTTTTCAAAAGTTGATGAGGGTTGCCTCAAGACTATTAGTTTTGTTTTTTGTTTTTTGTTTTTTTTTGTTTTTGGTCTTGTTATTGTGATACGATACTATGTAGTCACTAGGTTACTGCTTTATGTTTTGTGTTAGGGGATCCTCTTTTTTTGAGTTGACAATCACGTAGATCATTAGTTGTTGTTTGTTTCTAATTTCCATAATCGATTTCAGTGGAGATAGTGACTTATATTGAACTTTGTCAAAGGATGTATTATGCTTTGTGATTATAACTTTGACTCAACTCAATACCAATTTGATTTCTCATGCTTGTGAATAAACATGGAATCATTAATAAGCAAACTAATAAACATGAATCCACAAAATAGTTTGTTGTAAAATCAGTTTACTTGATTCCAAACCTATTAAACTTGGTTATGTGTAATTATTCAAATTTATAAACCATTCAAAAACACATGTAAACATTTAACCACTTATATTTTAATCATAAACATATAAGTGTTTAGCCAAAACCATTTCTTGGCTAACCACTCAAAAACACATGTAAACATTTACCCCCCTTTGGTGTTGGTGGTTAGCCAAAACCATTTCTTGAGAGAAAACTTGTAATTAGTAGGAGAAGTCAACTTCTAATAACTTGCTTGGCATAGTTGGTATGTCAAGCTTATTTAATAAACTCTCTTTTCTTGGACTCATATACACCCCATCGGATCAAGGGGGGTTTGTTGTAATATAATCTACTAGGGTTGGAATAAGAATAATTGTGAGGGAGTCCAAGAGACGCCTTGGGAATTTGAAACCCAAGATCCATCTCATGTGTATTTATATGTACATACCTTAATGAGAAAGATGTCCGTTCACACTCATCCACTCTCTCTTTGTGTGTGTGCCTATAGTTGAATTTGGTTGTGTGTTAAGCATTTTCTTTTGATTTCCTAAGTGGGAAACCTAACACCCATCATGTGAGTTTGAAAATATTGAAGTAAAAATATAAGAGCCAAAAATAAATGGTCAAGATGTCTAATACTATCTAAATATGTATGTTATTTGATATTATTATAAAATCTCTAATGGTTGCAGAGGAAGAAGGATGAAGAATAGATGGGGGGATATGATTCCAGAAGTGGGGAAGTAATAGTAGGTTAAGGGAAAATTTCCTTAGTGTGTTAAATTTCATGAACCATAGATCTACAAGCCAAAATGAGATCCATATGAAAACAAGGATGCACTGGAATTATCAAATCACTGTAAACTTAACAACGGATTCATGACAGAGATTTCACATAAATCAGACAAGTATTGCATAGATTATCATTACATCAATCTTCATTAATTCATCAGTAAAACAATGGTCATACAATAAATAGAATTCTAATTCTATGGATAAGATTTGAATTCACCAACTCAAACTAACTTGTTACCTAACTCAATGTAGGAATAATCACATATGGAGCTCACTAGTTTAACTATGGATAACCAAATTAGTCTAAAATCAGTTAACTGATGATAGTAGGTGAATAATCGCACCCACAGTCCCATGAATCATGCAAACTGACACTAATCTAACTTATCGTGATCTAACTAATGGTATATGAAGCATAACTGATTATGACTGATTACCTACCTTGGGATAATTCAAGCTTGTGGGGATGTGATTCATTCCTCATTCCTTCCCACCATTAAAATTGCATTCACCATCATCCTTTACATAACCTTGGACTACCTAGCTTGGTACCTATGACAGAGGATTGACGTGCCATTGTTTAATATGAACTTTTCACACCATTGACCTCGGTAGACTACTGCATGCAAGGAACCTGGATTGCAGCTAATTCCCTAAAGTCCCAATTCATATACTTCTTTTCCAACCTGAGATGGAGAACTAGAAGGGAGCTAGAAGTTTTCCATGGGATTATTAGCTCAGAGAAGGGGGCTTGTTCCTAGCATTATACGGGTTGACGGGGAAGGAGAATTGAGGATTGGAACAATTGTGGGGGCAAGGGGTTTCCGCACCAATGGGTTGCATGAGATATTGAGTAGAGTAGAATTATTGAGGAGGGATTTTCCCTTGTGGATTGATACCCCCAACTTGAGGTTGTCCTCTCAAAGTAAGATATGGCTTCACAATTCCT
Source organism: Pseudotsuga menziesii (assembly GCA_001517045.1). Taxonomy (NCBI): domain Eukaryota; kingdom Viridiplantae; phylum Streptophyta; class Pinopsida; order Pinales; family Pinaceae; genus Pseudotsuga; species Pseudotsuga menziesii. Next base: position 526,407 of record LPNX011143353.1, read on the forward strand.
ATGGCTAGGAGGAACGTCCTTCGCCTGCATATAGTTGGAGATTAATTGATTAAAAAGATAAGTCTCTAAATATGTATGAATGGCATGGTTAATTTTGTATTTGCATATTTCTATTTAGTGTTTAATGATGAATAAGTGCATGGAATTGCTTGGCATGGCATCTGTAGTTTTTATGTTTTAATTGCCTATAAATAAAATTGTATGCATAAGATAAATTTGGGAGACCATTTATATTATTTTTAGCTACTTATCTAAATGAAATATGAGAAACATAATTTGGATATGAATATGAGTATCTCTTGGTCTGAATGGTTCAAAGAGACGACTGCGTATGCTAAAACACCCCTTTTCAAATCAATATTATGTAGACCTAATGCTAATGATGATAACTTCAAGAGCGAGCTAAACTCAATTCCACCATAGTCTATCTAACCTCTCAACACTTCAGGTAACTCTAAAATACAAAGGGATACCCTAATTGATGAAAGATACTTTCAACTTCCAAAAAAACTACAAATACCTTCCATAAGACCATAATAACTATGATTCATTCCTTATTCAAGTCAAACAATATTAAACAAGACACAGTAATCATGCAATATGGAGTAAATCACTTTATCACAAAACTCAATAAATATCATTCCTTTCAAGGAAATTTCACACTTTCCTACACATTGTGACACTTCCCTAGACATTGTCACACTTCCCTAGCCAATAACTACCAAAATTGTGTCCTCAAGGAAAATAGGACTATTAGACTAGAGCGCAATTGTATGTAAAACTAGAAATTCCAAACACCCTCTAATTCACCAATCATAAGGGATTCATGTATCCCAATGCACTTACTTAGAAGAGGACACCCTATAGGATTTTTTAATAAAACCCTAGGGAAAATTTTTAGGGTGGACCACAAAAAAAAAATTCACATATATTTTTGGATTTGTGAATTTATTTAAAATTTTAGCGATTTTCCAATAGTAAAATATTTTTGTATTTTTACATAAAATAAAACATATGTAAAAATTTGATAAAAATAGATGGAGAGATTGTTGGGATAAGGAATTTAGATTATTGTCTCAAACCCTAAGGTTATGAGATATCAAGGCTATTGTTCCTCCCATGAAGATGGCGATTCAATACTTGTAATTAGGCACAAGGTATTCACTCAGTGAAACCATGTCATAGCGCCTTCATTCATGGGATGTTAAAGAATACCCCTATTTCACTAGATATTGATAATTACCTACAAAATTCATATGTTGAGCCCCCCTCGTAATTCTTGTTTCTAATTAAATAAACCCTATTTTTATGATATATTCACTATTTTTACTAGAAACCCCTTTTTATACCCCCCATACCCTAATCCCCTGCCCACAATACCTACAATATATTGACCTTATTTTTCACAATTAAAAAACCCCCCTTTATGAATGAACGTGATAAGATATTGCTCAACAAGGTGAATACCCCATGCAATTAGGGTGAAACTAACAACCTCTAAGGATATGTAGGGAAACCCTAATTAGGTGAAATAGAGAATTTCAAGGCCCAATTAAACAATTGAGAGCTCCTTTATAGGATGGTCTCCTCAAGCAAGTAGATAAAATGCTAACAGAAAACACCTTAACTTATTCCAAAGCACTTCAAGAGAAATGTTAAACTAGGGTCAGGAGATAAACTTACCAACTTTAATCAAGAATGAGCAAGGAAAGACACCTTAGGTCACCCTTCAGAATGACTTATTACAACTATTCTTATCTTCAACTTTTCATGTGCAAAATCAAACCTTATAACATCATCCATACATCTTTCAAGGAAAAAGGACATCCAAGAGAGAGGTGCACATGGTTTCAAGTGCTCCAATATACCAAGAGAAAAATAAAAATTTTCATGTTTGAATCCTTGTCCATGTTTACAAATGACGTGAGGTTGTCTTATTTATATGAGACAACTCTCAACCTTTTAAAAATTGAAGCCTACAAATTAATGACAAATTATAAAATTTTCAGTTAGTACCGCATCCACAAACTTGGGGACTAAACCACATAATGATATAAAATAACAATAAAAATGTTCAATTAAGATCCACCAAATGCAAGGTGATCCAAAAGGAGGATTTCATGCCCTAAATAACCCCAATAAATGTTTTTCCTCAACACCCTCCTTTATTAACAATATAGGCTTCTTCTTTAAGGAATAATGTTTATGGGTCTAGAGACCAAGAGGAAGGGTTTTTCATTATAACAATAGGTCCAAGTGGTCCAAATGAGGCGTGCTAAGGTGAGTATGAAAACCCTTACACATAATCACCTCTACAAGGAAAAATATAAGTGTGGACATGTGTCCTAATGATTTTCCTCAAGGGGATTGGACACCCACTCAAAGGGTAGTTAAAAGGCACAAGGTTAGCACCTCCTTGAGATGGAAAACCAAGGGGACCTACCATGATCCGATCATGGGTATTTAGTCCCAAAACCAAAACTCTATTTAATATATCCCAAAAAATTGGCCTTTATAAAGAAAAAGAAAACCCCTCACTCTAGTACATTTGCAAGGAACACTTCAAACAATCTAATATGTAACAGGCCTGATGGTGAATTTTTGTCGTAGTGAAAAGGGACACATGTTTTTCTATTTAAAAATGTAATTTTATATGTTAATAGGAGGTTGTTGAATTGGTTTGGTTCCATTGTGTGGTTTGTATATGTGTGCATGTTTATGTTTCTTCAGTGGCATAACAAGTTTAGCTCTACCTATACCTAGTACGAAACACAAGGTGGAAGGACGGTGGGTAACTGCATTGAATTAATTCCTCACCCAAGACCTTCTTGATCACATGTCATTGCTACCAGTTAAGTACAACATATATATGTTTGAGATACGTTTGATCTATCCCCAACAAGTTTTCATGAGATGTCCTAGACTTTAGAGGGGTCTTTGTCATCTCGGTTCTCATTTCTTGTTGTTAGATTTATTTGGTCTCTTTTGTGGTGTGAAAGATCACTAGAGAGGTACACATGTCATCCTCTTCGTAGTCGAGCAACTCCTCATCCTCCATTGGTCTCATACCTAAGTTAGACCATGTACTAGGATAAGAATGTCCCTTATGCCAACCCTAAAGACACAAGTAGGCCTCCTTCTATACTTCCCTCTGTACCATGGTGTGATCAAATGTTACAACTTATACTATTCTTAAAATGGTATTCAATTTCATTTTTTATCCAAACACAAAATCCTTTGGTGTAAAATTAGTGTACTTCATTCCAAACCTATTCAACTTGGTTCTTGAGCACTATGAGTGTAATTATTCAAATTTCTACACCATTTAACAAGGCATTTAAACATTTAACCCAGCTTAAGATCCTTAATTTACAAACTATAAATGAATCCACAAAATAGAGAGACAAAATAAAAAATGAACATGTTTATATATCAACTTATTCATGATAAAGGTAGAAAAATTTCCACAAAATGTGGGGACAAAATAAAAAATAGCATAAATTTATACATTTCAACTATACTTCTACCCGTCAAGCAAGATGATTTATACTCATTTAATTCCAAACACCTCATATGTTTGTTCAACCAAAAATCCTCACTCCACCCCTCAATACTCCCACATTTATGAGGGAAGCTTTGGAAATTGAGAAAAAATCTAACAATTTCAATCTTGACTACAAATTGACTCACTCTTGGAATCCCTTGATCCATCACTTAATTTTGTTGAGTTCTCTACCTGATCCTTTTTATTACCTTTTTTACTTTAAGGTAGATTTTGATCCCCTTTATCTACGTTTAGATGGATAATTTCTTTTAGTAAAATCCAAATTTGGAAGTGTATAAATTGTGTTCTTAAATTCAAAAATAGATTAACACTATTGAATACTCCCATGTCACCCAAATTATGCAATTTCCATAGCTAATATATGAGATTCTAATTTTTTTTAAAGATTTCCAAAAAGTTGAAAACATAGAATATTTAGACTACAAATTAATTATTAGTCAATTCTTTACCTAAGATTCATTCCTTAATGTTAGGTCCAACACCCCCCACTCTGATGTTTATATTTTCATAACAATATATTCAATCATTTAACTTATATTTCATTCTTTATGTTAGTCACTTTGCTTGATAGATCCTCTTTTTAAGATGAATCTATGCTCTATGCTCATTTATAATGTTGGAATATATTAAATCCGTTGATAACTTAGATAAAATAATTAATCATTATTTGATTAATTATCTACCCACTAACTTAATTAATTGGCATCCACATGCACCTTAAAGTCAATACATGTCATCTATACCTCAGTAATGCTTTATTTCTGATTCAGGGTATTCTAGATTGATATTGACCACTTTATTGACTCCTAGAATCAGTAACTTCCCTTTACTACAGATTCTGCTTTATTCTTCCTGTTTTTCTATGGATAAGGTAAAGCTATTTAACTAGGAATCTGGTATCTTTTGTTCCCAACTCATCCTTCATGACTTTATCTCAATTTTCCAGGATTAGCATGTTTTCCCATCACTCTTTACAACTCGATCATGCTTTTGGGAAGTGCTTTAGCCACCTATGGGGTTTATCATGTTTTGGTAAGTCATCTCTTTTGAGCTTTATGAGTTGTCTCCATACAACTCGATTTTCCTATAAGAGATACACTATTATTCACAATTGTTCAATGGAAGGATACACTCCAATATTCATCTATTCATTCATGTGATTTGATCTCTTTTGTTATCTTTATTTTTCCTGTGTTTGCTTGTGAAAATGATCTTAGTAGCAAAATCTATTTCCTGTGCTTTTTCTTAGCATCTTTACTCATAACATTGAAACTATTATTTCAAGGTCCTTTATAAAATCTCTCGTCTTTACTAAGGTTATATCTCAAATCTCGTCATTGCATAGGTGCACTTGAGTGTTTACTAGGGTTCTATTTCAAGAATATCTTCTCTCCTTTTATCAACCCAAAACTACCAAATAAAATGAAACGTACATCAGAAGGAAATGTCAAGAAAGATGAGGAACAGGATAACGACGGAGAAGTTGATTTTGCTCCCTTGAAGAAGGGCACTGAGAATTCAGCGCCCACCCAGAATGGTAATTATGTTTTCCACTTGGATGATCGAAACCCCTTATGTCTTTTCATTGATTTGTGCTCTGTTTTCATTTTAATTTGTTGTATATCTATTTTGTGCAGAATGTGGAGATTTAATAGCCGGACTTGACAATGACATTGTACTTGCTAAAGTGATAACCAGGTTGCCCTGGTATCAACTTCCAATATTAAAGACGTTGAGCCGATCATGGGCTCGTTCTCTCACACACACTTTCCCGTCTCATGCCCGCCGAAACCAGCATCGCATCCTCTCCAAATCGTTCGTTTTATTCCCAGTCGGCAGACGCCACTATGATTCTAACAAAAATCTTGCTCTTTGGGTTTACAGCTGCGAGTGCCGGAAAATGTTGAGTCTGCCTGTGCCTGCAATCCGTTTCCGTTTGCAATACTACGTAAGCATTGTGTGCGATGATAATGATGAGTGCATATACTGGTTCGTTCGAGATAGTCAAAACGGAGCTTCGACCCATGTGGCCGTTCTTGATCTGAGAGAAGGAGACTGGAGTCGGTGGAAGAGACTCCCATCCTTGCCGAGGATGTATCATCCTTCTAGGTGTTCTTCCACTCTGAATGCCAATCATACTATTACTTATGTTATTTACATGAGAACGAGATTGTGGACCTCCATAGAGGACGAACCCGACGCCTTTTCTCAACGGGCATTCACTGTTCCAGAAAACCAAAACGATTGTACTAAAGGGAAATGGGAATGCCAATCTTTTAGTAGCAGACCATTCCCATCCCCCTTTGCCGCAAAAGAGAAAAAGCCCCCGTTTTATGTTCAGTTTGAAAGACCTTCACCTATTGAGCCTACTGAACATGATACTTATCTTTACGATAGATTTGAGGGATTTAATCATCTATTTATGACAGAGGGATTTGAGCGATTTATGAGAGATTCGAGGGATTTGAGCATCTATGGCATCTATTTATTGATGTTTCAGGAAGGGACGATTGATCAGCCGGATTATAGTTTCTATAAAATAAGGATTACTTCCCAGAGCGTGGACTTTGTGAAGCTGGTGAAAGATGAGAAGCGAAGCAGGATTGTGGAAGTTGAGGATGGGGATCCTTTTTGGGAGTTTTGGCAGCCGTGGATTGGAATGGAGGAAGAAGGTGAGGAAATGCGCGCAATCAAATTTGTAGAGAAGGCCCTGGTTAGTGTAGGATCTCAACAAATCAATCAGGAGGAGATTATGGATGTACTGGTAGCCCAAGGGAGCCGCTCACTATACATATATCGTGTGTTAGATGAAAAATTTGATATACATGGTTGATTGCCGACGGTATGTTGGGAAGTAAGAGTTAGCTTTTGCTTCAGCCTGGGTGGTCTGGTCAGGTCAGGTAATGGACATTGATTTATGTATTGAAGTCTGTTAGTTTGAGATGAGAATTATTTGTCGGTTAAGAAGTTAGGTTCTCATAGATGATATATATTATGTGGATTGTTTTTCAAAATGGTTGTTATATTAGGCAAATTTGGATTCAAGTCAGCGAGTATTAAGCATTTTAATTTAAGATGAGAACTGTAGTTTGTTAATAAGTTAGTTTTTTATACCTGCTTCAACATGTATATTGTAATCGATCGAATTCAAACAGCGTTCACTTTGGGTATTAGTTGGTGCATATTAGTGCATATTTAAAGGATTAAAATCTCTATTCCAAAGTTTAACTTTGTGATATGAAAAATAGCAATTTTTAAATTTATTAAAATTGTATTTATTTGTGTTGCTATTGGTTAAGCAGGAAGTTTGCTATCTGGATTTGGGTCGACACCTGGTAACAATGACATCATATGTAACTTTTCACCTACCCGCCTTCTTCTTGTCTCCGGTCTTCTTGTCTCCGGTTTAATCATTTTGTTCCCTGGTTTAATCATTTTGTTCCCTGGGATACTCGAAACTGCGGACTTGATGGCTTTCATCCCTGGTTGGTTTCTTCAGTAACATTTTTCTTGTTTGTTAAGATATCATATCTTCTATTATTTTCAAATACTTTGCATAAATTACCACATTGATTTAACTCATTATATTTTTGCGATCTAATGCTTTTTTTTGTTGCTCGACAGGTTTATAATGAGTAAAGAAAGGTGACATATCCTTTGAAAACAAAGTGCCCTCCATACCAAAAATCCAGAGCCGTATTGCATGTCTGGATACATTGCGAAATTCCCAGCAGCACTCCTGCAAACAAAGATTGTTTGATATTGTCTCTCTGAGGGCCTTCCTCACTCTTTTCGAAGAGACGGAGAATCTTCTCCTGTGAAGAGAAGGCGCTAATAGTACGATGATTAGTGACAGCCTCTGCGGCTAGCTGACAACCTTGATCTTGAGCTTTTAGAGCCTTCTGAGACATGGTCTTGAGCAAAACCTTTTTGGTGTAGAAACATAAAATAATCAGAGGTTGCGCTGCGATTATTACGATTGCAAGACGCCATGCTATAATCAAACCCATTGTAAAGGCAACTGTCACCGCGGACACAGTTTGTACAAGTAATGATATATGATCTGCTACCAGAGATCTCATCTGTATAATCACAAGAGCACATTTGAGAGTTTGAATTGTTAGAAATTTACCACGATCAGATATTCGCTAGAAACATTAAAACTTCAAGTTCAGATACTTGCCACATTAGCTTCTGTAGCGAGTCTGGAGCACACAGCTCCACTGGAATTCTCGTCCTTATCGAACGACCCAACCTCAAATGTAAGAATCTTGGACAGCATCCGCTCTCGAACCCTTTTCGTGAGGTGTTCCCCCATAGCTGCGAAATTGTAATGCTGCAGTAAGTTTACAGCGAATGATATTAATCCCAAGCCCACAAAAATGATCGAGTAGTCTTTGGTTTTGATTTGGTCATGGTCGTTGATAAAAAATACAGATATCACTGCCCCCAAGAAAAGGGAATAAACAGGATGAACTGCTCCAAAATCCAAGGCTCCTAAACAGCCTAACAGCGGCTACTTCCATTCCAGAGCATTTAAAAGAAACAGTCGACGGAATGAAGGGGCGGAAGGAGCTTTATCTTCATGCACCACTTCTTGATGGCCTGATGTGGACGTGTTCGTACTGGATCTACTGTATCAGCCAGAGCTCTTCGCTCTCAAAGACTAGGCTCGGATATTGTCCCCGTCGTCTCTCTCATCTGGCTTATCTGCTGTGGCCTGTTGCAATTGAACCAGAGTAGCGTATGCTCCGTTGGTTCTATATATCAGATCTTCATGCGGGCATGTCTCGATCACATGACCCGCTTGAACCACTCATACAAACTTTCAATAATAACACAACAGCTATATCAAACTTGAAATTCAAATCATACAAATTTTCAATAATAACACAACAGCGATACCAAATTTAAAATTCAAATTATGCAAATTTCCAAGAAATAAAATATGCACGCTGCAACAAGAAGTCTGTGATTCAAAATTTAAAGAACTTTCTTAATGCATACACACAACAACAACAATATAAAATTTAAAATTCAACTTATACAAATTTTCGATAATAACACAACAGCGATATAAAATTTAAAATTCATATTATGCAAATTTTCAAGAAATAAAATATGCAGGCTGCAGCAAGAAGTATGTGACTCAAAATCTGAATCATTGTGATTCAAAATTTAAAGAACTTTCTTATTTTAAATTAACCGATACACACAACAGTGATTTGAACATCTAAAAAAATGAAATTCAAAATTCGAAAATGATTTTTCTTATTTTAAATTAACGCATACACACAACAGCGATTTGAACATTTAAAAAAATGAAATTCAAAATTCGAAAATGATTTTTCTTATTTTAAATTAACGCATACACACAACAGCGATTTGAACATTTAAAAAAATGAAATTCAAAAATCGAAAATAATTTACAAAGAAAAGGATCGTTTTGTGACCGAGGAGAAAAAAATTTGAAGTGATTCTAGAAATGAAATTAAAAAATCGAAAATGATCGTTTTGAGACCAAGGAAAAACAAATTTGAAGTGATTCCTGAGTCTTTAAAATTTTGAAACTGAAACAAAAAAAATCTAAAGTAGAACATAAAAATAGCGAAATAAAAGTTCCAAAGAACAGTTTGGTAATATAAAAAACACTTCACAGGATTTATCAAATTCAATGTTTAATAAATAAATCTAACTAGGCAAATAAAGGATCTAAAGAACAGTTTGAAAATAAAAACAACGCTTTGCACAGGATTAATCTAATACACGGTTTAATAAATACATTTGAAACAGACATGGCTGCTTGCTAGTTTAACAGAAGCAAAACGCTGAGAACACAAAATGAATTAATAAATTTGATAAAAAAAATTACCTCGACTTCTTCTTCCCTTGCAAAATTTGAAGCCAACGGTGTCCTGACGCCGTGGACTGCCGCACGTTCGCTGGGCTTGGCCACGAGCAACATGAACCTTCTTCCAGCAATGGCAGCCGCAGCTGCCATATTCCTCCGCCTCCGGGCTGCTAATGCTCGTCTTGCCTGCAACATCTTCAGTTCAGTACAATACTAAATGGCGAGATTTTTCACTGTTTATGGGGAATGATTCCAAGTCGGTTGAGATGATTTCCAAGGAAGTGTTTGGTCGCGGCCAAGAAAATAAGAATGCAGATGTGGTACCATTTGCTCTTTTTAATTTGGTGTTGCCAGCTTTCGTTTTCAAGGCCACGTGTATGTACGCATGTTCAACTTACCTCATGGCTCGATGGTTGCAAACATCCCATCGCTCGTAGTGAAAGCGAGCACCGCCACAGCCATATAATTAATAACTTTATTTTATTTTTTCAACTTGCTGGTACATTTTAAAGCAATAAAAATATAAAGTTTTTCATTATTTCCACTAAATTTGGTTTATTTGACTTAAAACTTTTGTCCATGGACAAAGTTCATTTTATTTTTGGTTTATTTGGTTTAAAGTATTTTATTAGTCTCATGCTAAGCAATAGGGGCTGTTTAAATTGATTTGGGAGCCACTATGGACTTTTTAAATCGGTAGGGGAGAGGAGTAGCCCGAGTAGCCTCACGGGTTAGCTTAATTGGTAAGAAGTGTGTACACCTTTGATTTAGGGGAGGTCACGGGTTTGAGCCTTGCCTTGAGTCTTCTAGGGTTAGGTCTTCTGCTAGGATGGCCAACAGTTTGCCACCAATAAATCGTTAGGGAATAATTAAATTAATTTTTTACAAATTATGCATGATATCCTATTTTTTTTTCAAATTCGTGTTTGGGATAATCATTGTTTTGGAGGCTTTATTGGGCCTCCTTTTGAGGCAACGATCTTTATATTAGGTATGCACTCGATTGCTAGGGAGAGGTATAAAGAAAAATCTTAATACATGTTTATATGATGGGCCGAGCGCTCTCCTTTAGTGCGCTTGCCATGATTGTACTTAACACGACAATTGCCTTCCACTCGCCACAACTGCTTGTCATCACTGCTATCTTGCAATTGTTGAGAATGAAAGTATTTGGTTGTTTTCTAAATCCGTGGAGAGGACTGTAACGTGTTATCCACACTAGCAGAGATGTTTTAGAAGCCTATTCGCAGTTGATTCGGTTGTAGGAGGGAATAGGGACCAGAGCCCTAATTGGGAGAACAGGGCTTTGCATAATGATGTGAATCGTCCTCCACCAAAGTATGTCAGTGATTGAATATGGCCTAACACTACACTAATCGCCCAACACCATGAACAGTGGATGTGAGATGATTGTTTCTAGTTGAATAAGCACCACTAGAGCCAATATCAAAGGTACTAATTTTTCTCTTGTGCTTGCTATGCAATTCCTTTCTCTCTCCAACGACCATTGTTGTAATGTTCAACGCCACTTCTCAAATTAACCCTCCTCTATTGGTTCATTATAAGCTCGATATATATTATCATGATGTTGAGAATGGTGAAGCCTCTTGTTGGGTATCTCCTATTGTTGAGTTTTTGCATGTATTAGATTGTGGCTACTATAACTGGATGTGCTCTCATTACACTGTATCCGAGTGTAATGAGCTAATCTAGGTTAAGGAGGAAGATGTTCCATCTTCAAAATATGAGTGAGTAATTTATTAATATTTGAATGGATGATTAATTACAATG
>LPNX011143353.1:537967-552426 GCA_001517045.1 Pseudotsuga menziesii
AGCATGCCTGAAAGGTTAGAGCTATTAAAACTGGGATGCAAAAAGTGGTAAAACATTATAGTAATAATATTGTTTTTTAATAATATAAAGTTTAATATTTAATATTGAATTTATTATTTTATATGATTATTTTATTATTATTATTTTATATATCAAGATATAAAACTAAAGATTATTTATAATTTTACTTTATTTTCCATATAATACAATAAATATTTCACAAATTTATTATTAAAGTATTTTTATCCAAATTTACTTAATTTTTCATATAATATAGTGAATTTTGAACAAAACTATACCATTAAAACATTGTTATTAATGATTTAAAGAGCTTAATTGTATGTCATCATTTAACAAATATATATATAAAATATTAAAATTAAAATTATAAATATTAGTGATTAAATTTATATAATTTAAGTACAATAAATATATTTGAAAGAATACATCTACATATTTTAACACTTAAATGCAACATTGCAAAAAAGTAAATATGATGCTTATAAAGACTTGGTGGATTATATTTTTATTGAAATTTATTTAAAAAACATTAAAAACTTAAACATATTCATTTACTTGCCATTTAAATATTTCTTAGAGGCAGGTATAAGCAGCATTGCTGCTATTTCACTTGTTATAATTTAGATTGTATCATTTATCTGGATTTTTTTTCAAAATGGTTGTCATATTAGGCAAACTTGAATTCAAGTCATGGAATATTAGGTATGTTAGTTTAAAATGAGAATTGTCGTTTGTTAAGAAGTTAAGCTTTCATAATTTAGATTATATCATTTATGTGGATTTTTTTTCAAAATGGTTCTCATGCAAAGTTGGATTCAAGTCATGGAATATTAAGTATATTAGTTTAAGATGAGAACTCTCGTTTGTTATTTATGTGGATTTTTTTTAAATGGTTGTCCTACAAGGAAACTTGGATTCAATTCATGGAATATTAAGTATGTTAGTTTAAAATGAGAAATGACATATGTTAAGATGTTATAGACTTTCATAATTTAGATTATGTTATTTGTGTGGATTTTTTTTAGATGGTTTTAGTATGAGGCAAACATGGATTCAAGTCATGGAATATTAAGTATGTTAGTTTAAGATGAGAATTGTAGTTTGTTAAGAAGTAAGGATTTCATAATTTATATTATGTCATTTGTGTTTATTTTTTTCAAAATTGTTGTCATATCACGCAAACTTGGATTCAAGTCATGGAATATAAGTATGTTAGTTTAAGATAAGAATTGTCGTTTGTTAAGAAGTAAGACTTTTATAATTTAGATTATGTCATTTATGTGGATTTTATTTTTTAAATGGTTGTGGTATGAGGAAAACTTGGATTCAAGTCATGCAATATTAAGTATGTTAGTTTAAGATGAGAACTATATTTTGTTAAGAAGTTAGCTTCATAATTTAGATTATGTCATTTATTTGGATCTTTTTGCTTGTTTATATTGTTAAAAAAATCTCATCAAAGATATGTAAATGTTGTTAGTTCATCTTTATTTTAGCCATTACATGTAACTTGCATTCTAGTATTGCCGTGATAGAATTAAATACTCAAGTACTACATGACATCAAGGAATTTGAAGCAAAGAAGGATATGCATTATTTTAGTTTCTATGAACATATTTCTCAAATATAAATGATGGTTGTAAATAAATATTTCAACACTACTCTAAAAATAAATATTCTCAATTATGCAAATGACATATATATTCATCCCTCAAAAGATAAAATGACTTTAAAATAATCTCCAAAACTAAACGTAACGTGGCTCTACATTTTTAAGCTGGCTCTGCATCTTTAAGAACCCACTAAACTATTGTGCAAACCATCACAGTAAAACTATGGTGGATATGGAGAAATAAAAAGATCTTAAAAAAATATTAAATAATAAAACAAGTTTCTCTATTAAATAATATAAAAGTTTTCCATTGAATTATCATGTATATGATAGAATATCATAAACTTGTTTTGTAGTAGTAGAATTTATAGTTTGGTGCTTTGCATTGCATGGCACTCTTTAATAGGCACCATAGGCTAGCAGCATTATGGAAAAAAATATGATAACAATAATAAGAATGGAATGAGTTTGAATATGACAACTACTTGTTCTTAGCCACACAACACAAGTACAAGATAGCAAATAGGTTATAACATTAGCCATGGATGTATGAAGGTATTTGAAAATCAAGCATATTATTATTTGTATGGTGGTCTATTTGGTAGTGTTTACTACTCTTTGGCACATGTAAATGTATAAAAAAACTTTTTAAATAGAATAAGAAAATTCATTTATAAAAAGTAAATCTGAAAATTACATGCCTTAAATTATTTGTATTAGTATTAATTATATCTATCTAAGATTCTCCAATAAACTAAAAAGCTTTCTAGTGCTTTGCAAGATACATATTAGACTCTTTGAAGAATGATCCTTTTGCAGTTTAATAATTGCATTTAGTGAGAGTTGTCAAGCATAATTTAAGAGCTAATAATCTAAAAATAAAAAATTAATTAGTCCTTCTAATTTTTCACACCTTAAAAGTTCTCACTTATGTTAGCCACTACACGTTTACTCTATCCAAACAGAAAGGGGGCACCTTGCTGAAGACTGTGGTCAAGTCATTTGAATTAAGCATCCATATACATGATGCCTAGGCCTAAGCTTATCCCGATTGCAGATTCCCTACATCCAATTGGCAAACAGCACAGTCAACAGTTAACTTTACTCCTTGCGCGTTGAATCCAAGGAACGATGTATAACATTTCTCTTCGACTCTTCATACCTATTCTATTCTTGACGTTAAGTCCATTGTTGAGTTTATTTTAGTTTAGATTATGACACATTGCGCTTATTATTAGTTACTTTATATTTCGGGCCATTTCTAATGGACCCTATATGTTCAAATAGGTTATATTAAATAATTTCTGATGGACTAAACTAAATATATAAATCGGGCCATTTCTAATGGACCCTATATGTTCAAATAGGTTATATTAAATAATTTCTGATGGATTAAACTAAATATATAAATGTAAAATCCTTAAAGTAGATCGTGAGGCATTTGATGGACTGCAAAGAAGAGGATGGATTTTATTTCAAATTTTATTGACTGACTGAAATTGTGAAATTTCTTGATAGAATCCAGCGTCAAATTATAACAAAATATTGGTCGTAACAGCCATTCTTGACACGGGATATATTATTCTACCTAAGAAGTTTTTCTGTTTATTTATTAGCGACATCTAGCATGCCAAATAATGTTGGTCTCCCAAGCCATTCTACTCTGGAAGCTCCTTTGAAAATTAACATCCCTAGCAATACTAAAATTTCATGCTGAACAATTAGCAATCAACAATTTCAACGCAAGGAATGAATATTACTGTACCAGATTCCATCCAAAAGCAACAGTTGCCCACAGTATCTTCCTCAGAAGGTATTGATGGAAATGTATCAGCTAATTCTGCCCAGCCAGTGAGAAAGAAGCGAAAATTATGTAGTCCAGAGGACAAGGAACTAATTGTTGTTGTCCAAAAGTGTGGAGAATAGAACTGGTCAAGTATTCTAAAAGTCGCTTTCAAGCATCATCAAACAACTTCTCAGTTGTCAGAGGTGATACACTGTCTGGTTATATATTAGAAATAGTTTTTTTTCTCTTCTTAGTTTGAGAAGTAAGAATTTTATATGATTGTTTTGTTTAGTTTATCAAGATTTATTTACAAATATTGTGCAATGAATCAGATTCAAACCTATTTAGGAAGCTTGATTCACTTTATTTACCTGATATTTTGCAAGGAATTTTCTTAACAGTGGTTTTTCCAAGTTTGTTTTTCTTTCTTTTCCCACAAATATGCTAAAAACTAAAGCCAATAACAGGTGAGCCACTATATTATGTGGCAGACAGAGTGAGGAATGACAGTTTCTTGAAGTTATTCAGTAGTATCGTAACTCAAAAAAATCTTCATGTTCGACTCGGTCTTTTACCTCATGCAATGCTGACTTTTGAAAGGTAGAGACAACACTTACAACTCCTACCAAGACAAACTTACAATGCAAGTTACAAAAAGATAAAATAACCAAACTTCATATGCAATACCATAGGCCAACATGATGGCTTAAAATGAGTGAGCTGCAATATCTGAGTAGGACTGCTTGCCAGTGAATGTTTCCTTTAACTGATGAATTTAATTACGCTGAAGGACGTGGGAAGGATATTCCCAAAAGACGTTCTTAGGGTTTCAGTTTTTCTGCAATAAAGACACTTGTAATTTGTGAGTCTACTTTTGGCAGGTCTGGATTTCTTAGGCAACCCTTGGTACATCACTATCCAAGGCACATTCTTGAGTTACATGAACCAATTTCCCACACTCGCACACGTCATTGAACATCAAAGACTAACCAAACCCTTTTTTCAAAATTTGATACAAACAGTCCACTCATTCTCAGCAGACATACAAGTATATTTTTCCATTTTTTTAATCCAATGAAAATACCATAACTTTATAATTCCAGAAAGAAAAAATTTACATTAAAAAAATGTTGGAACAATGCTAGCATAGAATCTTCTTTTCCAGCACATTCCTATCCATTTTCATCCAGATCAAACTTGATCTTATATATAAGAATGGCCTAAACTGCATCCAATATTAAGGAAAGTTTTCGGATAAACAAAATTATTTATAAGTCCTCACGTAAATTAGAGCAATTAACAGTCCACAATAAAAAGGGGAAAAATTAAGGTAGAGAAACAGATGTTCCCTCCATCCAAAGTCTGAAAGTGCCCTTAACCCACTCAATAACTAACTTCAAATCCCCAAAGACTTGGAGCTTTCCCACATTCTTTTCAATCCAGTTCTAAAAGGAGTTTTAAGGCATGTAGTTCTTCCCAGTTGTTGCTTCCCATTCCCAAGTCTTCCTTGAATGAGAAACTCTGATTAGAAAAGAGAAACATATAACCAACTTCAAATCCCCAAAGACTTGGAGCTTTCCCACATTCTTCTCAATAGCCAGTTTTAAAAGGAGTTTTAGTGCATGTAGTTCTTCACAGTTGTTGCTGCCCATTCCCAAGTTTTCCTTAAATAAGAAACTATGATTAGAACAGAGAAACATATAACCGACTTCAAATCCCCAAAGACGGAGCCGCATGTAGTTCTTCCCATTTGTTGCTGCCCATTCCCAAGTCTTCCTTGAATAAGAAACTGTGATTAGAAGAGAGAAACATATAACCAACTTCAAATCCCCAAAGACTTGGAGATTTCCCACATTCTTCTCAATAGCGAGTTTTAAAAGGAGTTTTTGTGCATGTAGTTCTTCCCAGTTGTTTCTGCCCATTCCAAGTTTTCCTTAAAAGAGAAACTATGATTAGAAGAGAGAAAGATATAACCAACTTCAAATACCCAAATACTCGCAGATTTCCCACATTCAATCTCAATAGCTAATTTTAAAAGGAGTATTAGCACATGTAGTTCCTCCCAATTGTTGTTTCCCATTCCCAAGTTTTCCTTAAATGAGAAACTGTGATTAGAAGAGAGAAACATAATACCTCCAACCCCACTGGGCCCTGGGTTCCCTTGTCTAGCCCCATATGAAGAAATCCCAAGCTTTGTATTGATCAATCTCCATCCTTCTTATCTTCCTTGGTGGTTTTTGTGTGGGAGTATGATGTAAACCCTCATAAGAATATCTTATGTTTTTTAACTTCCAAGAGGCAATAAAATAACTTCCAAAAAAAGGACATGTTTGTAATCCAAAGTGCCCAAGACAATTATTCTTGGACAGGGACATTGAGCAGAGGACATAGCAGGGTGCATCCATCAGTATTTAGGAAGAAGAGCATGTCTGTACAATAGTGTATAGCAACATCCATACATGTTGCTTCCCTTTTTCCAGTGTATGTCGTACTCTCTTTAGCAGGCTGAACACCTCAAATTGGGGTGGTTTTTGTTCACCCTGTAGCTGCTAATACCTATCTCTGGAGGTTCTTGTAAGCTTTTCATTAGTTGACTGATAAGCTGATTGGAGAAATTCTGTGTGTATGCGTGTAAATTGTTTTATACTTCAGCTATTTACTTTCCATCTATTGTGTGATTGTTGCTATGTAAATTCCATTTTTTAGATGGTTTTTGGAAAAGCATATTTCCTCTATTTCCAGCAACCATGTTAATAGCATAAGTGCATAATTTGAAATGTTTGTCTCTTTTCTTAAGTAATTACATTCAACATCCCAAATATTTTAAAAGCATATCTAAGGAAAGACATATTTCCATAGAATATTCAAACTCCATTATTAGATGGTCATTTGCTTCTTCACTCCATAAGCATAGAGTGCATCTTCCTGGACCTTCCCTATTCTATTTTGCTTTTGCAAATTGTCCTAGGTTAGTGCTTTGTTGTTTAGAAGACACCATATATATATATATATTTTTATTCCAATGGACACTTCATCTTCCACAAGGATTGCAACCATCACCTTATCTCTCCACTCCCCTCTTTAGAACTTGGAAATCTATAGCCCAGTTTGGGGAATAGGAACCTGTAGGTGAGAGAAACCATTCCATGTCATATTGCCTATCCTTGAGCTAGATATGACTTTATTTTATACAAAAATATCCGGCTTAAACAGGTATAGCTTCAACTATAATTCCTTTAAGATCCTACTGATTAGAGAATTGGATTCTACGAGTAAAGGTGGTAGCTATTTTTCCGTCAAGAAAACAAGATTTAACATTCCTACTGAGTACGAAACCATTAGATGTTCATACTAAAAGAAAGTGAAAAAAATGCAATAATTATTTCTTTATCAGCAGTTAGCATGGTAGAAATTACAACATTAAAGATCTAATTTTACTTATTCAAAGTTACTGCAACATGCCAAGTTTGGATTTGCAACTATAATTGTAAATGATAAGGTAGTTTAAGTATCAAACCTATACTTTTCTTACTTCAGGCATTTACCAAGTTTATTACTTGATACAAGTCTACCTTAAATATCTTAAGGGTCTGCATTGTTTTGGAAAACTACCTCTATTCCATGGTTAATATTTGGATAAGAAAAACACTTTTGAAACAATCCTAAGTTTATTATACTCAACACTGCTTATGAGTTTCATGGCTATACTATCAAACCAAGAAGACTAGCTTACCCAAGCTACTTATCATATAAAGACTCTTATAATATCTTCTATAACTCTTGGGCCTAAATTTAATATAAGTCCAATTGTCACTACAAAAATGGTTCTAGAAAATATTAGTAAGATTGTTATTTTACAAACAAAGAAAGTTCACAAGGTTAAGGGCAACACCATCATTATGTTCAATTGATTACCTCATATGACTAGCATAATTCTAAAAACTTTATATTATCATCCCCTTTACTTCATTTGTGAACTAGGCAATGGATAATATAGGAAATAGGTTTATAGCTAAACTATACTATGGTAAATAGCATTGCTTCTTTACTCTTATAACTCATTATAAATAAATACAACTCTCCATATCTAATTGTATGAGACCAACGATGAACCAATGCTCATATAATGTTTTATACACATTACACTAATGTTTAAATAGTTGATTTTATAATGCAGGCGAAAACTAAGGTACAACAACCTTACGGAATCCCCGTGATATGATTTGGGTTGTGAAACGAAATCATTGGTGAATCTCGTCGTGGAACTATAGAGTTCCTACCCACTGCATGCAAAAATTAAAAGGGATTACGTGAGCTCATCTCAACCATGGACTGGCGTTTCAAAAGAGTTTGACTTAACCCTAAATCATCATTCCTCCACTGCCTTAGGGCCTCCGGCCGCTCTGCAAAACCTTCTGGTCCATCTCGTTGTTTGCACTGTCTGCTAGTTGATTTCTATGCTGGTTCAGTTCCTTGTGGCTCGTCATTCTGCATTGTGAGGAAGAGTACTATGTTAAAATAGCTGGCTGATGAGTACTGTATAGTGTTGATTTACTTTAGGGTTTTTCCATTAGCGTCCATTTCCGAAATTGTCATTGTGTAAGTGGTTGCTTCGTCTTGATACTGCAAAACGTCCTCCTTCGTGACCGGTATTCCTTCTGTTCCGGCGGCTAAATCTTATCTGCGGTGAATGAAGGGTTCACCCTTCCTCCTGCTCGTGATTGTCTTGATGTTCTTCGGTGGCCATATTTCTATCAAGCGTTAAGGTAAGTTACAGGGTTTTCCTTACTTTCTTTTTCAAATAAAAGCTTAAGCAACAACAGTTTGGCAAGGTTTTAATATTTAGTTTAACTTTCGTTGCAGGGTTGGTCTTCTCTTTTCGGCGTGGAAGGCGCAATACTCGACGGCTGGCTTCTCTCGGTAAGCCTGGTTTTCTCCATGGCTTTCTCCTCCTTAGTGGTCCTTTAGAGCAGTCATGGCTATGACTTCTTGGTGTGTAACCCTCGCGGTTACTTTGGTTCACTTTGTGAACCTGAACGCTGTTGAAGGCGTTTCGACTCGTCATTTATCTTTGGATTTTGGCCAAAGCCAAGACCGTGGTTTTTTTTGGGTTTTTGTGTGATTACTGTGTAAGCATGCGTACATATTAATATTGTACAGGCTGTAAGTTTTATATTGTAAATCGAGATGGTAGATGTGGTTTGTAAAGGAGATAGAACTCCATCTTTTAATGAACCTCAATTCACACTTGATAGTTTTGACAGAGTTTTATCCTGAACTTCGAGCTATAGTTGTACAAATAGTTTTTCTTGGATTATATTTAGTTTTTGTACAGTTTTTGAAACAATATACTGTGCATACTCGGCTTATTAAGCCTATCTATGTTCGATACCTTCAATTTCTCATATATATTTAATAAATATTTAGATTACTCTTTGTGAATGATTTTTGGTATTAGTTGATAAGGTTTTTCCTGTATATTAATAATAGGTTAAACACTACTGCGGTTTCTAATTCATATTATTCTATATAGTAAAATACCAATGCAATAATTATTACTTGTTATAATACTTAAATAATCCTACCTGGAAATGCTTGTTATCTCTACTGCTAGTTCTGTTTAGGTTCCTTCCTTTTATAAGTATAAATATAGATAATAATAATTGTTCTTTGTTTATAAATAACCAGTTGATTAAGAATTTTCAATAATTACTATTAGTATTACACTATGCTTCTGCAACCTGATGGTTTCCAAAATATAAATATAATTAAGCTCCAAAGTTGAGCATCCTGCCATTTTGGGCATTTATTTACTGTACAGATATGCATTTGATTTTATTATTAAAATATTATTATTAGGGTTTTTGTACTTGATTATAATTTGACTTTCTAGTTAATAAAAAGAATCTGTAATTGTTGAAGTAAAATCTATACCCTTTAATGATATAGGGTTTCTATGTATTTATTTTTACAATACTTTTTGAATACTGTCAGTATACTTGTAGTTCAGATAGTATAATTTAATTTTGGACTGTACTTAAAATAATAAGAACCCTACTTTATATTAACAGTAATAATATGTCTATAATATGCCTATAATGTATAAAATAAAGGTATATTATTATTACTCATATAATATCTATGTTATCTTTCTAAGATTACTAAGCCTCCATGTTTTTATCTTTAGTTTATCTTGTAAGCATGTTGAGAGATAACACTTGTTATTTAAATTCTTGTGTAATTTATGTTATATTATCTTTATTCTTTTGTAAGTAATTTGTTTTATTAGTTATAGTGTCTGTTTAAATATCCAGAGTTTAGTTAACTCTAACTAAAGTCTATCTTGTAAGCATAGATCTTAATCTTCATTCAAAACAAAAGAGTAACGGTTCTCGAACTGTTCGAGCTCAGTCTAAAATAAAAGAAGGAAAAATAATAAAATGATTTCATCACTAACATACATATAATCTAGATCATATTGGTCTGACAGTAAGATTTAATTATCATACAACTATTCCTACACTCAGTTCATTGTTCAACATATAATAGTATAGTTATTCTATACTTAGAAGAAGAAACTATAAGTATAACAGTAGATACATCCGGTCTAATCCTACTTTTTTATTTGTTCTTTACAACAACAAAGTTGCTGAAAGTAAAATACTGAACCAGGAAAGTAATTTTATCTATGAACTTATAAACTGTCAGTAAAACATCTTTTCTGAAAATTAGGTAAAGAACAATCTATTATTCTACAATCTCATCATACTATTCTTAATTAAATTTACCCGTGCTGGAGTACGGTCTGGTAAAACCCAGATGTGGAAAAACACAGAAAGTCTTTATCTATCATCGGAAGATTCAATTACTGATAAACTAAAACATTTACATTACTAAACCAGCTAAATCTTCTATCATATAATATAAGCATAACATTCATCTATTCACATTCATTAAAACAAAAATAGTTAAGTGACAGAACCTGTTTGAACTGGGACAACAACAGCAATGGGAGGCCGTTCCTCCCTACCAATTCCTAGAGAGCGCTCAAACAGCGACTCCTCATGACCCCCGAGCTTGCTCTGGTCTCCCTGGCTGGAACTAGGTGCAACAATAGTCAGATACCAGTCTTCAAACTCAGTATTAGTTCAGAACTTATCAGTAGTTCTCCCAGCTAACAAGCTGTAATAACCAAGTTACTGCAGTATTCCTCTCAGAACAACTTCCTTACTGTTTTTCCCTCTTCCTCAATGAATTTCCTGAATAACATTCACCTGAATGAATTCTCTCTAGAAAAAAAATAACTGAGCAGCCTCAGCTCTCTTCATTGAGTACTTTTAAAAGATTGCCTAGGCATTTTTGGGTTAGTTGTCATTTAATGAGCCACCTGCTCTGATCCCACTTTCTTGAGGGATCATGACCCCAATTATAGGGAAGTTGCCACCTGCAACTTAGAAAGTGTTTGAGGATGTTGCCACTTGTCTTTTGCCCTCCAATTAGTTCCATCCACCAGTTTGACCAGTAACCTCTTTTTAACAGCTCTCCCATGTCGTTGTCTCCACAATTTATTTATTAATAATAAAATATTCTGAATTACATTCCACTTCTGTTGACTCTGCTGAGTCATCAGTTCCTACTTAGCATTAAATTTAACATAATGTCTCAGGAATATAATTAAAACAATTTACATTATTTTACAAAATTGAGGTATGTGACACCAGAAGTGGGGAAGTAATAGTAGGTTAAGGGAAAATTTCCTTAGTGTTAAATTTCATGAACCATAGATCTACAAGCCAAAATGAGAGCCATCTGAAAAGAAGGATGCAGTGGAATTATCAAATCAATGTAAACTTAACAACGGATTCATGACAGAGATTTCACATAAATCAGACTAGTATTGCACAAATTATCATTACATCAATCTTCATTAATTCATTAGTAAAACAATGGTCATACAATAAATAGAATTATAATTCTATGAATAAGATTCGAATTCACCAACTCAAACTGACTCGTTAGCTAACTCAATGTGGGAATAATCACATCTGGAGCTCACTAGTTTAACTATGGATAACCAAATTAGTCTACAATCAGTTAACTGATGATGGTAGGTGAATAATGGCACCCACACTCCCATGAATCATGCAAATTGACACTAATCTAACTTACATTGATCTAACTAATGGTATATGAAGCATAACCAATTATGACTGATTACCTACCTTGGGATAATTCAAGCTTGTGGGGATGT
Organism: Pseudotsuga menziesii; assembly: GCA_001517045.1. Taxonomy (NCBI): domain Eukaryota; kingdom Viridiplantae; phylum Streptophyta; class Pinopsida; order Pinales; family Pinaceae; genus Pseudotsuga; species Pseudotsuga menziesii. The sequence goes on from LPNX011143353.1 coordinate 549,638, forward strand.
GAATCATTCCTCATTTCTTCCCACCATTCAAATTGCATTCACCATCATCCTTTACATAACCTTAGACTGCCTAGCTTGGTACCTATGACAGAGGATTGATGTGCCATTGTTTAATATGAACTTTTCACACCATTGACCCCGATAGACTAGTGCATGCAAGGAACCTGGATTACAGCTAATTCCCTGAAGTCCCAATTCAGATACTTCTTGTCCAACCTGATATCGAGAACTAGAAGGGAGCTAGAAGTTTTCCATGGGATTATTAACTCAGAGAAGGGGGCTTGTTCCTAGCATTATATAGGTTGACAAGGAAGGAGAATTGAGGATTGGAACAATTGTGGGGGCAAGGGGTTTTTGCACCAATGGGTTGCATGAGATATTGAGTAGAGTAGAATTACCAAGGAGGGATTTTCCCTTGTGGATTGGCCTTTTTAGATCCGGGATGATCTAAAAAGGCAAATTTTCAAAATCATCATATTGCAACAAAAATAGTACCATGTTGAAGAGATCATCAAACCGATTCCAACGGTGCAAACGACGTGTCAAACGAACTCCGGATGCAAAAGATATTGCGTTTTGAAGTTTGGCCCCAACAAGGAAAATTTTGGCTGAAGTGCCACGTGACACTCCCTCAAGCTGCCACGTGGTAGTCAAAAAGTGCATTCTAATGACATGGCATGATAATGTGTCATGATGATGTGGCATACTGAAATGGCATGATGACTAGCATGCATGCATTTGTGCTTGAAACGAGTTTTAGGACATTCATGCATTTACTCGTGAGAAATTGTAAAATGATTAATATTTGAATTAAGTGGAAAAATTACTCACGTATTACTCATTTATTTTATTCCTTGAGTTGTTATGAAGGTAATGTATGGTTGTAACCAAAAACAAACATGCCATATTTGTAAAGAAGTTGTAACAAGTTGGCTTATGGTTGAAAAACCAACATGCTATTTAAAAAAGGGATTTTGTTATGTAATGGATTATTGTTGGATTTTGTAAATGTTATTATGGAGAAGTAACCAAAATGTGAAACCCATGGGCATGTGAGCATGAACCATATTTTTTGTTTATGTTCTTAAAAGCCAAACCAATTTGTAACTAAACCCAATTTGGAGAATCACATGTATCATGCCACCAAGAGTAGCTTCTCCTATTTAAGCACTTGTCATGTGCATTTGAAGGAGCTCAAGTTTGGAGAGATGTAGCCCATAGAGGAAGCAAGCATCTGAGAGGACCCATTGGGGGTCTCCATTGGAGAAGCTCATGGAGAGGTTCCAACCTTGTAGTTCCAGCTCAGAGAGCAAGCATGGCTCCATCATGTCCGAAGGTGATCCAGCTTAGGAGACAAAAGCAGAGTCAGTTCGAGGAGGCAACATTTCAATTTGCATTTGAAGGCAAGTAGCGACCATCTACACTCTCATCCCGAAGGACAAAGGTGAAGGGATTGGTTGGTAAGAGTGTGACTTTGGTTTTATTGATGCACTTGTCATGCAAACATATTGTCGTCTATTGAGACTATCCTGCAGAAGATCGTGTGGCGTAACTCGAGGTTCGTGGCTCGTAGAGCCAGTTGAAAGAGTGTGATTTGCAACATTATGCAAGTCTTTGATCCGCTCAAGGTTCGTGGCTCGTAGAGTCAGTTGAAAGAGTGTGATTGGCTACATTGGGAAAATATCTTCATGTCCAAGTTTGGCAACTTCTCGATACAAAGGAGGCAGGCATTTGCTTGCTTGATTTATGCAGTCTTTGATTGAGTCCTATAGCTTGTGCACTTATGTGACCCATCAGAAGCAGTTATGGTGCGGCGGTAGAGACGAACAGATAATGAAGATTCTGAAGGTGAATCCGCTGTGATGTATCTTATGTATTTGTGCATCTTTGCAATGGATTGGTGACTCTATTTTGGAGTAGGTCCAGAGACGTAGCCTAGAGATCTGATGAACTCTGTAATCAAATCGTGTCCCTAATGTGCTTGAATGATTTTTCATTTTTATGTGGATGATTCTATGTTACACACTTATATTATGCTCATGTTCACTTGCACTAACGTCAGAAAAACAATCCTATTGGTCTCGATTGTTTCAAGTGGGTTCGATGACTTTCCGAGCTCGCCCCCGAGATCAGATCAAGTGGTATCAGAGCACGTTGACAAGTGTTGTAGGTTGTGGACTGTTATGAGCAAAAGTTTGCAGTGTGCGAAAAATCCAGGAATTGGAAGCAATTTGTGCAGGCACCAATGAAGCAAGAAGTAGATGAGCATACCTGCAAGAAGTTTTTGGGGACCAAAAGCCTTCCCAGTGGGGAGGAATGATCTGAGACGATCTAAAAAGGCCAATTTTCAAAATCATCATATTGCAACAAAAATAGTACCATGTCGAAGAGCTCTTCAAGTCTATTCCAACAGTGCAAATGGCGTGTCAAACGGACTCCGGATGCAAAAGATATTGCGTTTTGAAGTTTGGCCCCAACAGGGAAAATTTTCACTGAAGTGCCACGTGGCATTCCCTCAAGCTGCCACGTGGTAGTCAAAAAGTGCATTCTAATGACATGGCATGACAATGTGTCATGATAATGTGGCATTATGATGTGGTATGACGACATGGCATGCTGATGTGGCATGATGACATGGCATGGTGACATGGCATGATGACTAACATGCATGCATTTGTGCTTGAAACGAGTTTTAGGACATTCATGCATTTACTCATGAGAAATTGTAAAATGATTAATATTTGAAGTGAGTGGAAAAATTACTCACGTATTACTCATTTATTTTATTC
>LPNX011143353.1:559235-572889 GCA_001517045.1 Pseudotsuga menziesii
GTTGAGCCTGCAATCCGTTTCGGTTTGCAATACTTCGTAAGCATTGTGTGCGATGATAATGATGAGTGCATATACTGGATCGTTCGAGATGGTCAAAACGGAGGTTCGACCCATGTGGCCGTTCTTGATCTGAGAGAAGGAGACTGGAGTCGGTGGAAGAGACTCCCATCCTTGCCGGGGATGTATCATCCTTCTAGGTGTTCTTCCACTCTGAATGCCAATCATACTATTACTTATGTTATTTACACGAGAACGAGAGTGTGGACCTCCATAAATGACGAACCCGACGCCTTTTCTCAATGGGCATTCACTGTTCCAGATAACCAAAACGGACCTCCATAGATGACGAACCCGACGCCTTTTCTCAATGGGCATTCACTGTTCCAGATAACCAAAACGATTGTACTAAAGGGAAATGGGAATGTCAATCTTTTAGTAGCAGACCATTCCCATTCCCCTTTGCCGCAAAAGAGAAAAAGCCCCCGTTTTATGTTCAGTTTGAAAGACCTTCACCTATTGAGCCTACTGAACATTTATCTTTACGATAGATTTAATCATCTATTTATCAGAGAGGGATTTGAGCATCGATTTATGAGAGATTTCAGGGATTTGAGCGTCTATGGCATCTATTTATTGATGTTTCAGGTAGGGACGATTGATCAGCCGGATTACAGTTTCTATAAAATAAGGATTACTTCCAACAGCGTGGACTTTGTGAAGCTGGTGAAAGATGAGAAGCGAAGCAGGATTGTGGAAGTTGGGGATGGGGATTCCTTTTTGGGAGTTTTGGCACCCGTGGGTTGGATTGGAGGAAGAAGGTGAGGAAATGCACGCAATCAAATTTGTGGAGAAGGCCATGGTTACTGTAGGATCTCGACAAATGAATCAGGACATTATGGATGTACTGGTAGCCCAGAGGAACCGCTCACTATACATATATAGTGTGTTGGATGAAAAATTTGATATACATGGTTGAGTGCCGACTGCATGTTGGGAAGTATGACTTAGCTTTTGCTTCAGCCTGGTTGGTCAATCAGGTCATGGACATTGATTTATATATTGAAGTCTGTTAGTTTGAGATGAAAATTCTTTGTTGGTTATGAAGTTAGGTTTTCATAGATTATATATATTATGTGGATTGTTTTTCAAAATGGTTGTTATATTAGGCAAATTTGGATTTTAGGCAAATTTGGATTCAAGTCATGGATATTAAAGGCAAATTTGGATTCAAGTCATGGAATATTAAGCATTTTCATTTGAGATGAGAATAGTGGTTTGGTAAAATGTTAGTTTTTTATAATTTAGATTGTATCACTTATGTGGATTTTTTTTCAAAATGGTTGTCATATTAGGCAAACTTGAATTCGAGTCCTGGAATATTAGGTATGTTAGTTTAAGATGAGAATTGTCGTTTGTTAAGAAGTTAAGTTTTCATAATTTAGATTGTCATTTATGTGGATTTTTTTTCAAAATGGTTCTCATGCAAAGTAGGATTCAAGTCATGGAATATTAAGTATGTTAGTTTAAGATGAGACCTGTCGTTTGTTATTTATGTGGATTTTTTTTAAATGGTTGTCATATGAGGAAAACTTGGATTCAAGTCATAGAATATTAAGTATGTTAGTTTAAAATAAGAAATGTCGTTTGTTAAGAAGTTAGACTTTCATAATTTAGATTATGTCATTTGTGTGGATTTTTTTTTTAAATGGTTCTAGTACGAGGCAAACTTGGATTCAAGTCATGGAATATTAAGTATGTTAGTTTTAAGATGAGAACTGTAGTTTGTTAAGAAGTTAGGATTTCATAATTTATATTATGCTATTTGTATGTATTTTTTTCAAAATTGTTGTCATATCAGGCAAACTTGGATTCAGGTCATGGAATATAAGTATGTTAGTTTAAGATAAGAATTGTCGTTTCTTAAGAAGTCGGGCTTTTATAATTTCACCATAATTTAGATCATGTCATTTATGTGGATTTTATTTTTTAAATGGTTGTCGCATGAGGAAAACTTGGATTCAAGTCCTGCAATATTCAGTATGTTACTTTAAGATGAAAACTATATTTTGTTAAGAAGTTAGCTTCATAATTTAGATTATGTCATTTATTTGGATCTTTTTGCTTGTTTATATTGTTAAAAAAATCTCATCAAAGATGTGTAAATGTTGTTACTTCATCTTTATTTTAGACATTACATGTAACTTGCATTCTAGTATTGCCGTGATAGAATTAAATACTCAACTACTACATGACATCAAGGAATTTGAAGCAAAGAAGGATATGCATTATTTTAGTTTCTTTGAACATATTTCTCAAATATAAATAATGGTTGTAAATAAATATTTCAACACTACTCTAAAAATAAATATTCTCAACTATGCAAATGACATATATATTCATCCCTCAAAAGATAAAATGACTTTAAAATAATCTCCAAAACTAAATGTAAAGTGGCTCTGCATTTTTAAGCTGGCTCTGCATCTTTAAGAACCCACTAAACTATTGTGCAAACCATCACAATAAAACTATGGTGGATATGGAGAAATAAAAAGATCTTAAAAAAATATTAAATACTAAAACAAGTTTCTCTATTAAATAATATAACAGTTTTTCATGAAATTATCATGTATATGATAGAATATCATAAACTTGTTTTGTAGTAGTAGAATTTATAGTTTGGTGCTTTGCATTCCATGGCACTCTTTAATAGGCACCATAGGCTAGCAGCATTAGGGAAAAAAGTAGGATAACAGTAATAAGAATGGAATGCGTTTGAATATGACAAGGACTTGTTCTTAGCCACACAACATAAATACAAGATAGCAAATAGGTTATAACATTAGCCATGGATGTATTAAGGTATCTAAGATTCTCCAATAAACTAAAAAGCCTTTCTAATGCTTTGCAAGATACATACTAGAATATTTGAAGAATGATCTTTTTGTAGTTTAATAATTGCGTTTGGTGAAAGTTTGTCAAACATAATTTAAGAGCTAATAATCTAAAAAGAAAAAAATTAATTAATCTTTCTAATTTTTCACACCTTAAGTTCTCAATTATGTTAGTCACTGCATGTTTACTCTATCCAAACAGAAAGGGGGCACCTTGCTGAAGACCGTGGTCGAGCCAACGATGTATAACATCTCTCTTCGACTCTTCATACCTATTCTATTCTTGACGTTAAGTCCATTGTAGAGTTTATTTTAGTTTAGATTATGACACATTGCGCGTATTATTAGTTACTTTATATTTCGGGCCATTTCTAATAGGCTATATTAAATAATTTCGGGCCATTGCGCGTATTATTAGATACTTTATATTTCGGGCCATTGTAGAGTTTATTTTAGTTTAGATTATGACACATTGCGCGTATTATTAGTTACTTTATATGTTCAAATAGGCTATATTAAATAATTTCTGATGGATTAAACTAAATATATAAATTGGGCCATTTCTAATGGACCCTATATGTTCAAATAGGTTATATTAAATAATTTCTTATGGATTAAACTAAATATATAAATGTAAAATCCTTGAAGTAGATCGTGAGGCATTTGATGGACTGCAAAGAACAGGATGGATTTTATTTCAAATTTTATTCACGGACTGAAATTGTGAAATTTCTTGACAGAATCCCGTATTGTTACTCAGATAAACCGTATCTTAAATTAACAAGCAGCATGCCCCAAGTGTTGGATATTTTTAACGGGCTTCTGTTATTTGTTGGTAACGTCTCTTCACTGGAAGCATTGCATTTGGTAAATATCAGCGAAAATTATAACAAAATATTGGTCGTAACAGCCATTCTTGACACTGGGGATATATTATTCTACCTACGAAGTTTTTCTGTTTATTTATTAGCGACTTCTAGCATGCCAAATAATGTTGGTCTCCCAAGCCATTCTACTCTGGAAGCTCCTTTGAAAATTAACATCCCCAGCAAATACTAAAATGTCATGCGGAACAATTAGCAATCAACAATTTCAACACAAGGAATGAATATTACTGTACCAGATTCCATCCAAAAGCAACAGTTGCCTACAGTATCTTCCTCAGTAGGTATTGATGGAAATGTATCAGTTAATTCTGCCCAGCCAGTGAGAAAGAAGCGAAAATTATGGAGTCCAGAGGACAAGGAACTAATTGTCGTTGTCCAAAAGTGTGGAGAATAGAACTGGTCAAGTATTCTAAAAGCCGCTTTTTCAAGCATCATCACACAACTTCTCAGTTGTCAGAGGTGATACACTGTCTGGTTATATATTAGAAATAGTTTTTTTTTTCTCTTCTTAGTTTGAGGAGTAAGAATTTTATATGATTGTCTCGTTTAGTTTATCAAGATTTATTTACAAATATTGTGCAATGAATCAGATTCTAACCTATTTAGGAAGCTTGATTCACTTTATTTACCTGATATTTTGCAAGGAATTTTCAGTGGTTTATCCGAGTTTGTTTTTCTTTCTTTCCCACAAATATGCTAAAAACTAAAGCCAATAACAGGTGAGCCACTATATTATGTGGCAGACAGAGTGAGGAATGACAGTTTCTTGAAGTTATTCAGTAGTATCATAACTCAAAAAAATCTTCATGTTCGACTCGGTCTTTTACCTCATGCAATGCTGACTTTTGAAAGGTAGAGACAACACTTACAACTCATACCAAGACAAACTTACAATGCAAGTTACAAAAAGATAAAATAACCAAACTTCATATGCAATAATATAGGCCAACATGATGGCTTAAAATGAGTGAGTTGCAATATCTGAGTAGGACTGCTTGCCAGTGAATGTTTCCTTTAACTGATGAATTTAATTACGCTGAAGTGTTTCCCAGACGTGGGAAAGAATATTCCCAAAAGACGTTCTTAGGGTTTCAGGTTTTCTGCAATAAAGACACTTGTAATTTGTGAGTCTACTTTTGGCAGGTCTGGATTTCTTAGGCAACCCTTGGTACATCACTATCCAAGGCACATTCTTGAGTTACATGAACCAATTTCCCACACTCGCAGACGTCAATGAACATCAAAGACTAACCAAACCCTTTTTTCAAAATTTGATACAAACAGTCCACTCATTCTCAGCAGACATAGAAGTATATTTTTTCATTTTTTTAATCCAATGAAAATATCATAACTTTATAATTCCAGAAAGAAAAAATTTACAATAAAAAAATGTTGGAACAATGCTAGCATAGAATCTTATTTTCCAGCACATTCCTATCCACTTTCATCCAGATCAAACTTGATCTTATATATAAGAATGGCCTAAACTGCATCCAATATTAAGGAAAGTTTTCGGATAAACAAAATTATTTACAAGTCCTCACGTAAATTAGAGCAATTAACAGTCCACAATAAAAAGGGGAAACATTAAGGTAGAGAAATAGATGTCCCCTCCATCCAAAGTCTGAAAGTGCCCTTAACCCACTCAATAACTAACTTCAAATCCCCAAAGACTTGAAGCTTTCCCACATTCTTTTCAATCCAGTTTTAAAAGGAGTTTTAAGGCATGTAGTTCTTCCCAGTTGTTGCTGCCCATTCCCAAGTCTTCCTTGAATGAGAAACTGTGATTAGAAAAGAGAAACATATAACCAACTTCAAATCCCCAAAGACTTGGAGCTTTCCCACATTCTTCTCAATAGCCAGTTTTAAAAGGAGTTTTAGCGCATGTAGTTCTTCACAGTTGTTGCTGCCCATTCCCAAGTTCTCCTTAAATAAGAAACTATGATTAGAATAGAGAAACATATAACCAACTTCAAATCCCCAAAGAAGGAGTCTCATGTAGTTCTTCCCATTTGTTGCTGCCCATTCCCAAGTCTTCCTTGAATGAGAAACTGTGATTAGAAGAGAGAAACATATAACCAACTTCAAATCCCCAAAGACTTTGGAGATTTCCCACATTCTTCTCAATAGCGAGTTTTAAAAGGAGTTTTAGCACATGTAGTTCTTCCCAGTTGTTGCTGCCCATTCCAAGTTTTCCTTAAAAGAGAAACTATGATTAGAAGAGAGAAACATATAACCAACTTCAAATACCCAAATACTTGCAGATTTCCCACATTCAATCTCAATAGCTAATTTTAAAAGGAGTATTAGCACATGTAGTTCTTCCCAGTTGTTGTTTCCCATTCCCAAGTTTTCCTTAAATGAGAAACTGTGATTAGAAGAGAGAAACATAATACCTCCAACTCCACTGGGCCCTGGGTTCCCTGGGTTCCCTTGTCTAGCCCCATATGAAGAAACCCCAAGCTTTGTATTAATCAATCTCCATCCTTCTTATCTTCCATGGTGGTTTTTGTGTGGGAGTATGATGTAAACCCTCATAAGAATATCTTATTTTTTTAACTTCCAAGGGGCAATAAAATAACTTCCAAAAAAAGGACATGTTTGTAATCCAAAGTGCCCAAGACAATTATTATTGGACAGGGACATTGAGCAGAGGACATAGCAGGGTGCATCAATCAGTATTTAGGAAGAAGAGCATGTCTGTACAATAGTGTATAGCGACATCCTTACATGTTGCTTCCCTTTTTCCAGTGTATGTCGTACTCTCTTTAGCAAGCTGAACACCTCAAATTCGGGTGGTTTTTGTTTACCCTGTAGCTGCTAATACCTATCTCTGGAGGTTCTTGTAAGCTTTTCATTAGTTGACTGATGAGCTGATTTGAAGGAGAAATTCTGTGTGTATGAGTGTAAATTGTTTTATACTTCAGCTATTTACTTTCCATGTATTGTGTGATTGTTGCTATGTAAATTCCATTTTTTAGATGGTTTTTAGAAAAGCATATTTCCTCTATTTCCAGCAACCATGTTAATAGCATAAGTGCATAATTTGAAATGTTTGTCTCTTTTTTAAGTAATTACATTCAACATCCCAAATATTTTAAAAGCATATCCAAGGAAAGACATATTCGCAGAGAATATTCAAACTCCATTATTAGATGGTCATTTGCTTCTTCACTCCATTAGCATAGAGTGCATCTTCCTGGACCTTCCCTATTCTATTCTGCTTTTGCAAATTGTCCTAGGTTAGTGCTTTATTGTTTAGAAGACACCACATATATATATATACATATATATATATTTTTATTCCAATGGACACTTCATCTTCCACAAGGATTGCAACCATCACCTTATCTCTCCACTCCCCTCTTTAGAACTTAGAAATCTACAGCCCAGTTTGGGGAATAGGAACCTGTAGGTGAGAGAGACCATTCCATTTCATATTGCTTATCCTTGAGCTAGATATGACTTTATTTTATACATAAAACCAGTCTTTCCCAGAGATTTGCATAATTCCCTTTAAAACCAAGCCTTTCAACTAAATACCATCCCTATCCCCAATTGGTTGTCATGGCCAGATCTACCACTTGCGACAACATAAAAACACCCATGTCTCGTAGTGATTATACCCTACGTACCAGAATTAAATGATTCTTATCTCTCCCCACCTATGCATCTTCTCCTATTCTCACCATAGTCCCCTCTTCTATTATCATTGATTTCCACATCATCGAGATATTGGTCTATTATTGTCCTCCCTCCTAATCCAACCATTAATTGTTTTCGGATAAATATATTTTTCCTCGACCACTTGAATCGAAATCCCTCTTATTTTAACAAGCCTCCATACCACCTTTGTTGTTGAAGTTGTGGAGAATAAGAAAATATATTTTAATCCCCATCCACCCATGAGTTTTGGCCAAGCTAACTGGTCCCATCTGGCCCAGGGAATCACCTTTCTGTCACCCTACCCCTAAATAAATCTAATACTAATCTTTTTTATCTTCTCAAGGAGCCTCTTATTAACCCAAGACAATGACATCCAATAAACTGGAATGTCCTCCAAGATCGATTTTACCAAGATCAATCGTCCTTCCCTTGAGATCCACATAAAACTCCAGCTAGACACTCCTTTTTCCAATTTTGAAATTAACCAAGTCAAATCTGTCCTGCAATAGTTGGTTGGTTTTAGATAAAATCTTAAGTATTTATGACCTTCCTCCAAATCCACCTTTCGTAAAGGGAAGAGATCCTACCTAAATATCATTTCCTCCTCAACCCCATAGAAAAGAATTGATGATTTTGACTCATATTTCAACATTCTTGTCAAAGAGCAATACAAGTCTAAAATATTTTCAGTTTAACCAAATGATTCTTGATCCTTTATAGAAAATAAACATATCATCTATGAATAATAGATTAGATACAAAGAAGCGACCTCCTAATTGAATTCCTTTAAAGACCCTGCTCTCTTTGCTTCAATCAAAGATCTACTCAAGCCTTCTACTACGATGAGAAATAACAACAAGGATAGAGGACATCCCTGTCAAAGGCCTCTACCCACTCTAATGAAACCAGATGTAGCCCCATTAATGAGTATCAAGAAAGAAACCAAGCTGATGAAACTCATCACCCACTTTATAGAAGACACATCAACACTTAGAAAAAGAAAGGAACCAAGCTGATGAAACTCATCACCCACTTTATAGAAGACACATCAACACTAGAAAAACCTACTAAATGCATATGAAACTCTTTTCACACAAAGATGCAATACACAACCTACAATCTTAACACATTATTTTTGCCATAAATAGATGGTGGAGATTTATTCTCACACATGCCTCTCTCAACATCAATACAATAACCTCATTGATATCAATATAAAATGTATTAACATAATACAGAGTGGGATGAACAAACATTGTGTTCATGGGTATCTATAACTTCTAAAACAATCTATAGATATTTTTAAATGGTTAATGGATATAATTATCAAGAAGAATAGCATAATGTTCTAGAAATTTGTTGAGCATTATACATTTAATGCACACCTAATCAAACAAATATTCTGACAATGACTACTATGAACACCACCTCACCTCCACCATCTCATCACAACCACAATGACCACCACCGGCATATGAACACCGCCTCACCTCCACCATCTCATCACAACCACAATGACCACCACCGGCATATAAACACAAGTTTTCCATTATTTAGGGAATTGTAGACTTCAGTTAATATATGACATTCAAAGTTTGTACAATGTCAAGTAAGTAATGGCATCCTTGTCATAAATTTAATGCAATTATACTATGTAGGAGATGCTCGTGTAACTCACCACGTGATTTCTCTTTCAATAAACTATATGTAACTAGTTGATAGAATTTTTGAAAGAAATTATTGGACATTAAAATTACATGCCGAACAATTGATTGATCGCTTTAGAAGGTATTTTCTTCGAATTAATGCATCTAATAACCTTTACACTCTAGAATTTGTTTTTTTCTTCAGAAGAAAAATCGATGTTTCTTGTTATTCAAAATGAGTCAAAGGTAACTGGTTACATCACAAGATATAGATATCCTTCAGAGATGAACTATAGGCTAGCCTACATGTGCTTATCTTATCAAAAGAGAAGAAGATACAATGATCCCATCCATCATCCAACAGATATAAACGTATAAGCAGTCCAAAAGAGTCCAAAGAGAATACAATGAGAACCCATATAAATTTATCCAAGGAGGTGCTCGAGGAAGAGTACTAATGTCAAATACTCATAGGTGACCAATATTCAACCAAAAGTATCCAAAATGATACTCAATAAAATATCAAGCATTCATACTCGGCAAAACCAAAATGGTTCAAGGAGTAGAATATACAAGCTCAACTCTAAAAGAACTGAAGCTTATCTTCCCCAATAAAAAATCATTCATAGTACTATTGAAGGAAAGAAGGCTAATGGCCACGGGGAGCGCATCCTTGGATAAACTATCTTCCCTCTCATTGTGTTCTCTATTAACATGCTGGAAGTCTAACGTAAGAAAATAAGCTTTGAGATCGACAATGTTGTGGCACCAGGCATCAAGATCAAGGGTTGTGAGTTTTGCCTCGTCATTTTCCTAGTTGATTATGACGGAAGAGTCCCCATAGACATGGGGAGATGGGATTCCGGTCTCTTTCGAGAAAAACAAGAGGACCCAAAGAGACAAGAGTTCAACTCTGGTATTGGTGCTAAGTCCACACCCCAGCTTGATACAAAAAAAAGTGAGATTGGTTGATCAATAAGTAGATACCAGCACCTCCAAGATAATTAGCAGTTGCTCCATCAAAAAATATGGAAAGATACGTTAAGACAGGAGCTGAACTAATGTTCCCAATCCCTGATTTTCTGATGTATCTCATAGGATAGGAATTTATTAGATCCATGATTTAGTAGTAGAGAGGTAACATCTCAGGTCTTTTATCTTCAAAAATACAGAGGTTGCGAGTGATCCACAGGTTCCAGATAAGGAAGAAAGGAAGATAGAGGAGAGCAAAGTCTCTATTCATCCAATCTTCAATGTTTCCCAAAAGTTTAGGGTCATCCCAAGTCAGAGAGAATTTTAGTTTTATGTTCAAAATGATGATGATGGCTCGAGTAAAGGTGCAATCTACAAAGAGGTGTTTGACAATTTCCTCAGCAAAGTTGTAGAGACTACACCTGTTGGGCCCGATCCAACCATTTTTATATAAGTTATCCGAAGTGGTTATGCGATTCTCCATACACAACCATACAAAACAAATGATTTTTAAAGGATATTACAACACCATAGCCTAGAGTGAAGTTTGACAGAAGATGGAGGAATCAATGATAATACAATAAGGTTATAGTCCAAACTGGTTGTAAAAGAGCCCAAGACCTTATTATGCATCCAGAGAAGGACATCATCAGTATCATTAAGTTTAATACATCCATGAGCCAATCTGTTATCACTCTAGGAAACTCCTATAGGTTGTAGCTTGAGGATGCCTAGTAACTTAAATGTTTTTATGGTTTTTCTCATTGAATCAAATTAAGTGACCTATAGAACCTCACACTCTCAAAACATGCATGAAACTCAATCAAGGATAAGGCTTCTAACTATCACTGTTAAGAGGTTTTGATAATATGGTGTAGAGATGGAGAACTTATCATGCTAGCAGATTCATACATAAAACAAATATATATAAATGGCTAATCATGACAAGGAAGGTACTTATAATTCAAATCATCAATATGCAGATAGGATGACAATTATCAGACATCAAATAACATGAATAAACCTGAAGAACACATTCAAGCATAAGCACAGAACATACAAGAAATGGAAGCTGAATATATGATAGCAAAAGAGCTTATATTAGGTCATGTGCAATATGAGAAGCTTGACAATAGTAATGACCTACAAGTCCCCGAAGTCGAACCCTTTCAATAACATAAAGCCTTTACAAAAATATTCAGATCCTTAAAAATTGGATTTGATTTACTAAAAATAGACATAATAATTGTTTTTGCAGAGTTAGGTTAAAAACCCTAATTTAACTACTACCCTATCTAACTGTAAAACTCGTTCATTGTTTGAACCCTTTGATGACTGAAGTGAGTACTGGGAGTAAACTGCAACCGGTCCTCTACTAAATTGGATTTGATTTACTAAAAATAGACATAATAATTGTTTTTGCAGAGTTAGGTTAAAAACCCTAATTTAACTACTACCCTATCTAACTGTAAAACTCGTTCACTGTTTGAACCCTTTGATGACTGAAGTGAGTACTGGGAGTAAACTGCAACCGGTCCTCTACTAAATAAGTCACTGTTTGTTGGACAGTTAGTGTTTGTGACCCTTTCTTCTTTTATGTAACTGCAAAACTGGAGCATACCTTCCCTGATGTTGTTTTTCAGCGCCTTTCATCTTTATTCTTCATCCTTGAGCTAGTTATGTTCGCCCAAAACCGGTCCTTTGTGCCAAAATTTGATTCTGTGCCTCTTTCTACTTTCGGTGGTTAAACGATCAAAATGTCGGGTCTGTTAGCTGCCGAAAGCGCTGCTTTCGGTGGCTAATGAACTGCTTCAGCGTCCGCCTAAGCCACCTAAAGCTCTGTTTTTTGCAAAAATTTTAAGCAGCTCCAAAATTACGCCTTTAAGTTTTGTTGCTTATCTTCTGACTTTTATTTAGCATGCTCAATGTTTGGAAGGTTAGCAACAACCTGGCTTGATTTTAGATTCTGAAGGCTTACTATTGCTTCAGTTAGGGTTTCCAGTGTAAGATGAGTGCTAGGTTTGGTCTGGTATACTTCACCTGCAATCTCAGAAGCCTGATCATTCTGTATAGCCTAGTGTTGTCCTTCATGTATCTTAGATTTCTTCTTTTTAGCAAGATATATCTTCCTCTCATATCGAAGAAAGAATTGTGCAACTGCTTATTCCTCTTGGTCAATATAGCATTGTTTTTCTTTATCTCTCTTTCTAAAATTTCCATCTCATACACTTGTCTTAGCAACTGATTTATTCTCTGTGCTCTATGCTTGCTAGAAGACACGGAAGCGTCACCTAGGGACCAATATGATATCACGTCCGTTCATATTGGGGTTGTTAAAAATTAAAAAATTTAAAGTCAATATATTGGTGGTATATTAGGGGTAATAAGGGTTTTTTTTTAAGTATATAAATATCCAATATGTTTAGGGTTATTTTATTCCAAATTTCTGCCCGCGCCCTTCTCTGCAAAACTGCACATTTTGTCCTTCTGTTGCTGCGTGAACTTGGTTCTGCCGTCGTTTATTGTGCATTTGTCCTGAGTCGAGTCGAGTATTGAGTAATTTGTCCTGCGTAGCAGGTTCTACTTTCTGCATAGGTCTCTCCTCCCCTTGGCTGCTAGATTCTTTCTGAGAGGGGGTTGCTTTAGAATTGGTATGGATCGATGCAACTTTGAGCGCAGTTTCTGGAGTGGCTGCCTTTTGGTGGAGTAATGGGCAAGCCTTTTCTACTTCATTCTCCATTTCTATCAGTTAGTGGTTTGCATTGGCACTGTTCCACCATGTAGGCTTCTGATTGGATTTCTTTTTGGCATGGGGCCTACCTTGCTTCGCTTCCTCAGGTCATGAACAGGTTTGTGATTAGGGCAAGAGGTGATTGTGTGCTCAACAGCAAAACAAGGTTGGCAACAGAAGATAACGTGCTCATAGTCAAGCTTCTGTTTCAACTTTCCACATATCACTTCAAGAAGGCTTTTGGAAAGATCCATTTCAACACAAATCCTTGCAGAGGTTGTCCATTGTCTTTCTGTTGTTTCAGGTCTACAGTAACGAACTTTGCCTATGCCATTTTCAATCTCCGCCAGTGTCTCAAGAGGCCAGAATTGTAGGGAAAGGTTAGGGTTTCCTTACACAGTGGAACTGAGGTTAAACAATTCACTGAGGTGTTAAAGGTAGGTTACTGGGGCTTCATTCAGAGAGCAGCTGATCCCTATCAGCTGCTGCATCAAACTCAACAATGGAGAAATCTGGTGGACATGGGTAGAAATAAGCCCTCCTCCGATAGAAGGGGCTTCCAGCTTTGATAAGCCCAGCTTTGCAGATCTATCAATGTATGCCATCAGTTAGAAATCGGCAAACAAGTCCATGCTTATGATAGGAATCAGTTTGTGTGGGATTTGTGGCATCCTTTTCCACAGAAACAGAGCACCAAGCAAAGCTATGTAACTCTGAAGATGAAACAACATTCTTAAATGACAATTTGCCCTTTACAACAACTAAAGGACTGATGGTGAATGGGAAAGAAGCAGCTTAATTTAGGTTCGAAGGTATCAATCCTTGGCTGGGCAATCTAGGCTTGAGGGAGTTTGACTCCAT
>LPNX011143353.1:576353-593042 GCA_001517045.1 Pseudotsuga menziesii
AAGGGAAAGCAAGTTATATGGATTGCATTCAGTGTCTAAAGCCTTGTTCTGTTGTAGCCTTCTCTATGGAGCAGAGGATCCATCAATTGCTGGGATGGTGTTGGACAGTCCTTTCTCTAATTTGTTTGATCCCATGATGGAGCTGGTTGACGTTTATAAAATTCGCCTTCCCAAGTTCACGGTATGATTTTCATTTGTTTTCTTTCAATCTGGGTATTGGTAATCTAGGGTTATGCTTATGAGCAGTCAAGTGCATCTGTTACCCTTTGAGACTAAAGTGTAAATTGGAAGATTACAAAAATAAAAATGTTCAAGAAATTTATCCATAGCCAAGTCCATTTGTGATAGCAGTCTTTTTTAATATTTGAAATTCAAATTTTTCTACTGCATTTTAAAGTTTATGATATTTACAAATGAAAATATTATAATTATATTATCCCATATTGTCTTGCAATTCAATGATCATTTCCAAGAGCATAGCAACCATTTCTTTTTCCTTAAATAAACTTTGATTTTCATTACAATTAGTAAAAGATCACAATTTGTGCTTTTATTTTTCAATTGGCATTGCCTACAAATCATGAGGAATCTCCACAAGACTAGCATTTAGCCTATACTCATATGAATCAAAATAAAAAGTTTCACCATAAATTTTTGTAATAATTGCTCTGCTGCCACTGGATGAAAAGAACAGATGTCATCTCACAATGCAGTGTTCATCAACATGCATAAAACTCCACACATCAAAACAATATTTTTTCCTGCTTGCCCAGAAAATGTTTCTTCTATGAAATTCTTTATCATAATTAATTATTTTCCTTCTATATGGTGGCGATCAATATATTAATCATTTGAGCTCAAGAGTAATTTACCTTTCCTTCACAATTCTTTTATTGAAAATAGTTAATTTCTCTGGGCCATATTTTATTATCAGTATATTGTTTGTTGTATGTACAGATCTTTGTATTCTACTTTGTTAATGTAGATTGTTGTTGGGCATTAATGTTCAAAAAGTCTTTAATGAAATGAAATTGGATCTGAGCTGTAATAAAAATAATAAATGTCTACCATACAACTAGGCTATCTTTTCAAATTCTAGTGATGAGCATTGGATCTTATTTCAGGTGAAGTTTCTATTGACAATCAGATTATGTATTACAGATTGCCCCAAAAACCTTCATTCCAACACTGTTTGGACATGCAACTGAGGATGTATTCATCCAGCCACATCATTCTGACATCATTTTCAAATTATACGCGGTATTTCAATATCATTTTTTATCAAACTAATTGTCTTATGTCTTTAAAGCAAGATTAATATGCATTTAACAAATAATTTTTCTTATATAGCTTATGATGGATGTTCCATATAGGGGGATAAGAATATTATAAAGTTTGAGGGTGATCATAACTCTACACGTCCCCAGTTCTACTACGACTCAATTTCTATTTTCTTCTACAATGTCCTGCATGCTCCACAATTGTCAGCTGTGGGCACTACTGCAGCGGATAAATATTTCGATCTTGGAGCTTTACAGATGGGCCATGATTTGGATGAGGTAATTTGTTCAAGTTTTCCATTCTTTCATTCTTCCCTTCCACTCATTCCCAATGGAAGAGGAAAAAGAGCTGGAGACAACTGGAGACAACAAATATGGGTTTCATTTAGAAGAGAATCATAAATTTATTATTTTCATCTAAACTTAAAATGGGTGATAGGAATTTTTATGACAACAATAATAACTGAAGGGGTCAGTATCATGTATTTGAAACTTCTGCCCTTTATAATATTTATTACAGGAAATATGTCGTGTATGGAAACAGAGAACAAACTCCATAGAGGGGTCTGGGAAATATTTCCCATGTGTAATTGTATTGGAAACATCTCAGAACCCTTTCCCAGACATTCCTTTGGATATTCCTGTATGGAAATCTTGTTTCCAAACAACATAGCTTTTTCCATTTTAGTAACGCTTGGGTGGGCCCCATACATTAAAAGCTAAAACAAAGAAAAAATCCCAGCAAATTGAAATATGAGAACACTTTTCCTTCTTGTTATGTAAAACCCTGTCAAGTCTTCTTTATTTATTTATATTGTTGTAAAACCTTGTGAGTTGTGTTCTCAGTTTTTTGCTTTTTTTATAAATTTTATTAAAACTTAATTGTTGTTTATGTATGGACAAGGCCCAATCTGTTAGATGTAATCACCTTGTGATATAATATTGTTCGATATATACAGTAAATTTTTGTGTATTCATACTGTGTTCATTGTGAATTGCTTTTTTGATGTTTTAAGTGACTGCATTGTTTCCCCATTTCCTGAAAATTGAAAGTGCCATTTCCAAAATATGTATTGTTTACTAAATGCCCTACCATTTATGAAGCCTGTACTCATTTCTCCACTCAAGGTAGCATAGTGTTAGAATGAGAATAAAATAAAGGTCTGGAATTGATAGGTTCAGAATTTGAGGATTTTAAGCAGAATATAATTCATGAATATTCCTAAATAAGGAGGGGTATTCTTAAGACAAACTAAAGGCGTGGTTGACTTGTTATATATTTCTTCCGAGATTTTGGTGAATTTTGCAAAGTTTGTTGTATGAGATTATCACTGGGCTTCGTATGGTGGATCCTGGTTCAGCTAGCTCATCTTCAGCACCTTGCATAACTGACGGTAATTCAAAGAATTTATCTGATTTATGCTCTTTGCAAGCATGCTTCTTTAAAGTTATTGTCCATACCATTTCTTACAGTACACCTAACAAAGTAGAGGGTATAGCTATCCTAGCATTATTTTCTCAACATCGAGGTATATATTCTATGTATTTATATATAGCTAATGCCTTGCAGGATCAAGCAAGCCTCTAGAAAATAAAGTGCTTCAGCAGTCTAAGTCTTCTTCGCAGATAGAAAAGATGATGACTATAAGATGCCGAGGTTTTGGATGAACTTCAAAAATTCTTTTCTTTTGTTCTTGATTTGGAGCTTATTGAAATTACTTTTTCAGGTCTCATAAGGCACTGTAGAGAAAGATGACGTTATAATTGAGCTAACAAGGGAAGAGATGGAGTCATCTTTGGGACAGGAAAGTATCATGAAATGAATGTAGTATTCTGAATTTTTATGCTTTTAAAGTAGTCGTCTGAAAATGAAATTAATCTTCAATTCCTGGATCTCACAGAAATGCAGCAAGCTTTTAAACTGCCAGTCAATTGAATGGAATGATATATTTCATCCATTTTATGATGCTCATGGGGCTCAACATCAATGTATCACTATTTGCTTGCTCCCTGTAGCAATTTTTTCTGGGCTATACTTATTGTTTCCTAATAAATTAAATCTAAGCCTAGTCCTAGCTATATCAACAACACTTATATATATTTTTTCCTTAGAAGTAACTCACCGGGAAACCTCGAGCACTTTATTCCTATGATGGTAACCTAGAGTAAAGTGGGCAGTGTAGATTTAGTGCACTTGATCCGATGGGAATCAAACTGGGGACTTGCACAGCCTGTTGGATTACCGACAATGTCCTTGTAATAGTGACAATGTCCTCCAGTGTGACTTCTATCACTCCTTTTGTGGGACTCGTCTAAAACAAATAGAATGTTGTATGCATTGCTTCTGCACAATATCTATCTATATCTGACATTCCTTGCAACACCTTCTCCATATATATTACTTCATCTTTCACCATCAACTTTTTGTGGTGATTTAAAAAAAAAAAAACACTTATAGCCGTCGGTTAAGCGACGGCATGTAGGTGATTTTAAAAAAAAAAAACACTTATAGCCGTTGGTTAAGCGACGGCCTGTAGGTGATTTTTTTTTTTAAATTCGATACCGTCGCTTAACCGATGGGTAAGCGACGACCTGTAAGTGTAGTTTTTTTTTTTTAAATTCTTCATTGTCGCTTAACCGACGATTTACATTTAACCGACGGTAAACTTAGCTGTCGCTTAATCGACGGATTGGAAAGATGTCGGATAACCGACGAAAATCCACCGACGCTTAAAAAAAAATCAGCGTCGTACATGCGACAAGGAAGTGTCGAAAATCCGACAATACGGCCGTCGGATTTTTGGTCGAAATGTAGTAGTGACAGAGCAAGGCGTTTCTTCCAATTCCAGGCCCTTTCTGAAATGTAATGGGTGTGAAATGGCAGGTTTCAGGAGGCAATTTTCCAATTACTTAACAAGGTTGCATCTTCTGCCCATGCAAAGAAGATGGTATGCTTTAACAAACTGAAAAGGTCTTCCTAGAATAGAATGAGAAAATGAAATGAAGCTTATAGGCCACTCTTGTATATTCTTTGTCGTTGGTATCATGGCAAGTGAAATTAATTCTGTGATTGATTGTAGGCTTGGAGGAGGAGCTATGTTTGACTTTAGATAACAAGGTTGTACAAGAATATGTACAGGCGGAGAGAAATTCATTGTAGTTTTGGGCTATGACTGGGTACAAGTGTTTTGAGATGCACATCTTGAATACCAGGCAGAGTAGATTATTCTTTGGAAGGTCTTTTTAATATTTTGTCTTGGGTTTTATTACTTTAATGCCACAAGAATCCATCTAAATGTCTTTCATTGTATATATTACAGCTTCCAATTTTAGATCAATTGTTTTTGAATACTTCATTTATTTTTCCTGCTTGCAGCAGCACTCTTCAACTTGCTATGATGACTCCACTATCCAGGTACTACTCTTGGATCACGTTTTACTGTGATCCCAATTTTTTAACAGACAACTGGATGGATTCTGGGGTTCTTATATATATGATCAAGAACAATCTTTATATGATAAGAAACATGAAGAATCAGCTTATCAAATCTCTAGATCTTCCATTTTAATGGAGGATATCTCCTATATTTTTCATCAATTAAACATGGTGCATCCCTAATGTTTTTAATTGTTTAATGGATATGACCGTTCTGGTCTAATGATTTGTCTTATATTTTATATGTTTTAGCAAAATGATTATGTAACTTTCTGATATCACATTGTTTCTTCGTTAAGTACAAGAACAAATCATTTCCTATTGCGACATGGGTCATGTAAGCATCTCGCCCACCTCTTTCTTTGTGCTACAAGTACATATATACAAAATACCAGGTTTGTTCATGTACTGAATTTCCCTTGAGGACTATTTGAATCTCGTCTACTATTGCTGCTTAATTTTGGACCCTTTGAGCAATTATTCATTTTTTCACCACAAAGTCTCATCAATGGATTACTGATTCCTCCGCAATTCTTCATAGAAACTTGTTCATTTGTCTTTGCTGACAGAGAACCTATGACTACCTTGCCAAAAGACTAAAAAAAACCATCTAAGAGATTCTGGCAGTGATGCATACAGGTTTGGAGATGGAAAAGATGGTTTGATTGCAGCATTGACTCTGACACATGCCACTCAGAATAATGCAGATCCTTTGCTCCAAGGAGCTTATGTAATTGCGATTCAGGTCATCTTGTTAGAAGTGTTCCCAAAGAAAAACATCTCTGGTTTTTGTTGTTTATTTAAAGTCTATTGAAACTGCTTGGCTTTTAGCATTACATCTAACCATTTTAATCATAAACCTTTTGTCAGACATATTATTTGTTCAATGCTTGAGCATGGATAGAGGGGTTCTAGTTGGTGTTCCATGCTTATGGGAATGACTATTATCTTTATTTAAGGTACAAAATACACTTGCCATTGATTTTATTGTTAATTAACAATCCTCTAGTACACTCCACTGCTAAAGAAGGATATTTTGTAATCACAGGCCTAGTGGCATAACTAAAGACAAATGCCAACCTGATGAAACCTAGGAAAGGCTAGTTGGTGGGAGCTATCTTCAATCAAGATTAGTCAAGTTATTGTAGTTTTTGCTACAAGAATGGGGAAAGCTTTAGAGAGGTTGAAGTGTATGCCCTCATAATTGGATAAAACTATTCATAGATGATAGAATTTAGAACTTGTGAGTCCAAAGTGATTGGATGCTCGTTGTAAGGCTAGCAAGAGGGCAAATGGAGAAATTGCAAGAGAAGTAAATGACCTCTTAACCGAGGCAAAATAAATCGCTAAGTTGTTTGAAGAATAATGTAGGAGCATGCCCCTTAAAACCATATTTACTAAGTTTGAATTTGAATTTAAATATGGATAGGTATGATATGGAAAAAATGTGTAAAAAATCTAGCATGGAATTTTTGTGAGTATTCATCTAAATAATACAAATACATTTTTGGTGAATTTCAGCCATAAAATTCAAAGTCAGTCTGGTTCAATTTGGTCAAAAACTCATTGCCTTCACTGAATTGTAACTAAGGTGAATAATTCTGCTGATTGGAATTGACCTGAACCTCTAGTTTGGATAAATTTGGTAACTGTGCTTAAAACCATGCCAAGTTGGTCGATATGTTGACATTAATGTTTAGTTGTAGACAACTTAAGAGCGTGAGCCATATTAGAATGTTGTAAAAACTAGTAAACCATATGACATGGGAGAATAACAAAGCCATGGATCTAAGACTATGCAAAATAGAATACGAGTGAATGAAGAGAATCGAGTACAACATATGGATAAGACATCATTAGAGTATATTGTAAGGGAAGGTGTTGTATGTAAGAGATTTAAGGAACGTCTCAAGGTATATGCCATGGCACTTGGTGTAGAGGAATCTAACTAAATATGGAAAACTGGTGGAAAAGCCAAAGACGAGTGAATTTTATAAACACATGTACTCTATGTAATTAATTCATGGCCCTTTTATGAATTAGAGTGCTAGTTACTTGAATATCTTTTATGCTTTGTTGATAGTGTGTGACATGGTTATGCATAAGTTATATTAGAGCCATGGAGATGTGTGAGGGAGCAAGTTTGGCATGCTCCTATTTGTTTATGTTGTTTTTTACAGCTGTTGTGTAAAGCTAAGTGAAGGGCTTCTTGAGGCTAAGGGAAGCCATGTGAACTGAACCAAGAGAACATGTCAGCATATGAATTAGTGAGCACGAGAATAAAGCCTTGTTGAAAATGAGTGAGGTGAGATTTGTATATGAAGTCTGCTTGAGTGAGTGAGCAAGTTTGACATGCTCCTGTTTGTGTATGTTGTTTTAGCAACTGTTGTGAGAAGCTGAGTGAAGGGATTCTTCAGGCTATGTGAAGCCATGTAAGTTGAACCATGAAAGTATGAGAGTCACGAGAACATATAAATTAGTGAACATGAGAATGGAACTTTGTTGAAAACGAGTGAGGTGAGATCTGTATATGGAGTCTGCTTGAATGATGTTCTGTTTGCATAAGAACTAAGTTTTGAAGAACGATTATATAGGATTGAGATGCTTGTCAGGTTGTGAGGGTTGTTGGCCTTTGTGAGAGAGAACTTGAATGCACGTAGTGAAGTTTTTACGAGGTTAGAGTTGTGGTAGTTTTGAGAGCATTTTGATTGAAGCTTTTTGGGTGTGTTATTCTTTCCTAAAAAATTGCAGTTGTTCTCTACTTGTGGAGCTTATGAGCCCTTGGAATATTGAGAGTTGTCTTAAAATTACTTGCAAAGTGAGGAAGCTTTGGTTCAACTGTGAAAGAAGTAGAGCCAGGCTCTCCACTTAAGATTGTCTCTCTATGTAATATAAATGTTCAACTAATGCTAGTCAAAGTACTAAAAAATCTATGAGAGTATTATGTATACAAACTAGATGTTTAAAGCTATTTTGAGAAAAGTTGTTGAAACTCTGAAACAAAGGAGCACTAAAATATGCATGATTGTCGATGAAAGCATTTAAAAGTCTACTACAACTAAAAAGGCCTTTCAGCCTCTGGAGTTGGATATATATCCAGTGTCCACATCTTGAAGCAATTACTGAAGCAGTTACACACTACTGTTTGAGATTGGTACAAATAAACCCTCTCTTATTTGTTTTAACATCATGTGATACATTTTAATTCCTAATAAAGTGATTTGCCTAAGGGCACCTATCAAGTGTCGCCCTTTCTTGTGTTTAGTTTTTTTTTCCCTTCGGTAGAAATATAAAGGGGTATAAAAAATGTAAATGAAAAAATGGTTACATGCAATATATAGGGAAAATAGGGGTTTTTTAAAATCCGCAAGGCATATTGGGAGGGGGTTAAAAAAACAATTTTTGGAGGTATTTTCCAATATTTTTTGAAAATAGGGGTATTGTTTCATGCCACGAACGAACATGCTATGGCATAGTTTCACTAAGTGAAGACCCCGTGCTAGAAGAAGCCTTTTCTACTGGTTCATCTTTCTCTTTTGGTGTAGGCCTGCACTGCTAGGTCAACACCTTCCTCTCTTTCTTCTTCTGAATCTGAGTAGAGCAGGTTCAAAATGTTTCCACTATGTGCTGCGATTTCCTTGCCCTTTTCACTGAAGTCTAGGTTTCTTTTAACCCGCTTGGTTTTAGAAGAGGAAGGAGGCTGCTCTGTTGTTGTTGGGAAGATGGCCTTTCTTTTCCTCTTTCCACTCCTTGGGGTGCTAGACTTCTTCGAAGGAGACTTTCCCTTCTCTTCTGGCTGTAGGCCTGTTTCAAAACCATTCCAAAACAAGAAATGTGTCCATGCCATATTTCTCCTCTTC
Source organism: Pseudotsuga menziesii (assembly GCA_001517045.1). Taxonomy (NCBI): domain Eukaryota; kingdom Viridiplantae; phylum Streptophyta; class Pinopsida; order Pinales; family Pinaceae; genus Pseudotsuga; species Pseudotsuga menziesii. Next base: position 584,930 of record LPNX011143353.1, read on the forward strand.
AACAATTCTTGGATAAGGAGTTGTATAAGGCCATGGTGAGTCAATCTTCCAGCAATCTTAGTTGGCTGAGCCTTCACCTAGTGTGCCATTTTTGCCAGGCTTCTGTATAAGTAGAAAGGTAAATTCAATGGGCTCTTTCCTATGAAATGGTTCATTAGTTTGAAAAGATAAATCATAGCCCTGTTGTATCTACCTTCACAAGTTATATATACCACAATGGCCTTCAGTAATTGCTGTCACCTCTCTTCTAGCCGGGTGGATCGAACACTTTCTTCCACACCACCCCTCTGTGTTCAGGCTTCAAATAAGATCTGAACTCCACATCCTTTGTAATGGTGGTTTTAAACCACTTTTCCCTAGTCCTTGGGAGTTTAGTCACCTCTGCAATTAGGGTTTCATCCACCATGAATTCCTCCTTACCTGTGAGTGCCTTGGAGCCATAGAAAGAGAGAGAAAACGCCTTAGCCACCTGCTGGTGTGAACCTTGAACTTTCTCACAATATTTGTAGCAACCTGCATTTCTGAAGAACTGGCAGACCTCTAGATGTGCCTCCAGGTAGCTAATGTCTCCTAATTCTTGCCTGAGAGCAGGTCCTCCCTTCTTCATTTGCTGAATGTGCCCCTGAGTGCATGCAAAAATTCAATTCAAGTTCTGTGGAAAAGGTTAGTAGGCTGACTTTTAGAGGTGGCTTCGAGTGGTGAGGATTCATGCAATCGGAGGTGGAGTGTACTAAAGGATAGAGCACTGATTATGAGGGTTTTAACTGCTTGAGAAATGCTTGAGTAAGACGATGGCCTTCGGTGATATCTTCAAGACCACTTGCCCAACAATCATTTTTAATTCAAACTTGATATTCAGTGGAGATTTTCTGCAGTTTGTTGGACAGATGGAGGGAAAACTAAGGTTTTGAATCACAACGGTCATCATCAGATAAATAACGACCTCCTCAATCATTTACTTACGCCTTGCTGCAGTTTCCCTGTCCTTCCGGTGGTTTATCGTGCCTAATCATGATCCCTCTTGTGCTGACGAGTTTTGATTTTATGGGTAGTTAATTGTTTCCTCTTTCGGCATTTTCGACGGTTAAGGGCACCTAGGATTTTGTCTGCTAGCTACCGAAAGCTGAGCTTTCAGTGGCTAATGAATCGCTGACATGTTCGCCCAAGCCACCAAAACTTTATTACCAAACAGTCTTGTGAAACTTGCTTTCGGCAAATTATAACCTTTACAGATCTCCTCGTTTAACTACTGAAAGGTGGCTAATGAACCATCAACACTTTCTCCTAAGCCATCGAAACTGACTTTTTCCCCAATGCATTTCATTTTCTTTATATGGTTAATGCCCTCCTTCAATTGCTCGCTAAGCTGCCGAAACCAACGTTTTTCGATGGCTAGTGAACTGTTTGAAAGTCTCACCTAAGCCACCGAAAGTCCTTCTAACAAATAACCGATCAAGCCAGCTTTCGATGGCTAACCATGATCCTGCGTTAAACTATTAGCCGCCGAAATCAAAGCTTTTCGGTGGCTAATGAGCTGTTGTAAAACTCGCCTAAGCCATCGAAAGCTAAAACTTTAAATTTTAGTCACCTTAAAATCTTTCATAATATGACTTGAAATCTTCATCCTATCAAAAATAAATCTTCTGAGTGAACTTATTGAAAAATAAATTTATTTTGGGAGATAACATCTGGCTCCTACTTGAGGATGGGAACCTTCCTGTGAGGTCCCACGAACCCCAGACCAAAATGTCTTTCCTAGAAAACAACTAAAGAATTTAAAACTACCATCTATTGTTCCATTGGGCATAGAGTTTATTTTCTAAGCAAAAACAACCTACTAACTAATATTTTACAATAACAAGGCCTCATAGCCTCGGATAAAATAAAGTTTCAGAAATCTCCCATTTACTGGGCCATCAAACACCTCCTCCCCTTCCAGGTTTCGCAATTTGAAGGTGTTGTTCTGCTGTTTCTAAGCTATCACAAAAGGACACAAACAAAAAAGGTAGTAAATCATATATCATTGCAAATGCAATTATATAAATTGATAATGCTACTTTTATTTTTATTTTTTTAATTAATTTATTTATTTATGTAGAATTATCGATCAAATAAAGCATTGGATTATCCTTTTTATAAATAAAATTTAAATCCAAATAAAAAAAAACTTTTCTCACTATATATATATAAACATATTATTAAGAGAGAAGTATGCTATTTTGTAATATATAAAATAATAAGTAGTGATGAAGAATATTCGATTTTTTTTCATCCTATTCATTTATAATAATAAATTAAAAATCATAAAACTCTAATCCACTTTAAATGTTGAAATAAATACACCTACAACATAAATATATTTTTGTGTAAAGTACAATTTGAATAGGCCTAACATGTATCTTCTTAATTGGGGAGGCAAGGGGGCAGGGTTCTTTTTCCCCTGGATGGAAAATAGGAATTGTCCTATTCGTGGGGCCTTGAACTCGAATCAAACAATATGGATGAGGCTCTGGCCCTTTGGCAAGGTCTCCACCTTGCCAAAGCTCAAGGCATCAGCGACATCGTGGTGATTAGCGATTCTAGACTTGTTATTCAAGCACTCATCACAAGCAACCCCCGCCCCCCCTCGAGGATCTGAAGATACTACAACTAATTAAGAAGATCCAAATTTTCACCTCCTCCTTTCAAAAAATCGAAGCTTTCCATGTTCTCAAGAAAAATAACAATCTGACCGACTTAGCAACAAATCATGCTTCTTCTTTGGAGCAAGGTATTCTCAAGCTGAATGATCACAGGAATAGTTGTTTTATTCCCTAAAGTTGTTAGCCCCTACTTCTTATATGACTGTGAGCTTAAGACTGTTGGGACCTATGTCGTGTCCCTCCACGTGGTTCATCCAATTCTTTAAGGCGTGTCCCATCCACGCTCGTGGCATGCACTGGTTCATCTGGATTTAACGAGAATGGGAGGTGGTTCATCTGGCCCTGCTCCCTGTCTGCTCCATGCTCCATCACCTTGATTGTGTATGCCCTCAGTCGTATACTTCCGGAGATCTCTTGTACTCCTGCATCACTTGGAATGATAAGGTGGCGGATGGTTGCCTCTTCATCATCGCTGGTTTATTTGCAGAGTTGTTGTATGTGCAGACCCGGTCGGCTCTCTGCTCCTTTGCATAATCATGGACTCCCCCTCCGAATCCTCAACTTCCTCCTCGCTCGCTCTAAACGTCAAAAATGACATCCAAGACTTCAAGAATAAGTTGAAAAGAATTAATCGCCTCCTGCATCATATGGACACGAAGGGCGGACGTAGTTTTGATAATGTGGATCAAGACATGATCCAGTTAAGGAAGGTATTTGAACTCGGGATCCAGAAAACTGAACAGGTGTTTATCAGGTTTTTGGCTGAATTGGAAATTAAGGTAGAAAAACTAGAACAAGAGGTGACGAAGTTGGAAGTGGAGGCTCGCCCCGGCGGCTCCTCAAGCCACGACGGAAGTGCTTGTTAAATCAAGTATTTTCGACTTTTTGACCTGTTTGTTTGCTATAGTTGCTTTTGTTTACTTTACTTCTATGTAAAAAACTCTCTAAGCGCTCTATGGGAAACTCGATCAATAGAGGTTGTTTCATGGAATTTTGTTTTCCGCTTCCACAAGGGCACTGGATTTTGCCACTTCCATAAGGGCTTTTGAAATTGCCGCTACCTCAAGGGCGTTTGAACTCTGTGGTCTTTTTACCGTGGTTATACCACTGCCTCTTCATATAACTGTTTCTATTTCAAAAAAAAACATGCATCTTCTTAACCATTAAAAACATGTGTTTTTCCTCTCGAAACATCAAGAGACTATGTTAAAAGAAGTATGGAGCATATGCACTTTAAAAAAGTATCATATATGTTGATTGAACACTAATTTAATGTATAAATCCATTAATGAAAGCGCCGAACTTAATGGACAAACAGAAGTTTGAGGTCGTTTGAATTAATGCAAACATTTTGATAATGTTAAAAGAGCCTAGAAAGAAATTTAATGGCCTTTGACCATAGTTGAACATCGAACTAATAAATTAAAATAGCTATATTTGCTCAATTTCCATTACAACATGCAATATTCATCTATGTGAAAGCCATGGTTACACCCTCTGTTTTTTTTCCTGTAATCGCCACCTCCTCTTCAAATATGGACACGACAGGCACAAACTTCTTTAACCCAAACGACAAGATTGTGGTCCTAGAGGTTCGATCCCACAACATATGTTTCGATGATAATACAACGGAATGCAATGCATTTGGATATGCAATAGATAGAGAGGGGATTGGCTGGTGGTCTAATTCACAAATATTTGCAGGCTTATTGAGCAATCTACTTACTTTCGATCTCTTTTAGGGAAGACTTCAAATAAGTGCCTTGTTTTCTTTCTGTTGGTTTTTTTTATGATTTTATTATTTTTATAAGTTTAACGTCAATGCATATGGCATTTGTGGGTTACAGGAGCTAATTGGATTTTACCATTCACCCCTTCGCCTTCGTTAATGAAGATTTGGAGAGTGCGCCGTCACTTGGATCCCAGTGAAAGAAATTGTGAATAATGATGATTGAAATTTAGTAGGCGGTTGTGTGGACCTCGCAATTCATGACGAGAATGTGGGTGTCGAACTTCCAAACCATGATGGTAGTGTAGGTGCAGATTCCTGATAAATATAGAGTGACGAGAATGCAGGAAAGCACAGAGTTAAAACACCAATTTTTCATTTCAAACTTACTTTCCATTTTCATAACTTGTCTCTCAATAAAAAAATTTAAAATTTTTAAAAACCGTTTAATACTTTTATTAAAGATTAATTCTAAACATTGCAAATGCAAAATACATCTTTAATATGTACGCACAAACTAATAGTTGCAACCCATTTATAAAACGTCCCCCGTCGGGGACATAACAAGGGCACCAGAGAATTATGCATTTAAACTATATCGTAACCTAAATTTTTATTACAATTGCGGGCAAGCAAACTGACAAAAGAAGAGGACCTGAAATCTATCACTGTTTATGTGGCTCGACAACTGTTGATGCATAAACCACTCTATTGTTCTCGACAATGAACTAACAAAGCCACTATAGGGACCGTTTCTCTGCAGAGTGCACAAATCACAGAGACTGCGCCATTGCTTTACACGACAAGCATATATAAATACACACAACAACGTGGCATATTCAAAAACAAAGAAACAGGTCAAGAAAGACGAAATACAAAATCTCGATGCGGGAAGAGCCCACGGGATGTTTGAGTTTTTGCGACCCCAACCACGGATGAACGTTACAAAACCAGATAGCAACCCTGTAAACAGCTATTGCTGATAGCAACAGACCCTAGCACATAGTTAACTACTGCAATCTCAGAAAGGAAAGGTCCCATGAGCAAGTGTGGAAAAGCATACTATATCCAACAGACCATGCAAGGAGAACAGATAAGGCGACCATTACAACCCTAGCCAAAGACTGAAAATATAACATGACCCTGTAAAAACATAAAGGAAGCCCATATAAACCAAGCTATGAGTCCTACCCCAGCAGCCATGAACATTCCGAGAACCCCATATCTTTCAACATCCCCACAAATTTCAACAGTGCAAACCCAACTACAACCCCGAATTGACATTTGGAATGCAAAATGCACGCAAACCGAATTTGCATCAAAGCCATCCAGGTGGCATATGCTTAGACAGAAGACCCAGAGGCTTGTTAAAGAGGCAAAATAAAAAAGACCAAAAATCCAGCCATTGAGGAACCCAAAAAGAAACACAGTTTGCATGAAAGAGGCTATACTATCATATATTCAAACCAAAGACACATAAATCCACCCTTTTTTCCATCTATGCCTCCTCAACAAAACAAATTCATGTGACCAAACAATTTTCTTAACCATCTGCAACCATTGAGCACTCACCAAATCATGCAGCGTGAGTACGTGAAATGTACATACCTGTGAAATTGACCTCGAGGAAACAACGATAGAGAACAGAACCCAACCACATAGACTCTCCAACGAATCTAACAAACTTCACATTGTGAATAGTCAGAATGCACATACCCGTGAAGCCGAAGCTAACAAAGAACCAGGTGAGAACCAAAACAAACTGCATGGTCCAACACTACAAACATGGCCATGTTCTCTATAACACGACAACCAAAATCTCAAAAGGAACACCCACAAGCAAACCAACATAGTAACACCACCCCTAAAAACAAGCGAAAAATCCCAGAACCAACAACCTAATTTAATACCAACCCACCCATCATGCACGAGCCAAAAAGACCTCTCGCAAACATCCAATGCACCAGCTAAACAGAGCATGTTCCGTAAAACAGACATAATTGACCCAAATTAATATAGGATCCATCCAAATCACCTCGGCCAAACTGACATCATATCCATCTGCCGCGAAATAAATGCATCCTGCAACATGGAATGTCGCGAACTCCATGGTAAACATACAACAATAATCTGCAACATTAACCTACTTCGTACTTTGTAGCATATCATGAAAGTAAGCATAAATAGTTAAGCAATTCAAAAATAAAAATAAAAAAAATGCTTAGGAAGAATAAAATTCGGTGAGGACGTGATTTGATTTACAAATCTCATCTGCAACCACTGATTAAATGAATGTGTAGTAACACATGGAAATCCTAGCGATATGCTTACATCAATCCCGCCACCTATGCATGGAGGGACTCCCGAGGTGTGAGGTAACATTTTTTCATCTCGGACAAATTAACAAAATCACAAAAAGATAATACAAATAATTTTAACTTTACATAATTGAAGGCATATAACAATTTTTTTTTCAAGACTAATACAACCGAACGAAATATAAATCTCCCCCATAATTATGTCGTAAGCGTTTCAACAAGTGGGAGTCTACTCCCCGAAGTTAATGTTTTTTTTTCTATTCGTAGATATTTTTGTCCGACGATTCGGATAATCTCCATCGTTGATCGTTGATCAGGTTAGGTGCACAGTGCACATCACCATCAATCCGAGGGGTGAAGTCATGGAACGATTCCAATCGCTGCCAGTGGGAAGGAGTATCCTGCAATAATCAAACTGGATGCGTCGTGGGACTTCTGCTGCCGAGGCTTTACACCCAGAATGACTCCATATTTGATGTTTATATGAAGGGCACATTGTCGGAATCCTTGGGAGATCTCGAGTTTCTGGAGATCTTGAACCTGGAGGACTTGAAACAAATCACGGGCTTCATTCCCTCGTCACTCGGGAAGCTCCAGTGTTTGAAGTAGCTCATTCTCGATAGTAATAATCTCAGCAGTTTGATCCCTCCGTCTCTGGGAAATCTCCACAATCTCCAAGCATTGTATATGTCTGATAACAGGCTCAGCGGAAGCATTCCGAATATTTTTGGAAGTCTCAAGCATCTGCGCGTTTTGGATCTCTTCGACAACAGGTTAACGGGTCCAGTTCCCAACTCTATAACCGGTCTCTGCAACCTCACTACTCTCGATCTCCATGGCAACCTTCTCAACGGCTCCATTCCTTTGTCTCTCGGGGCATTGTGTTCTCTGCAGTCGCTCGATTTGTCTGACAATAGGCTCACAGGAAGCATACCGAATTCTATCGATATGTTATCGAATCTGTCCATCATGTACCTCAATACAAACAAACTCGGCGGCAGCATCCCGCCCTCAATGAGGAATATCACGTCTCGTTGTTTTCTTTGTCTTGACGAAAATGAATTGAGCGGAGTTCTTCCATCTTCTATGGGAGCTCTGATCAATCTGCAGTGTGTTTCCATGGAAAATAACATGATCGGCGGCCCCTGCATTCCTGCTTCGTGGGGTAACTTATTAAACCTCACGGATCTCTATCTAAACAATAACAGGCTATCGGGTTCGATTACCAAGCCTGTAGGCAATCTTAACTATGACAAGCATTCATGTGATTGTCAAATGAAGGAGAAATAACAATAGCAAAAGACAAATAATTTATAATCCAAATGTGTTGGTAATAACTCCCGATTCCAATTAATTATTCAAATGCAAATGCCTATATTTATACATTTCATGAGGCGGTTGATTACCAGCCTTTTCGCCTTCCT
>LPNX011143353.1:597206-749553 GCA_001517045.1 Pseudotsuga menziesii
GGCAGGTCGCAGCACAAAAAAATAGATGCAGGCAACAACAGTGGACTGAGCTCAACGCACTCAATGTTCCAGTCTCAGCTCGACGGTGAAATCTCCTTTAGGGTTGGGAACGCAGCCTTTGGAGGAACGTGAGGGTTTTCAGAAGGTCGTGGTGAATCCAGGCGTGATGAGGATAGCCAAGAGCCAGCTAGAACGGATGGAATCGATTCGCTTTGAGGCAACAACCACCGTAGCATGTCCACTCATATTCTCAGGTTAAATTAGGGCAGAATTAGGGTTTTGAGAGCGATCGCTGTCACTCTCTACGTTGTATTCTTTCTCAACGCATCAGAAAAGAGGTAACGTCTCTCCAGCGCATGAGTGCATATCACGCAGTCTATTCAGTCTCCAACGCAGGCTCTCAATGATCCACAGCTATCAGCTATCAACTATCATTCATAACAGTTCCACGATTAGAAGCCAGAACTACACGCATCCAATAAAATGGATCCGCACCAGTTGCTGAATGTATGCCGTACAGGGGAACGAACTGGAGACGAGCAGTAAAATAAAATATAGTGTGTGTAGCAGAGATGCCAAGGAAAACATTCAAGTCTGAGCATAGGGCAGACACGATAATAAACCAGCAGTTTTGTTACAATTGAAAAAACCAGTCAGCAAGGCCATATGGGCAGCGTGCTATGAGAAGTCGCAACTCAGGTAACTCTACGCAGGATAATCACTAGAATAAGCCACATACAAAACGCTCAACTCATTAGGGTTTTCTCAGCACACAAACTCAATCATGAAGGAATTTGCATGCGACTCGATTGGCAGACTAATGGAGCAGTCTGGCAATGGAATGGCAAGCGGAATGGGCAGAAATGCAGCAGGAGTTATGGCAGACAGCTCTGCTTTGATACCACTTGTTGGTAATAACTCCCGATTCCAATTAATTATTCAAATGCAAATGCCTATATTTATACATTTCATGAGGCGGTTGATTACCAGCCTTTTCGCCTTCCTATCTATTCATATTCCTATTATTTATTTACAATAATCCTGACGGATTATTCTAACAAAATGAATAGAATTCTCGGTGTTCTAGTGGACAACAGCATGTTGATTCCCTAAAAATGGAACATGAATGTCTTCAGACAAAGTAGCAAAACAAAGAACTTAAAGAAACAAACCCTATATTGTGAATAGTGAGGATGATAACGCTAACTGCCATAGCCAACCCTTGGAACACCTGCATTTCCAATTCCAACATTAACTTTTCCTGTCTACCCCTTATCATCACCAGTTTTGTCTGTCGGTAAAACCTTGTCGGTAGGAGCGAATACTACACCTTGGAAAATTATAGTGGCTTCAGCTCCCCATTCTTGATCCTCAATGGGATTATCACCATCGGCAACAATCACCAAATCATCCCCATCTTCATCCTCACTTCCTTCCTCAAAATCCCAGTCTCTTCTCCCCATATTGGGATAAACAACTCGATCATCATTGAGGACAATTTGCAAATCATCTTCATTGTCACTATCCCATCCATTCTCCTCTTGTAGCCCTTGATTCTCTGCAACAGCCAATTCCGTTGGAGGTGTCAAATCCTGCCTCACAGGAGATACTTCCGCAACTCGATCAGTTTTCTCTTCCAGGTTCTTTTAGCATGCCACTAGATCACTGACTGAGTTTTTAGCATTATCTTTATTCAATTCATCCTCACGCTCCCCCATCTTGATATCTGTATTTTCCACAAAATCGCCTTGAACGGAAGATTCTGCATGAACCCCGACTTCATCGTTTCTGAATAATTCCACTTCATCTTAGACTCTTCTTTGATCCCATCATGTTCATTGCCGCCACCAGGTGCCGTGTCTTCATGTGCGTCATTCCGCGATAGATCAAAACCCTCCGCTACTGAATCCTGTTGGGGAAACGAAGGCACCTTAGGGGCCTGCTGCTGCGACGATGATGGTGGGTTTTTTCCTGCCATCACCTCACAGAAAACTGCAAATCAACTCACAGAAAGCGTATTCATGGTGTGCTTGGATGGTGGGTTTTTTCCTGCTGCACAAAACTGAATTGATGAGAAAATTGCAAATCACCTCACAGTAAGCGTCTTCATGGTCAACGATGGGTTTTTTCATGCCATCTGGGCGGCATGCAAGATCAGCGACACTCGTCGAAGGGCACTTAAGGTTTAATACAGTGCGAACATATCGCTTACGGTGCTCGAGCGTGACATGGTGAAGCTTGTCAGGGTGTTGGAGAGAGTCACAGCCATGAACCTCAATGCCATACAGACAACCCTTTGGAATGACACCATACGACGGGCTCTACTGTTCAACGAGCCGCTCCAGCATGGCGACTCTACGTGGCAGGTTTTTACAAGGTTTGACACATAAACTCGACAAGTCATACCGAAATAGATCCATGTCATTGTCACTTGAGTAGAAAGGGGAGGATTACGTCATCTCTGGTTATATTATATAATTAGATCTTACACTTTTTTTATATTATTGATGTTTTAATGTTAACAATCAAATTTGAAAAGCTACTCACTATTGCATATAAAAAAGGTGTATTTTATAAAAAAGTGTATTTTATAACTTGCATATTGCCATATGAAATTATGGGAAATGCCCGTATAACCCCAGTCGTAGGGAGGAACTGCCTTGCAAGGATCCAAACCCTAAGCTCAGGTTGCCAGAATGTTGATCAAAACCATAGATCCATAAATTTATGCAATGTTACTTGATTGTAACATAAAAACTACAAAAACTAACAATCCATTCTCATTTGGATGAGAGAAGAATACTTTTCATGATTACTTTTGAAAAGCCGATAATGTAATGGCCAATTATGTGAAGAATATAATGTCTTGTTGTATATGTTCACATCTCCTTGCTTAGCTTGCAACGCGGCGTTCTTTTATTGCACCCTTGGGTACAATTGCTAGTTTACTTTTTCAAAACTAAAAAGTAGATGTGTTTTTAAAATCTTCTTGTAAATCGTGTGCTTTTGTCATCACATTAAATGGATGAATGAAGGGTGGTGGACCGGTATTGTTCACAAAAAGCCAAAAAGCAATGGTTACATTGAAAAAAACAAAAAAACACATGTTAAGACAAAACATGAAACAAGTGTATAATCGCCGCCCTCTTCTTCTTTCATTCATTAAATGCAATCCACGTGAGTTTCGACGGAGGGCTGGCTGGAAGAGTAAATGCGATGGGAAGCTTTCTTCAATTGGCCATGGACGCAAGACAGGGTTTGGTTTCATGTAGTGGTTTACTTGGTTGGCCATGGATGCAAGACAGGGTTTCGTTTCATGTAGCGGTTTACTTGGTTGGCCATGGACGCAGCATTGTGGCTTTCGTTGGCCCTGGAAGATGGGCATAGTCGGATTTTGAGTCTGTTGTTTTATATTTTTTTATTTTTTTAAAAATGTTGTCATTCTCTTTGGTGTTTCTGTTTCTCTGTTTTCATCTTCTGTATTTTTTTTAGCATGGCCATGCTAATTTCTCTTTTGGTAAATTGTTTCCCCTGTTCCGTTTTGTATTTTGATTGCTTTTACTGATTTTTAAGCTCTTGATTTATTTCTGGATTTATTTTTTATTTTGTTTGTTTTTCTTCTATGGGTTTAATGGCGATGAAATTTAGGCAAGCCTAAATAGCCCAGCTGATCAGATTCACAGGTGTAGTGTGCGCAGGTGACCCCGCTGTTAAGTTATCTATTCATGTGATGGATAAATCTACTCGTCCCATCAGTGGGATGCTACTCAAGCAACACAGGTTCACACGAGGCAATGTTAAGGCTTGGAAGGTTCATACTCTTCCAACGGAAGGGCTTCAAAAGAGGCAAATAGCAAGGAGATGGTATGTTTGGGTTGTAATATATTGTGATTTTTTTTGAAATGTAGAGTAAGAAAGGTAAACCTATGTAATTGTTTTCATTTCAAACATTACTAATCTGTGATTATTTCCATTTCAAACATAATTAAACTTCCTGCTCCTTACCAATTTGGGGTTTACCATTTCTGTCTAGATTTAACATCTTTTATAAATTATTACTAAATTACTGCCGATTGAACAGTTAAATGTGGTTTTTATTACTAATTAAATGCGGCTCTAAAATCCCATTTGAACATGTATTCCAGGTTTAGGGAAAGTAGGTTGAAACATACTAGGTGATCAATTTCACATGTGCAATGGGCACAGGTGAAGATCAATGAGACGTGATTTTTGAGTTTAACATATTTAATTTTCTATATAAATTGTATTGTGTTTTTGTTCTAAAATTTTAGAGAAAAGAAGGTAAACCTATGTGATTATTTTCATTTCAAACACTATTAATTTCTTTTATCCTTATCAATTTTTGCAAATTAAGTGTAGCTCTAACAGCCCAACTGATGCAAATTTTATAGGTTCAACGGGTAGGGGAGGGTGAAAGCGAATGTATCCATGGTTTAATTTAATTCATTTTTGCTACATAATTATATCATGCATTTTTTTTTAAATTTAAAGGAAATGCTATTAAAGGAGGAGCGCTCTCGTGTGATAAGAGCAGAGGGTGAATCCTCTTTCGGTTCAAAACCCTTGTAGTCTTTCCATTTCAAATACAATTGTTAACCTCCTTCCTGATCTATTTAGGGTTTAAGACTTGTGGTCTTTGGATAGTGATGTTTTTACTTCTGCATATTGCTTTTGGTCTTTGAATAGAATATACTTTTGCCTATAATTTATGGTCTTTGTTAATATTTTTCTAGTAATTTATAGTTCATGTTTAAAATCTATCATGAGATTTTCCCTGTTTCATATTTCTCACAATATTTTGCATGATTTTAAAATATTTCTTAATATTTATTGTCTTTAGTTAACACTGGTCTATTTTTGGTGTGTAGGGTGTCCTTGTTTAGCCATGGTTGGTGTGTGGGGGTGGGTGTCCTTGTTCGGACATGGATGCCTTATGAGGTTTTAGAGTAGACTACTGTTTATCTCTGTTTGTTTTGTTTTTGTAGCTTTGTTGTTTTTTGCTGTTGTTGGTTGTATCTTTCATTATTTTTTTAATTCCCACTTCTATCCGTGTTGGCATAAGCAGTGAACAGTCGCTACTTTGAAGGATTTCTAGCACCGCACCTCCCACCGCCTATTGCCTTTGCACTTGGAGCGGTGTTGTTTGTTTTTTGAAAAAACAAGGGATTTTTTTTATTAAAAACAAAAAGTCTAAGCAAGGGATTTTTTTTAATTTAAAAAAGCAAGGGCAAAAGACCTTTTATTCTGCAAATTGCATGGTGGAAAAATCAAAACAATCTCCGTGTTGGAGAGTGACTTTTATTCCAGATCTATCATTTAGATCTGCATCTACACCAAATTCATGAAACTTCTTGCGGTGCTGGTTTTTATTCAAAAAAAAAAAGCTAAGCAAAGTTTTTTTCTATATTCAAAAAGGGGCTAAGCAAGGAATTAAAAAAAAAAATTGCAGTGCTGGTTTTTATTCAAAAAAAAAAAAAAAAAAAAAAAGNTTCTATATTCAAAAAGGGGCTAAGCAAGGAATTAAAAAAAAAGAAGGCTAAGTAAGGCAATTTTTTTATTTAAAAAAAAAAAAACAAGGGCAAATATTTGTTTTTAGTCATATCTGATGGTTAATACGAGCTCTTTGAAGTTGATCTCCGGACCTGTTCTAACCGAATCTAACTATGAATTTTAACTATGAATTTTGGTCTATCAAAATGAAGACATTTCTGCAACTTAACAAATGTTGGGATATGGTGGAAACTGAGTTCAAAGAACCTGAAGCAGTTGCTCTGGCCACAATGAATAATGCCCAGAAGAATGCTCTCAAAGCTTGCCGAGACCGAGTCCATTTTCCCACGGATCTCAGGTGCTACCAGTGCACATCAAGCTTGGAATCTGCTTGCATTGGCTTATAAGGGAACCAATCGCGTTAAAACGGTAAGACTGCAAACCCTACGCCTTCAATTTGAAAGTTTGAAGATGAAAGAGTCAGAATCTGTGGATTAGTTCATGACTAGGGTTTTGGGTATTGTGACCCAATTCCAAACCTATGGTGAACCGCTAGAACAAAAAATCGTTGTTCAAAAGATTCTTCGGTGTCTCACCAAGAAATTTGCTATGGTAGTGACTGCCATAGAAGAAGCAAAAGATCTGTCTAAGTTCACCCTAGAAGAGTTGACTGGATCTCTTCTATCTCATGAAGCGCGATTCACTCAAGAATAAGAATCGTTGACCAATGCATTCAACACCCAGGCTTCTCTCAACAGAGGTCGAGGCAGAGGAGGACGAGGTAGAGGAAGAAGAGGCTGATGGTCTCAATCTACAGAAGACAGAACCAGTCACAATCATGAACACTCAGAGCATTCAGAACACTCTCACAACTCTCAAGGTCAGAGGGGAAGAGGCAAGATATGGACCAATTAGTCCAATGTTCAGTGTAACTACTACAAGAAGTATGGGCACTATGAAGGCAAAGGCTAAGTTGGAGGAGGTATGATTGGTTCCATGTGTGTCTGTTTATTATAGATGCATATTCTACTATATGTGATTTATATATTTATTGAGTTCAATGCAGAGTAGGTAAAGGAATGTTGAAGAGCATTGGGGAAGCTAGTGAAATGTCTTTGTGTGATAGATTATAGTAAAACGGAGAGTCAAAGTTAGTGGCAAAGGAAAGAAGCAAGTTTTCTTTTGGTAGAAATCCATGTATGATTTCTCATAAGATATTTCTATTTCTATTTCATATTCACAATGTTTTTTCTTAATATCTTATGCTTCTTGTTTAACACTAATCTATTTTTGGTGTGCAGGGTGTCCTTGGGCATACTGATGCCATGCACACTGAGTCTCCTATGCTCAACCATCTTTCCTCCTTTTGGCAGTGACTCAATTCTCTACCATTATATTTCATGCCTATTTCTTAGATGTAGGTGTTTATGTTGAATCTATTTTTTTGGATATGGTAATTTTTTAGATTTGATTTTTTTGCACAAATTTCTTTGGGCAGGATTCAAATTTTTATTGCCTATTTCTAAGACGTAAGTGTTTATGGTAAATCTAATTTCTCAGGATCTGTGATGGTAATTTTTCAGATTTGAACTTTGTTTATTTAGTGTTTTTTATTAAATTTTCCAAATGCCCCACATGTCAATCTCTATCTCTATCTAGCATTTTGTGACAGAAATCTACTACTGTTCATTACAGGTCTTTCTTTTATGTAGAGACCCAAGGATTGTTTTAACCTGCAACTATTCGAGGGTTATATTGAAAATTTGTTGCAAACTACTTTGGTCTGCTCGATTCCTTTGCCATTTTGAGCAAAGAAAATGCAAAGACACAGAATGGAGTGGTAGAAGTATCTAGTCTATATATGTTCAATTTTCCTCCACACTTGAAAGAAGAAAATAAAACAATAATAAAAGACTAATGTCACCCTGACCTATGTAAAAAAAAAAAACTAAACTAAACTTTTCTCATTTGTTTTTTACATAAGATTGTTTTTCACAAAAGAAGATTTAGAGACATCTTTGCTAAATAACCAGGTTTTGATTTTTTGTTCTAAAGATTCCTAAGTGGGTTAGAGGAGTTCAGTCTTGGATCATTGTTATGAAAGAAGAGTAACTTTTGATTAAAAAAAAAATATTAAATTAGAAAAATATAGGATTAAATTATTTAACGCCTCTTCATTCATTCCATTTAGCTTAGGTAGTAACTCCTATTCTGTATTGGAGGTGGTGTTCCTAGAGACAATTGTCTAGCACACGAGGCAAGGAAAAGGAAATGGCTGGCTTGCTTTTTATACTTGTACCCATGAAGTAAGGAGTGCAACAGACTTTGAGCATATAAATTTTTTAATTTGCTTTTTTATTAACAAGTTTTGATTTTTTGTTTATTAAATTTAATTTGTTTTTTTGTCCACATGGTTGATGTGAACTTTTAGAATGTGGAGTAAATTTATTTTCTTATTCATATGATTGATGTGAACTTTTTAGTCAAAATAATTAGAACATTTAGAATCTGGAATTAATTTGCTTTGTTATTCACATGGTTGATGTGAACTTCTAGTCAAAATAATTAGAACATTTAGAATCGGCTGGCCCTTTCGAACTGACCATTTGCACCGATCAGACGACCGCGGTCGTCGGACGTGACCGCTCAAGCGAGCGCAGTCGTCCGATCGGTGCAAATGGTCGGTTCGAAAGCCGACTCCTTTAGAATCTAGAATTAATTTGCTTTGTTATTCACATGGCTGATATGAACTTCCATTTAAAAAAATATAATCATTTAAAATGTAAAATTAAGTTCTAGTAACTTTGTGTACTAAATTTACACTTCTCATAATATTTATTATTTGTTTTTTTAAATTACAATTAAAATAATTTAAAAAATCACAAAGCCAATTATTTATATTTTTTTATACATATAATAATAACAAATATTTAAAACATCACAAATGGCTTTTATTCATTTCCTAAAATTTAAAATAATTAAAAACTCACAACACCAAACATAAAATAATAATAAAAACAACACCAATTTTTTATTATAATTTAAAAAAATTATTTAATAATTCGTAACAATGATATTTTCACTCTAAGTTTTATTAGAATTTTAAAAAATTAATTATAAAAATGAATCCAACTTCAATTTTTATTAAGATTTTAAAAAATTGATGTTCTTGAACATCATAAATAAATGTCACTCTATTTGATTTTGTTTCATACATATTATCAAAAACGTTTTAAAGTTATTATATAATATAAAATAAGATTAGTTAAAAATATAATTTTTTTAAATTTCTTTGATGCTTCACTCTTTTTTTCTGTAAATTAAAGGACTATTCTATTAAAAAAAAGAGATAATGATACAAAAAATAGTACAGATCATAGATGCAGGCTTGCCGAGCATGACTAACAAATAGAACCATGCAAGAAAATAGTCTGCACCCTCCCTCCTGGAGGGAAAACATGTCCAATAAGATAGAACCAAACCCTCCCTGTTAGAGGGAAAACAGGTCCAAAAAAGATTAACTGTATACAGTAAACTGTAAAAGACTAGAATGTCTAACAGACATAGTTTAGGCTTTGGAGAGACTTGAATGTTCCTGAGATGTACAAAAAAAAGCATAATAAAGAACCTGGTTATACTTTGCGGTATGGTACCTCGACTATGGGGCAACCGAAGCCGAAGGAGGTTTGTTCAGTGCTGCCGTCCACAGCATCCAACGTGTCCTCATATGCGGAGCTGGAGTCTTCACTGTCGTCAGAATCGTCCTCATCTTCATCACTTGCAGAAGGCTATTTCCCTGGAAAAGGGGCGCTCATTTTGGCAATGGCAGGCGTAGGGGTGCTTTTCTCAGCTGATAGAGATTTGATACGACCCATAGTAGGGGGCGGAGGGGGTTCGCAGTCCATGGGGACTGTCGGTGAGAGGGTGGAGGAGGGTGCTGAGGTTGAAGCAAGGGTGACAATGGATTCGGTTGCACAACATATTTTGGAATATTGTTTTTTAATATATATTTTTCCTACTTCGAGTAGGAATAAATGACTATGTATGTATGAAGAACAATCTATATTTATTGGAGATGAAAGGATATACTTTAAAATGTATGAAAACATATATTTTTATGGGGATGTAATTTTATTTCTACATAATAAAATTATGCCTTTTTCCTTTGGAAAAATATAATATTATTATATAATAGTTATGATATTATTACTATTACTATTATATATTGGTCACTTATTACCTAAATATGGATGGGTACATCAATTACTTGTACCCTAAATATTTGATGATTTCCTTCGTTCTTGGTAGCATTTTCCAGTCCAAATCTGGTAAAACAATTTGAAATTTCGAATCACAATGTTTAAATTTGTTGAATCTTGGGGTAGTTTGAGGGAAATGAATCCATTTAAGCATTCAAAAACTTGATTTGAACAACACAGAATCCATATTTTTGAAAAAAATCTTATCGGATCCTGACCAATAACTTCTCGTACAGGAAATCGTTTGCACATTAGTTATTATTATACACATTAGTTATGATATTAGTTACTATTTTTATGTTCCCGACGAGGGAGATAAATAAATTGCTTAGGTGGATTAATTTATCTCGACGAAGCTTTTTTTTTTAATGTTTATGCAATGCTACAAATATCATGTATTAAGTAAAATATAAAAAATAATATTTATTAAAGTTTTCATTTATTATAATGTGCTTATGTTTTCCTCGTTTTTCCCTCCCCAAGAAAGGGCAGCAGACAACGCATATGTCGTTCGGACTTTTTTGTACATATGACATAATGCTAGTTCCAAAGACGACATAATAGGACCATTTCCTGGAAAGTGAGTCAAGGTACGAGGGTACCCTAGTTGAACCTGACATCGCAAATCCATCATAATCGATGGATTCCCGATTGAAGACATGATTTTGGTTATGTGGCCATTTTTTCCAGGAATCTTGGGTCCATTCAAGGACACTTTGATAATTTGCTATAGGTTCATGAAATAAATTATTTTAAAGGTATATGTCATGCATATAATGTTTCATGTGAGAATGCAAATATCAAGGGGACATTTGGTGTGATTTGATAAAATGTATAGTTACAAAAATTTATTGATTTCCTTCACATATGTGTAATTGGTGATCGCCGCAGAAAACATTGTTGACTCCATGGTGGCATCATTGGAAGAATTTTGGCTTGAGATTATGGAAAGGAACTATGATGCAAACTAGAGCGGGATCATGGAAATTGAGAAAAAAGAAACTGAGATTATTCTATGAAATAAAAGCATGTAAATTGATGTGTGGTTAAATTATTCTCAGTTTGGGAGCATTGTAATCTTTTTTGTGTTATTCAGTTTATTAAACAATGGTAAAAAATGTTTCTACAGTAATATGATAATTGAGTATAATTGGCATCCCTTGTTCCACTATTTCAGCTTGTTGAAGGAGCGTTCTCCACAATGTTCAAGGAGTATGTCTTACTCCTTGATTTAGAGGATATTTCTTGAGATGGGTGGTACCTAGACTGTGGTGCCGCATGCCATATGAAAAGGGAGTGTGATTTATTTCAACCACCTGGATCAATGCCTACTAGATGCTTGGTGAGGTGTGGGATCCACATAGAAGGAGCAGTCGATAGAAGAGAGGGTTCTATTATATTTGAGTTAGAGTCAAGATGGACTCTAGCCTTTTGTCATGTTCTATATGTTCCTTATTTGAGAGCGAATGTTCTTTCAGTTTCAACCTCGGAGGATCAAGGTTAAATAGTTGAGTTTAGAGGACACTCGATACAATTATGGCCAGAGGGAAATGTGTATGTTTAGGACTCCATCATACTAGCGATCAAAGAGGGATGATTGTACATAGTATGGGGTCGACCTCTTCGCAAATTGATAGGAGGACATAGAGCTAGTTATGCAACATTTTTGAGGTGGCAGGAGGATTTCCTTAATAGACCCACTTGGTGGGAATGGACCCATATAGAAGAGATGGAATATTCATATTAATTCAGCAATGTTTTAGAAGGTGGGCACAACACATATGAACTTGAGTTTCCAGAATTTACAGTTGATTTAAATTGTATAACAATTTTGTTTTTAATAACCTTTACTAACGTTTAATAGAATTGTTGCATGTTTTACATCATTGCATTGACATCTTAGGTGTGACTTATTTGAAATTGTATTATTGTATGTGCACTTTGATATTGATGTAATATGAATATGGTTTTGTTTCATATGTTGTAATATTTGAAATACAACAGGAAATTTAATTATTGCATGAAATAAATTATAGCTTTTCATTTTTAATGTATTTTTGCAGAACGCGGGTCTTGCAGAAGATCCATTTGATCCAGATGATGATATAGATCCATATTATGTTGGGTTTGGTACCAACGCGGGAAATTATGATGATGAGGCCAATATAGGAAACACCGAGGTGGATGATGATGATGATGTTGTTGATGATGATCACGATGGTGGTGATGATGATGAGGTAGTTGTTGGTAGTATCTAGTGACATATTTGATTATATGGATTACATCATGGATCATAGTTGATATATCGTTATGATGCCTCTTTTTATGTTTACTATTATATTTATCATTTTCACCAACAATACCATAGTATTGAGTTGTGTAATTTTCACATGTATCATTTTGACTTGTATCATTTTGGCATGTATCATATTTACTTGTATCATTTTGACATGTATCGGTTTCAGTTACATCATTTATCATTTTGAATTATGTAATTTGGACATGTATCATTTTGACATGTTATTGATCTACTTGTATATTTTACCTTCTATTGTTTTAGTTATATATGATTATGATCTTATCAGTATTGACTTGTCAATTTATATATATTGGAAGTGATTGACAATTTTTGGATGGATATTCATTATGTATGAAGATTTTAATTTACTGCTGAGGATAGATATTGAAAAATTCAATTAAATTATAGATATTTGACTCATTTTTTTAATTATAAATGATGATCATGTTATAATAATTATCTTGTTATTATATATATATATTGGTTGTTGTAGATTTTTTTTTATGGATATTTAATAAATATAATGACGTTGTTAGCTTGTATGTATGTCTTTTTCCCTAGAAATTGTTTATAAATTTTATATTATAAAATATTTCAAATGCAATATGACTTACGCTATAATCATATAACTTTTTTAAGAGGCATGATATATTTAACTAATAAAATTGAAATAAAAATGATTAAATTAATAAATTGAAGAAAAACAAGAAGCATTGTTAGAAGCAAAAAAAACAATGTTGGAAGCCAAACTAGATAGAAACCAGAAGTAGTCTTAGAAGGAAAACTTGCCGCTACAAAGGAAGCAACATAAGTAATTCAGGTAGAAACCAAACAAGTAATAATGGAAGAAATTTTGGAAGAAACAAAATACATCATAATAGTTCAGCCATATTAGAAGCAACAAAAGATGTAAATATGGAAGCAAATTCAGAAGCAAAACTTGAAGCAAAACCAAAAATAAAAGTGGGATCAAAATTGGAAGCAAAATTAGAAACAAAACTTGAAGCAATCCAAGAAGTAAAAGTGGAAGCAAAACTACAAGCAAAATAAGAAGCCAAACGTGAAGGAAAATAAAAAGAAAAACTGGAAGTAAAACTAGAAGCAAAGCCAAAAGAGAAATTGAAAGGAACAAGGGACGTCATAATGGAAACAAAACTTTGTGTCATTTAGGGAGCCAAAAAAGAATCTATTTTCGATGCATTACCATAAGCAAAACAAGAAGCACGACAAGGAGTAATACAATAAGAAAAGAAGGACGCATGACAAGGAGCAATACTAAAATAAAAATAGGAAGCATGACTAAGAGCAATACTAGAAGCAAAACAAGAAGCACGACTAGGATAAAAACTAGAAGCACAAATTGAAGCAAATTTGGAGCCCATCTTCGATGTTATTTTCAGTTCCATTCTAGGCACTAAAGTAGGAGCTTATCTAAGTGCAAAATATGGCATTGTTTTAGATGCCACATTTTGGTGCAATATTTGGTGTTGTACTAGGAATTATATCCAACACTATTTTTTGTGTCATTTCTAGCACTGAAGTGAACATGCATTGTGGCGCTAAGTTTTGCATTAGAAAAAGTGCTCAACTCGTGAACTAAAATACACTAAATTTAGGCACTAGTTTAGGTTCTAATCACCTATTTTGTTTTAGGGACATCGATTTATATAGTGTGGCTGAATGGACAACTTGATTCTGGATTTGAGTTGACCTAATCGTATAGAGACATACAACTATGACCACTGATCAAGACTTAATTCAAGTTCTAAAATAAAAATAGAAGGAATCTATCAATGATTTTAGTCAATCTCTAGAAGGAATAAAAGCATACTTTATCATGTAAAATTCAATAAGATGGGCTGGGTTGTCACTATACTAGAAAGAGAAGGAACCTCACTCCCCAAATAGCTTAAAAGTTAACCTCTTTAAGTCCCATATCTGCAAAGAAACTTTTCAAAGGAAGGGGATCGAGTGGATAGGACTCAAATAAAATCCTCCTATGATGCTTCGTCTCAGAGAAACCCAAGAAATTGATGAGGAGGTAGAGAAAATGAAGAGGGAATAAATAGAGTAGAACATAGGATATTATAAACAGGGATAAACTCCAAGGATTGTTGCTTATGATGGATGAGAGGTAGGAAGAGAAAAGAAAAATTCCCATGTCCTAGAGTAGTATATTGCATTGGGATGTGCAATTCCGTTAGTTTGGGAGAGTGATGAGCCCTAGTTTTGATAGGTAAAATGCATATCTTAAATCATAACAACAAAGATAGAGGAGCATTATTTGAGGGATTGGTTACATCTTTTGAGGTTGTTTATATATTTAATGAAATAGAATGATAATGATATAATTTCCTAGTTTTTCTTCTATTTGATTTATTTTAATAATATATTGCAAGGTATTAGTGTATTACCGTCAAGTACAGAGGATTGAGTTATGTTTTGAAGTCAAGTTCTAGTTTAGTCCCAAGATATAATTAAAGATAAGTTTAGCTCAAATGGAGTTTCAAATAAGGATTGCTAACAAAGGAAAACTAGAGTTTGAAGGTCGGATATTAATGAAGGATTATACAACTAATGAAGGGAAGTTACACTAGTCACCCATGCACTCTGAGATCCTCACGTCTTCTAGTTACCTCTAGTATTTTAGGAACGAGGACTTAGTTGTGATGAAGCCATAGACTAGAGTTATTTTTTGTATCAGTTTGTAAGTATTTTATTCTCTATAATAAACAAGTTTGTGGATGCATAAACAATGTATAAAATCTGTTATGATAAAAACAAATACAACATATTTTTGATGTTTTTGAATTGTGATATGTTTTGAAGATAATGGTTTGTAACCTAGTTTCATGACAATTGCATGTTCCTTGTATCTGTGAGTAGTTAGTGTAAATTTTATGTTGTGCTTACTTTGGGGAATGCCCCTAAGGAAATACTAGAGTTGATCAATTTGTTTATTTTTAGTTTCTATATGCGTGTTTGAGTGCATTCAGGAAAATTAGCATTAGTTATCATGCCATTTTAGTTATGCCTTGTTTTTATTAGTATAGAATCATAATATTTGTAGTGCACACTCATACTTCCTGTAGTTTTATGTATATTTATTTTCTGTAAATTATTTTTTTGTAATTTAGTAGAGTTTACATTGTTTCGATACTTTAAACTTTCAATTTTATAGGAGTAAAAAATCATTGCAATCCTAGTTCATACTTTATGATAGGCCATCCTGTCACATTCTTCCTTAGACTCATCTCATCTCATGATTTAGATGAAATAATTAGGTTCATTCATATTTCCAATTGAATATTGTCTCCTTTTTCAAATAAGCAGGTATGCTGTGCATGATTAATGGTAGGGATTCTTGCATCTCCAGTACTAGGCATACGATTTGGAATTGATGATTAGTAGATGTGTAGCAGATTAACTCTTGAAATAGTTTTTTCCATTTATTTCAATTAATTTGATCCATGTCATAATTAGATTAGTACTCTATTTGAATTAGGAACCATCCAAATTTCATTAAATGGTTTAGGAAATCTTAGCAGTTGCACATATAGTGCCAGCACATCTTAAGTTTACACGAACCTAGGTTGATAATCAAAGTAGGATCCCTGACTTGTAACCCTTAAAAAGGTTATCATATCAAAGAACCACTAGAAGGGTTGAGGTATGAATATGTTTGTTCCAGAGTAGGAATAGAAGAATATGAAAGTATTGGATTAGTCACTACAAAAGAAGAAGTTGTAGCAAAAGAAAGAAAATGAGAAGTTGTTTGTAAGACATAGGTAAGTTTATTAGCCCCAGTTTTTGATGTTGTAGTTGAAATTGATGAATTCAATATTATTGATGAATTTCTAGGGGATAATCTTCTTCAATTGGAGGAGATATGTCACACACTCGTTGAAAGGAAAGAATGGCATAAGTCCATGGAACCTATTGTAGTGGTTGTAATTGCAGCAAAGAATGAAGAGAAAGAATAATACTTGCATAATTGGGAGGAGGAGATAAGCTCCCTTGAGGAGTGGCTCTATCAGCTAAGGCCATATGTTGACCATATTTTCATAGAAGCAGAAGCAATGAAGAAAACATTTGAGGTTGTTAGAAATATTGAAGAGGGTAGAGTTGCAAAACTATCTGAGTGTCTTCCTAAGGTAAGAAATACAGAAAAGGGTTGGAAGACTACATGTGTGAGAGTACAGAGAGAAAATGTGTAACTTGCATGGAGAATACATATGTTGTAGCAGAGAGCATGGATTGGAGGAAAATTACATGGGAGAAGAAAGGAAAAGATGAGGAAAATAAAGTCATTCATGAACTTTCAGAAATAGATAAAGTTAATTTTAATGAAGATAAAGATTTTGACAAGTTGAAGAATGCAATAGGCAGACTGCATAATGGAGAAATAAGACTTGTAGAAGATATGCAAGTGAAAAAGAAGAATAAGGACCATATAGAGGTCGATGAGTTTCTTAATGATTCATTTGTTTGTGATTGTGCAGGGATAGACTGCACTAATATGAATCAATTCGAGAAAAATTGCAGTGTTGAAACCGCAAGATCCATCTATATGGCTAAATACCATGATGCTAAGAGCATGGAAACATTGGACATGAATGATGAAAAATATGTGAGTAGTAGAGTCAAAGAATATTTAGAGATGACGTCATGTAAGAATACCAATAAAATGCAGTAATCGCATAGTGAAAGAAAATGTTAACCTAGGTAGAAGATTAGAAGCGTCTGAGAAATTTTGGAAGTGGAAGAATAAGAGAAAGGAGAAGAAACAAATTTCATAGTTTTGAGTATGGTGCCCGAACAAGTAAAAGAAATTGAATAATTAAAATTTAATCAATCATTGTGTAAGGCTAGTTAAGGATGAGATCAATGGGAAATTTTAGTCAAGAATCCATTGTTTTGGTAAGCCTATAGGCATGCACGTATTTTTTTGTATATGCTATAGCATCATAGTTAAATTTTCTTATCTATAAGAAGAGTCGAGGTGAAATCACTTAAGAGAAACGAATGAGGAATTTGTTGAAGAATTTGATAGAGAAGATAAAGTTGTTTGTTGTTGAATAAATAATTAAGTGGGAGAATGTTGGATGCAATTATTTTTCCAACCCTCGTACTAGAGAACTCAAGCAAGTTGGCGGAAAGATTGTAGTTGAAGGGCTTAAGGATGGCTCAATCAGATCAAATTAGATCAATTAATAATGGTTCAACCATCAATCAATTTATCTAGACAGGTAGTAAGGTGGTTCGTAATTGCATTAAAGGTGTTCTATATAAGCAATAATGGATATCATGATTGGTTTAGATCATATCAAGTACAAACTGCATGGGTGTCCTCAATCACATTGAACAAGTTTGCAGGTAGGAGTAATGGCTCCGTGTTAGTCAATACATAGTTTAATTATGTACCTACCGAGTTGATTACAACTGCATGAAGTCACCCAATAGAAACTATGAAGGAAAGAAGAGTTTTTTTGTTAAGTGTCAAAAAGATTGTGGAGAACCTCGACAGAGTTAGCCTGATATTGTATCATAAGACAAAACATGAAAACAAATAGGAGGGTGTCATAGGTGTTAATCAAGGATGTAATCAAATGTGCTCGAAAGGAGTCCCAAAAAACATTATCGATAGAGAACCTCGAAATAATGACAAGTGGAAGAACCATATTGGTTGTCAATGTTTGGTATCATAGGTGTCAACATGGTTGTTTGGGAGAATCCCTGAAAGTTATCATCCAATAGTGTACTAGAGGTTGACATTTGGATGCAACAGGGTGGCCATTGGAGTGCCTGCATAAGAGTGACGATCAAGTAAGTTCAAGGGAAGTCCCAACAGATGAGGTTCAATAAATGAAGTATGATAGCGTATCAATATGAGAGTATAGGTATGAATGTGTGCACATAATGGAAACCCTAACATATAATTCTAACAGGACACATGTCAGTGTATTGTAGTTAGCGCTTCGAAGCTACATATAGGTGTGAGTAAGGAAATGACATGTATATATGTCGAATGGATTTTTCCTGATGGGATACATGTCAATAGTGTGGAGTTTGACATTGGACTTGTAAAAAGGAGTCATCATGAGGAGGTCTAATGGATAAGGATGAAAGGCATATCCCATGATCTAGTCATAATGTGACACATGGTAGTCATACAGAGGTTTGTATAAGAGTTAGTTTGGAGACACATTTTTTGAGTGCCACTAATAAAGCTTTATGGTTTAATCAAAGTATGGTTTTCCAGTGCTTATGTGACCATGTTTGTAATAGTTTTTGGCCCTATTACCGCTCAAACTAACATAAAATGGTACCACTCAAACTAGCGCCCCTTTGTAAATCAAGGTGATGTAGACCTAGTGCTAGCAATAGTAAGCTTAGGATAGAGTTAAACCTAATGCCACCACATTCTAACCTCTCAACACTTTGAGTAACTCAAGAACATAGCGGGATATCCTAATCAATGAAATATATCTGCAACCACCAACAAACTACAAATACCTTTCATAAGACTTTACTAGCTATGATCAATTCCTTATCAGAGTTAAACAATATTAAACAAGACAAAATAATCATGTACTAATGGAGTTATTCACTTTATCGCAAAACTCAATAATTACCACAACTTTAAATGCAAATTCACACTTCCCTAGGGAATGTCACGTTTCCCAAGGAAATCAATCCCAAAAGTGCACCGTCAAGGAAAACATGATAATTGGACTAGGGATCAATAGTAGTTCAAGCCAAAAATACCAAACACCCTCTAATTCACCAATCACAAGGGTTTCATGTATCCCAATGCACTTACTCAGAAGAAGACACCCTCTAGGTTTTGTGGATAAAAATCCTAAGGCAAAATTTTAGGGTGGACCAGAAAAACAAATTGAGGTATATTCTTGGATTTTTGAATTTAATTATATTTTTTGGGTTTTTTGTAGTATTAAAATATTTTTTAAATTTTTGCATAAAATAAAACATTTAAATAGTTGATAAAAAGAGATGGAGATTTTGTTAGTATAAGGAAATTAGATTCTTATCTCAATCCCCAGGTCTATGAGAGATCTAGGCTAACATCCCTCCTCTTAAGATGAAAATTAATTACTTACAACTAGAAATAAACTAGAAACCTCAAGGGTTAGGTAGGGAAAACCCTAGTTAGGTAAAATAAATAATTCCAAGGCCCAATTAAATAATGTATGGCTCATTTGTATGATGGTCTCCTCAAGCAAGTTTGTAAAATGCTAGCAAACAAACTGTAACTAATTCCACAACACTTCAAAAGAAACATTAAACTAGGGTTAGGAGATAAAATTACCACGCTAATCAAGAATGGGAAACAAAATGCACCTTAGGTCACCCTTGAGCATGATTTAATACAACTAGTCTTAGTGCCAGCTTGTCATGTGCAAAAGAAAACCCTAGAACATCATCCATTCATCCTTCAAGAAAGCAATGCATTCAAGATAGAGGTGTACATAGATTCAAGTGCTCTAATATACCAAGAGAAAAAAGGAATTTTTTTATGTTTTATCCTTGTGCATGTTTTACAAATGAGGTGAGTTTGTCTTATTTATATGACAAAAATATCAGCCTCTTACGAATTCAATCCTACAAGTTAACGGCAAAATATCAATTATTTTGTTAGTGGACCCACAAAATTAGGGACTAAACCACATAATGACATAAAATAACAATAAAAAAGTGAAATTAGGCTCCACCAAGTGTAAGTCATGAGCCAAAAGGGGGATGTCATTCCCCAAATAACCCCAACAGATTATTTTCCCTCAACAACTTCCTTTATTAACAATGTAGGATTCTTCCTTAAGAAATGAAGTTTCTGGGTCTCGAGAATAGGAGGAAGGGTTTTGCATTATAACAATAGGTATGCGTGGGAAAAATCATGTGTTCTAAAATAGGTATGACAACCCTTACACACACAATCACCTCTACAAGGATAATTATGAGTGTGTCCATGTGTCCCAAAGATTTGGTTCAAGGGAACCATACACCAACTCAAAGAGTAGTCAATAGAGCCACAAGTCCAACACCTCTTTGAGGTGGAAAACAAAGGGGTCCTGTCATGACCTGATCAGGGGTGTTTAGAACAAAAATAAATACTCTATGTAATATATCCCAAAATCTTGTCCTTTACAAAAGAAAAAAGAAACCCTCAGTCTAGTACATCTGCAAGGAATGCTTCATACATTATGATGTGCAACATGCTCTATGGTAAATTTCAATCATTGTGAAAAAAGACACATGTTTGTCAATAAATATATAATTTTATCAGTAAATAGGAGGTTGTTGAATTGGTGTGCTTTTTTCATGTGTATATGTTTATGTTTTTTTTGTGGCATAGTGGTTTTAGCTTTTCCCCTATCCAACATGAAACACAAGGTGGAAGGTGGGTGGGTAACATGTCGGTAACTACATTGAATCAATTCCTCACCTAATACCTTCTATATCGTGTTCCATTGCTACAAGTTAAGTACAACATAGATTTGTTTGAGCTGCAATTTTTCTACCCCCCAACGAATGTTTATTATATGTCCTAGACTTTAGAGCGGTCTCTATCATATCGGTTCTAATTGCATATTACAGGATTTCCTTTAGCTCTTATATGGTGTGAAAGGTATCTAGTTGAGAGGTACATATGTCATCCCATCCATAGTCCAAGAGCTCCTCATCCTCCATCGGCCTCGCTCCTAACAAGTAATCCTCCATGTTTACTTTTACATGCAACATCATGCTATGAAATGTACTTAAACTTTATACTAATCCTAAAATGACATTCAATTTCATTTTTTCATCCAAACATAAAATATTTTTCTGTAAAAACAGTTTACTTCATTCCAAACCTATTCAACTATGGGAATATAATAAACCCACTTCATAACTTAGGATAAACTATTTTTTATTAAATTCATATATGCTAGCCAAGATAGTTGGCATCCACTTGCACCACATGGTAAACACTTTCCATATATACCCCATGAGCAGTTTAATCTTGATTTGGGTTTGATTCTATGCACTTTATTCAATGCCAAAATTAGTAACTGCGCCTTTCTGTAGATTATGTCTTTATTCTGCTTTATTCCATCTTTTTTGTGGATAATGTAAATCTAGTCAACTATGAAACTGCTATCTTATGTTTCCAACCCATCCTCCATTTTTTCTCTCCATAATCCAAGATTAGCAGGTTTTTCCATCATTCATGACAACTCACTCATGCTTTTGCTAATTCGTGAGGTCCTTGACTGATTTTGGAAGTGCTTTATCCACTTACGGGGATTTATCATATTTGGCAAGTCTAATTTATGAGCTAGCATGAGTTGTCTTCCACCAACTCATTTTTCCTTTATAAGGATCTATTACTATTGTAATAATTAATCAAGTCATTATTGGTTGATCGTCTTTTCAGTTGATCAATAATACTTGGAAAGATATTGGACCACTTCTCTTGTATTCACTCTCTTATTCTTCTCTCTATTTTTCTTGTGCATACTTGTGAGAATTATATTAGTAGCAAGATCTACCTCTCGTGCTTCTTCTTTGTATCAAGGATCTTTTTTCTAATGGTATCAGAGATGCAGTTTCTACATCGTACCAGAGTCCAATGTTGTTCAAGTTCGACAAAGTTTAGGAGTTAGTTGTTGTCTCTATCAGAGCACATCTAGTATCCTATCCCTCTCTGAAGAAGAACTTGATTTAAGCTTACGATATTTTCTCCTAGTTTTATTTGTGTAGGTTGCACAGAGTATCTCCTTGAGCACATCAACATATCAGTATGGATTCTTCTTCAGCTATGATCTTGAATCCCTTCAACTATCATGAATGGAAATCCAAAATTGGCATTCTATTGCGCAGTATGGGACTCTAGAGAGTTTCTATGGCTTTAGAAAAAGAACCAAATTCCGTGGTTTAGAAATCTAAGTGGAATAATAGGTTGGATGAAGCCTAAGGATTGATTTTCCTCTCTATATCCCATGATATACTCTTTCATCTATATGGTTTGACAACTCCAAACCAAGTATGGAATAAACTTGAGTCTCTCTTTGGAGTTCAAGATGAGTTAAGAGCACATCACTTAGAGAATGGGTTATTCTTATCCAATCCAAGTAGTTTTGATTCCATTGAGGGTTTATTCACCAAATTCAAGTCACTTGATATATTTCTCAAGAAATGTGGGATTGACAAAAAGGGATATCAATTGTATCCTTTCCATCTTGTCAAAATTAGGTCCTAAATATTCAGTTTTTGTGTCTACTTTTCATGCTAGTAAGCTTGTTATTTCTAATTGGAAAAGGCCTTCTTTGAGTACATTCTTTGATTCACTGACAAAGGAGAAATATAAATTGATCCATATGGGTGCTCTTAGATCTTCCAATGGAGATAAAAATTCTCTCATAGTTAAAGGAATCAAGGATATCAAATCCAAAGAGAATCAATTTGTGAAAGAGATCAAGCCAAAGTCATATTTTGAAGATGAAGGTTCGAAGCCTACTGATGAAGGTTCAATGAAGAAATTCAAGAAGAAAGGAAGTACATTCAAGTGTTCTTATTACAGCAAGGGATTTAATATTGAGAATAGATGTTTCAAGAATAATATGGACATAATGTCTCATCTTCTTCAAACACAACATCGAAGTGCCAGATGATTCTTCAGAACATTGTCATAGTGTGCAACTTCAAGGTGATATAAACTATTATTTGAGTTCCATAGTTAAATCATTTTCTCACATATATGATATATATTATCCTTATGATATATCTGAATAATAAATATTAGTTCCTTTCTTTGATATTCCACCTATCAGTCTTCCAGATTCATCTATCAATATTTGTAATTTTTCACTAGATCCTCACTTGTATTTAAGAAACTATTCCTCACTCCATAATTCTGATTTAGAATCATGTTTGCAGGATTATATGCATGTCATGAAACCATTTATAACACCATCCATACCATATTCCATACCTTTGAATACTCCTAAGACTATACAAATCCCAAGTTCACTAGTTGATTCCTCATTGGTTTCTTATGCAGTGTTATTTATATTTAATGGTTTCAAGTCTTGCCTATTTTTCATTGGTTGGTTATATATGATATTAGTAATCATTGGAATTATATTACACATGTTTTGATATGTTACAAACACTTATGGTTCATATCTCAAGTCCATTCATCATTCAAATTTTTGCAGTCATTAGTTTTCGTAGTTGCTCATACTTTTCCTAGTCTAGCTCTATATCCTCATGGAGTCACTGAAGCCTTTGTTTTTTTTGCTACATACAATATTATTTATGATATATCAAGGTCTTTTCAGCCTCATATAATATATGGGATGGTGATACATCGTATTGTAAGAATGATATGTGATTCACATCACAATTTTGCAGATATACAAGGAACTGGTTGTGTTACTGACTGTCTTAATTTTGTACTCTTTGGGATGTAGTATGCATAGATATATTTTCCATTTTAGATTGTGTTTGAATATCAGATTTTGTTAGAAGCAAGAATCATTCAAATAATGCTCCTACTTCATCAGATGATGAGATATAAGGAGTCTCTCCTCTTATTTCTTGTTGATTCTACAGTGTAGCGCATGATCATGGAGTTCATGATTTCTTCATCAAAGTATTTCACCAGAAGCAGTTCATTCAGCTCATCAAAGTGAAGATAAAGACATATTTCAAATTTTGTGCATTTTCCTTTATTGAGGGAGGATTTTTCCCATGTGGTTTTGCTTCTTTCCTCAACTTTTCTGGACATGAATAATTTTAAAGGGTGACCATAGCCTTGTTGTTGGGATCTATATACACCTATATGCACCATATGCATTTGATTATCTCAGACATAAACATCATAAAGTCAGACTTAAAGGGTGGTGTGGGAATATAATAAGCCCACTTCATAACCTAGGATAAAATATTTTAATAATTTTTTATTAAATTCCTACCTACTAGCCTAGATAGTTGGAATCCACTTACACCACATGGTAAAAAATTTCCACATATACCCCAAGACCATTTTAATCTTGATCCTGGTTTGATCATGTCCACTTTATTAACTTCCAGAATTAGTAAATGCGTCTTCCTGCATATTCTATCTTTATTTCACTTTATTCCAGTTTTTATGTGGATAAGGTAAAGCTAGTCAACTAGGAAACTGCTATTTTTTGTTCCCAACCCATCCTCCATTATTTTCTATCCATATTCCAAGATTGGCATGTTTTTACACAATTCATTAAAAACCACTCATGCTTTTTCTAATTCGTGAGGTCCTTGACTGATTTGGGAATTGCTTTAGCCACCTATGGGGGTTTGTCATATTTGGTGAGTTTGATTTATGAGCTAGCATGAGTCGTCTTCCACCAACTCAATTTTCCTTTATAAGGATGTATTATTATTGTAATATTGAATCAATTCATTATTGGTTCATCATCAATTTAGTTGAGGAATAATACTTGGAAAGATATTGGATCACTTCTCTTGTATTCAGTCTCTTACTCTTCTCTCTATTTTTCTTGTGCATACTTATGAGAATTATCTTAATAGAAAGATCTACCTCCCGTGCTTCTTCTTTGCATCAAGGCTCTTTTTCTAATGGTATCAAAGCTACAATTTCTACGTCAACTTGTATGTGTAATTATTCAAATTTCTACAGCATTCGACAACACATTTAAACATTTAACCGGTTCTATTTTAAACATAAAGTTGATTTATCAGAACATGTTTATCGTGTTAATGGTATTTGTGACTTTTTTTTATGGTGTTGTTGTATATAGTTAATGTGGTTATAGTATGGTGTTGAGAGTCTCTGAGTAGACTCATTTCTTACTTTGGATGTGTGTTGGTATTGGTACTAACACATAGGAATATCTCTTGGCACTGTGGGGTCTTCTATAGTTTTCTCATTCTTATAATTTTACTTCACTCCATATCTATGGAGACTCTAAACTTATAGTGGATTGGGAAAATGGAAATGGTCCCATTCAGGTGGTTGTGTTGGATCAATGGCGCCATAATATCAAGTAACTTATATTAGGATTTGTTTTCATATCCTTCTCTCTTATCTACAGGAGCTATAACAATATAGCATATCGAATTTCAAAAAGAGCAGTGAGAGCGGAGAAGGGAATCCCTTTTTATGAAGAATTTGAGGACTATTCAAAAGTTGATGAGGGTTGCCTCAAGACTATTAGTTTTTGTTTTGTTTATGGTCTTGTTATTGTGATACAAGACTGTGTAGTCACTAGGTTACTGCTTTATGTTTTGTGTTAGGGGATCCTCTTTTTTTGGGTTGACAATGATGTACATCATTAGTTGTTGTTTGTTTCTAATTTCCACAATTGATTTAAGTGGAGATAGTGACTTATATTGAACTTTGTTGAAGGATGTATTATGCTTTGTGATTATAACTTTGATTCAACTCAATACCAATTTGATTTCTCATGGATGTGAATAAACATGGAATCATTAATAAGCAAACTAATAAACATGAATCCACAAAATAGTTTGTTGTAAAATTAGTTTACTTAATAGGAGGTTGTTGAATTGGTTTGGTTCCATTGTGTGGTTTGTATATGTGTGCATGTTTATATTTCTTTATTGGCATAACAATTTTAGCTCTACCTATACCTAGTAAGAAACACAAGGTGGAAGGTCGATGGGTAACTGCATTGAATTAATTCCTCACCCAAGACCTTCTTGATCACATGCCATTGCTACTAGTTAAGTACAACATATATATGTTTGAGATACGTTTGATCTACCTCCAACAAGTTTTCATGAAATGTCCTAGACTTTAGAGGGGTCTTTGTCATCTCGGTTCTAATTTCTTATTGTTAGATCTATTTGATCTCTTTTGTGGTGTGAAAGATCACTAGAGAGGTACACATGTCATCCTCTTCATAGTTGAGCAACTCCTCATCCTCCATTGGTCTCATACCTAAGTCAGACCATGTACTAGGATAATAATGTCCCTTATGCCAACCCTAAAGACCCAAGTAGGCGTCCTTCTATACTTCTGGGTGTACCATGGTGTGATCAAATGTTACAACTTATACTATTCTTAAAATGAGATTCAATTTTATTTTTTATCCAAACACAAAATCCTTTGGTGTAAAATTAGTTTACTTCATTCTAAACATATTCGTCTTGGTTCTTGAGCACTATGAGTGTAATTATTCAAATTTCTACACCATTTAACAATGCATTTAAACATTTAACACAACTTAGGATCCTTAATTTATAAACTATAAATGAATCTACAAAATAGAGAGACAAAATTAAAAAATGAACATGTTTATAGGTCAACTTATTCATGACAAAGGTAAAAAAAATCCACAAAATGTGGGGACAAAATAAAAAATAGCATAAATTTATACATTTCGACTATACTTCTTCCCATCAAGCAAGATGATTTATACTCATTTAATTCCAAACACCTCATATGCTTTGTTCAACCAAAAATCCTCACTCCACCCCTCGATACTCCCACATTTATGAGGGAAGCTTTGAAAATTGAGAAAAAATCTAACAATTTCAATCTTGACTACAAATTGACTACTCTTGGAATCGGTTGATCCATCACTCAATTTTGTTGAGTTCTCGACTTGATCCTCTTTATTACGTTTTTTACTTTAAGGTAGATTTTGATCCCCTTTATCTATGTTTAGATGGATAATTTCTTTTAGTAAAATCCAAATTTGGAAGTGTATAAATTGTGTTTTTAAATTCAAAAATAGATTAACACCATTGAATCCTACCATGTCACTCAAATTATGCAATTTCCATAGTTAATATATGAGATTCTAATTTTTTTTTAAAGATTTCCAAAAAGTTGAAAACATAGAATATTTAGACTACAAATTAATTAATTAGTCAATTCTTTACCTCTCAGATTCATTCCTTAATGTTAGGTCCAACACCCCCCACTCTGTTGTTTATATTTTCATAATAATATATTCAATCATTTAACTTTATATTTCATTCTTTATGTTAGTTACTATGCTTGGTAGAACATATTTTTAAGTTGAATCTATGCTCGTTTATAATTGGATGTATTGAATGTTGGAATATATTAAACCCATTCATAACTTAGATAAAATAATTAATCATTATTTGATTAATTATCTACCCTCTAGCTTAATTAGTTGGCATCCACAAGCACCTTAAAGTCAACACATGTCATCTATACCTCAGTAATGCTTTATTTTTTATTCAAGGTATTCTGGGTTGATATTGACCACTTTATTGACTCCCAAAATTAGTAACTTCTCTTTATTGCAGATTTTGCTTTATCTGCCTGTTTTTCTATGGATAAGGTAAAGCTATTTAACTAGGAAACTGGTATCTTTTGTTCCCAACCCATCCTTTAGGAAATTGGTATCTTTTGTTCCCAACCCATCCTTCATGACTTTCTCTCAATTTTCCAGGATTAACATGTTTTTTTATCACTCTTTACAACTCACTCATGCTTTTGGGAAGTGCTTTAGCCACATATGGAGGTTTATCATATTTTGGTAAGTCATCTTTTTTGAGCTTTATGAGTTGTCTCCATACAACTAGATTTTCTTATAAGGGATATGCTATTATTTATAATTGTTCAATGGAAGGATACACTCCAATATTCATCTATTCATTCATGTGATTCGGTCTCTTTTGTTATCTATATTTTTCCTGTGTTTGCTTGTGAAAATTATCTTAGTAGCAAGATCTATTTCCTGTGCTTTTTCTTAGCATCTTTGCTCATAACATTAGAGCTATTATTTCTAACCGAAAGTCCTTTATATAAAATCTTGTTTTTACTAAGGTTATATCTCAAATCTCCTCATTGCATAGGTGCACTTGAGTGTTTACTAGGGTTCTATTTCAAGAATATCTTTTGCTTCTGGTTCAGCCGGAAAAAGGATCTACTGCTGCTCGGGCAGCTCCCAATTCAATTGATTTTAGTTATACTGGTTCAGCTGGTTCAACGGGTTGAGCCGGGACTGGTTATACTATAAATGATACTAGTTCAACAGGTACTGCTGACAGAGCTACTGACTTAACCTCTTCTGCTGGTAAAACCGGGAAGACAGAAACTACACTTCTTTCTTCTTATTTGCTTTTATACTTTAACGAGAAAGAAAACTACTTAAACAGGTGCAGCTAATTCAATTGTTTACTAGGGTTCTATTTCAAGAATATCTTCTCTCCTTTTATCAACCCAAAACTACCAAATAAAATGAAACGTACATCAGAAGGAAATGTCAAGAAAGATGAGGAACAGGATAACGACGGAGAAGTTGATTTTGCTCCCTTGAAGAACTGCACTGAGAATTCAGCGCCCACCCAGAATGGTAATTATGTTTTCCACTTGGATGATCAAAACCCCTTGTGTCTTTTCATTGATTTGTGCTCTGTTTTAATTTTAATTTGTTGTATATGTATTTTGTGCAGAATGTGGAGATTTAATAGCCGGACTTGACAATGACATTGTACTTGCTAAAGTGATAACCAGGTTGCCCTGGTATCAACTTCCAATATTAAAGACGTTGAGCCGATCATGGGCTCGTTCTCTCACACACACTTTCCCGTCTCATGCCCGCCGAAACCAGCATCGCATCCTCTCCAAATCGTTCGTTTTATTCCCAGTCGGCAGACGCCACTATGATTCTAACAAAAATCTTGCTCTTTGGGTTTACAGCTGCGAGTGCCGGAAAATGGTGAGTCTGCCTGTGCCTGCAATCCGTTTCGGTTTGCAATACTTCGTAAGCATTGTGTGCGATGATAATGATGAGTGCATATACTGGATCGTTCGAGATGGTCAAAACGGAGGTTCGACCCATGTGGCCGTTCTTGATCTGAGAGAAGGAGACTGGAGTCGGTGGAAGAGACTCCCATCCTTGCCGAGGATGTATCATCCTTCTAGGTGTTCTTCCACTCTGAATGCCAATCATACTATTACTTATGTTATTTACATGAGAACGAGATCGTGGACCTCCATAAAGGACGAACCCGACGCTTTTTCTCAATGGGCATTCACTGTTCCAGATAACCAAAACGATTGTACTAGAGGGAAATGGGAATGTCAATCTTTTAGTAGCAGACCATTCCCATTCCCCTTTGCCGCAAAAGAGAAAAAGCCCCCGTTTTATGTTCAGTTTGAAAGACCTTCACCTATTGAGCCTACTGAACATGATACTTATCTTTACAATAGATTTAATCATCTATTTATCAGAGAGGGATTTGAGCATCGATTTATGAGAGATTTCAGGGATTTGAGCGTCTATGGCATCTATTTATTGATGTTTCAGGAAGGGACGATTGATCAGCCGTATTACAGTTTCTATAAAATAAGGATTACTTCTAACAGCGTGGACTTTGTGAAGCTGGTGAAAGATGAGAAGCGAAGCAGGATTGTGGAAGTTGGGGATGGGGATCCTTTTTGGGAGTTTTGGCACCCGTGGGTTGGATTGGAAGAAGAAGGTGAGGAAATGCACGCAATCAAATTTGTAGAGAAGGCCATGGTTACTGTAGGATCTCGACAAATCAATCAGGAGATTATGGATGTACTGGTAGCCCAAAGGAACCGCTCACTATACATATATAGTGTGTTGGATGAAAGATTTGATATACATGGTTGAGTGCCGACTGTATGTCGGGAAGTAAGACTTAGCTTTTGCTTCAGCCTGGTTGGTCTGGTCAGGTCAGGTCAGGTCATGGACATTGATTTATATATTGAAGTCTGTTAGTTTGAGATGAGAATTCTTTGTTGGTTAAGATGTTAGGTTTTCATAGATTATGTATATTATGTGGATTGTTTTTCAAAATGGTTGTTATATTAGGCAAATTTGGATTCAAGTCATGGAATATTAAGCATTTTTATTTAAGATGAGAATAGTGGTTTGTTAAGAAGTTAGTTTTTTATAATTTAGATTATATCACTTATGTGGATTTTTTTTCAAAATGGTTGTCATATTAGGCAAACTTGAATTTAAGTCATGGAATATTAGGTATGTTAGTTTAAGATGAGAATTGTGGTTTGTTAAGAAGTTAAGTTTTCATAATTTAGATTATGTCATTTATGTGGATTTTTTTTCAAAATGGTTCTCATGCAAAGTAGGATTCAAGTCATGGAATATTAAGTATGTTAGTTTAAGATGAGAACTGTCGTTTGTTATTTATGTGGATTTTTTTTAAATGGTTGTCATATGAGGAAAACTTGGATTCAAGTCATAGAATATTAAGTATGTTAGTTTAAAATGAGAAATGTCTTTTTTTAAGAAGTTAGACTTTCATAATTTAGATTATGTCATTTGTGTGGATTTTTTTTTTAAATGGTTCTAGTACAAGGCAAACTTGGATTCAAGTCATGGAATATTAAGTATGTTAGTTTAAGATGAGAATTGTAGTTTGTTAAGAAATTAGGATTTCATAATTTATATTATGCCATTTGTGTGTATTTTTTTCAAAATTGTTGTCATATCACGCAAACTTGGATTCAGGTCATGGAATATAAGTATGTTAGTTTAAGATAAGAATTGTCGTTTCTTAAGAAGTCAGGCTTTTATAATTTCACCATAATTTAGATTATGTCATTTATGTGGATTTTTTTTTTAAATGGTTGTGGCATGAGGAAAACTTGGATTCAAGTCATGCAATATTCAGTATGTTACTTTAAGATGAAAACTATATTTTGTTAAGAAGTTAGCTTCATAATTTAGATTATGTCATTTATTTGGATCTTTTTGCTTGTTTATATTGTTAAAAAAATCTCATCAAAGGTATGTAAATGTTGTTACTTCATCTTTATTTTAGCCATTACATGTAACTTGCATTCTAGTATTGCCGTGATAGAATTAAATACTCAACTACTACATGACATCAAGGAATTTGAAGCAAAGAAGGATATGCATTATTTTAGTTTCTTTGAACATATTTCTCAAATATAAATAATGGTTGTAAATAAATATTTCAACACTACTCTAAAAATAAATATTCTCAACTATGCAAATGACATATATATTCATCCCTCAAAAGATAAAATGACTTTAAAATAATCTCCAAAACTAAATGTAAAGTGGCTCTGCATTTTCTAGCTGGCTCTGCATCTTTAAGAACCCACTAAACTATTGTGCAAACCATCACAATAAAACTATGGTGGATATGGAGAAATAAAAAGATCTTAAAAAAATATTAAATAATAAAACAAGTTTCTCTATTAAATAATATAACAGTTTTCCATGAAATTATCATGTATATGATACAATATCATAACCTTGTTTTGTAGTAGTAGAATTTATAGTTTGGTGCTTTGCATTCCATGCCACTCTTTAATAGGCACCATAGGCTAGCAGCATTAGGGAAAAAAGTAGGATAACAGTAATAAGAATGGAATGCGTTTGAATATGACAAGGACTTGTTCTTAGCCACACAACACAAGTACAAGATAGCAAATAGTTTATAACATTAGCCTTGGATGTATGAAGGTATCTAAGATTCTCCAATAAACTAAAAAGCCTTTCTAGTGCTTTGCAAGATACATACTAGAATCTTTGAAGAATGATCTTTTTGCAGTTTAATAATTGCATTTAGTGAGAGTTGTCAAGCATAATTTAAGAGCTAATAATCTAAAAAGAAAAAAATTAATTAATCTTTCTAATTTTTCACACCTTAAGTTCTCACTTATGTTAGTCACTACATGTTTACTCTATCCAAACAGAAAGGGGGCACCTTGCTGAAGATCATGGTCGAGCCATTTGAATTAAGCATCTGTATACATGATGCCTAGGCCTAAGCTTTTCTCGATTGCAGATTCCCTGCATCCAACTGGCAAAGAGCACAGTCAACAGTTAACTTTGCTCCTTGCCCATTGAATCGAATGATGTATAACATCTCTCTTCGACTCTTCATACCTATTCTATTCTTGACGTTAAGTCCATTGTAAAGTTCATACCTATTCTATTCTTGACGTTAAGTCCATTGTAGAGTTTATTTTAGTTTAGATTATGACACATTGCACTTATTATTACTTAGATAAACCGTATCTTAAATTAACAAGCAGCATGCCCCAAGTGTTGGATATTTTTAACGGGCTTCTGTTATTTGTTGGTAATGTCTCTTCACTGGAAGCATTGCATTTGGTAAATATCAACGAAAATTATAACAAAATATTGGTCGTAACAACCATTCTTGACATTGGGGATATATTATTCTACCTAAGAAGTTTTTCTGTTTATTTATTAGCGACATCTAGCACGCCAAATAATGTTGGTCTCCCAAGCCATTCTACTCTGGAAGCTCCTTTGACAATTAACATCCCTAGCAATACTATAATGTCATGCTGAACAATTAGCAATCAACAATTTCAACGCAAGGAATGAATATTACTGTACCAGATTCCATCCAAAAGCAACAGTTGCCTACAGTATCTTCCTCAGAAGGTATTGATGGAACTGTTGTAAGCTCCCGTGTTCGCATCCATTCAGCGGGCCAATGGTTCATCATCCGCATCCATTCAGCGACTCCTCAAAACTACCGACGGTTCATTTAGTTTGGCAACCGTTTTCTTGTTGGGAGATTTTGGGTTGGTCCATCACCTAGATTTGTAGAACATTTGACACATAGCCAACAAAAGCTTGATGGAAGCTTGGCTATTTAAAACCCATGTTGGTCCCCAAGCTCACCATCTCAATCCCCTTCAGTTTTACACCATCAAGAAAGAGAAAGCAGAGCTTGGAAGTACCGTACAGGAAGCTAAACTTGTGTGGAACAGGGAAATCTTCTACAGTAAGACAAGTAGCATCAATGGATAGAGGTATGATCTATTCGACATTTCTATTTCGATTCTGTCTCAGAGTTTTATTCCGCATTTGTTCAAAATCGGAAATTCAGCTAACAGTTGGTATCAGAGCCATTATCTCTACCTTGGTGTTCTGTATGTAGTTTCCATTGTAAGGTTTTTTCTATGTGTCTGGCTTTGTTTGTTTGGGTTTTGATCTCTGACTTGAATCGTGAGTTAATTTGTTGGTCTTTCACCCTGAGCCGTGGACTATTTGGGGCTGTCTTCTTCTCTTTTCGAGCCATCTAAGGCTGTCACCCTACTGTCTTGATTCATATTGCTGAACCGTGACATTATTGTGGGATGTTTTGAGCTGGGTGTGATCTCCTTGGTTTTGCTAAAGACTGGACAATACTTTCTTGCTGCTGTTAAATTAGACCGTAACCTTGCTGCTGTGTATTAGTTTGGATCGTGACCCTTGTTGGCTGCCCAGACTTGGTCTGTTACCCTACTGCTGGCCATTAGAGTGGGCCGTGACTCTCTAATGACAGTTTAGACTTGAGCCGTGATTTGTTGGGGCCGCCCTAGGCTAGACGTGATCTCTTCCTAGGCTGCCACTGTGATTTGATGATAATGAGCGCTTTGCATTCTTCGTTGCATCACTTAAGTTTCCTACGAGAATCTGGTCATTCTGCACAACTTTTTGTTACTGTTTCAGTGAAGGCTAATTTGACTCAAGTTTGATGAAATCTTATAGATTAGAATGCCCCTATTCATGTACAAACTTATTACAAGTTGGAAATTTTTTAAGTGATCAGGCTGTTTTAATTTAATTTGGTGTGAAGTAGGTCGAAGTTTCTACTGTGAACTGACCGTTAAGGAAAATACCATAAGTTTAAATAAATCTTCAACTTTTTTTCTTCTGTTTTCTCGATCTCTGAGTTCAGATTCACAGGAATACTTTTTGTATGTAGCTTCTTAGCTACAGAGAAGTTTATATTGAGTTAAAACCTCTTGAGGTTGCCTATTTATCATATTTATTTTAAGGTAAAACTAAGAAATCTTGAAGCCTGAAATGAAATCTTTATATTCAGGCTCTAGTAAAAATACTTGCTTTCTTAGCTGCAAAGAATTTTATTTTGGGTGATCGTAAGTTTACTGAATTGTACATTGTTGAAGCTGTATTTTATCAAGTAGCATTTTGGTGAATGTTTTCTTGAAGTATATGGGCCTTTAGGTGTGTGAACTATATGATATTTAATTAGAGAATAGCCACAGCATCTCTAATTAATTAAATAAAGAAAGTTTAGACATTAATTATAATTAATTATACTAAATATAATAAATCTTATCCCACAGGAATTTTTATTATATTTATGTAATTAATTATGATAAAATATTGAATTATTCATAACTTACCCACAGGAATTATGAATTAATAGTTTTATC
The DNA here is from genome assembly GCA_001517045.1 of Pseudotsuga menziesii. Classification (NCBI taxonomy): domain Eukaryota; kingdom Viridiplantae; phylum Streptophyta; class Pinopsida; order Pinales; family Pinaceae; genus Pseudotsuga; species Pseudotsuga menziesii. Next base: position 631,513 of record LPNX011143353.1, read on the forward strand.
ATAAAGAATATTTGAATCTGCTTGAATTAAAAATTTAGCCCACAGACAATTTTTATGTCATTAGATTCAATCTTAGAGCATGAACTTACATTGGTAAAACATGAAATTTTATTTGGTCTCAATTTTAACGTAAGCATGCGATCTTTATTTTATACAGTTGTACAACCTGCAAATTTCTCTGAAATTTGTTTTGATATCCTTGAACTTAAGGGAGATAACTATAAGGTCTGGAAGGAGAGAATTCTCCTTCATTTGGGATCCAGGATGGACATAGATTATGCTATTAGGAAAGATGAACCACCAGCACTCACCAATACCAGCACTGCAGCAAACATCATGCTTTATGAGAGATGGGAGCAATCTAATCGTTTGAGCATGATGTTCATTAAGACTAAAATTTCAGCTGGTATTCGTGGTTCAGTTGATCAGCATGAAAGGGTCCGAGATTTGCTAAAAGCCATTGATGATCAATTCGTCACTTCAGACAAGGCACTAGCAAGCACCCTAATCATGAAGTTCTCACCCCTAAGGCTCACCAGTGTGAAAGGTGTGCGCGAGCACATTATGCAAATGAGGGACATTGTGGCTCAATTGAAGAAACTCGAGGTTGAAATATCAGAGTCTTTCCTGGTGCACTACATCCTGAACACCCTTCTGCACCAATATGGACCTTTCAAAATCTCATACAACACACATAAGGATAAATGGTCAATAAATGAACTCATGACCATGTGTGTTCAAGAGGAAGAAAGACTAGTGATGGAATTGGGAGAAAGTGCAATGCTGGCAACGCATAAGAAGGGCAAATCTCAAGCCAATAAGAAAGGGAAAGGTAAAGTACCTCCCCAAGCTAATATTAAGAAGGATTCCAAGTGTTTCTTTTGTAAAAAGAAGGGACACATGAAGAAGGAATGCGAAAAATTTCAGAAATGGCTTGCGGACAAAGCTAATGCAATCTCGTTTGTTTGTTATGAATCTAATATGGTCAATGTCAATATTAACACTTGGTGGACTGATTCTGGATCAACAATTCACATTTCAAATTCCTTGCAGGGTTTGCAAAACCTAAGGAAGCCAGTGGGAAGTGAACAAAGCATCTTATCAGGAAACAAGATGGGCTCGCATGTGGAAGCTATAGGAACATGCTATTTAAATTTAAGCAGTGGCTTTGTTTTAGAATTAGAAAAGATCTTTTATGTTCCAAGTTTTTCTAGAAACTTGATTTCAGTTTCAAGACTTGTACATTTTGGATATTCCTTTAACTTTTCGGAAACATTTGTTAGTTTATTTTATAAATTTGATTATGTTGGGAATAGTATTTTGTCTGATGATCTTTACTGCATTAATTTACAAAACAATGTCACTTATGATTCAATGCATGTTCACACTGGCACTAAAAGATGTGTTATTAATGAAGATTCCTCTAAATTATGGCACCGTAGGTTTGGTCATATCTCCATAGAAAGAATTAAAAGATTGGTAAATGAAGGAGTACTTAATACTCTGGATTTCACTGATTTTGAGACTTGTGTGGATTGCATAAAAGGAAAGCAGACCAACAAGTCAAAGAAAGGTGCCAATAGGAGTTCGGACATATTAGAGATCATACATACTGATATATGTAGTCCAAAGATGGACTCACATGGTCAGAGATACTTCATCTCTTTTATAGATGATTACTCACGATATATGTATCTCTACATGCTTCATAATAAGAACGAAGCATTAGATGCCTTTAAGATATTTAAGGCTGAAGGAAAGAAACAATGCGGCAAGCAAATTAAGATCATGAGATCAGATAGAGGTGGAGAATATTATGGTAGATACATAGAAGATGGACAAGCACCTGGGCCATTCGCTAAATTTCTTCAAGAGCATGGGATTGTTGCCCAATACACCATGCCTAATTCACCCGACTAGAATGGTGTAGCAAAAAGAAGAAACTGAACTTTATTGGACATGGTGCAGAGTATGCTTAGCAGCTCCAATCTTCCTAAATCCTTGTGGACTGAAGCACTTAAGACGGAAGTGTATATATTAAACCGAGTTCCAACCAAGGTCGTTCCTAAAACTCCATTTGAATTATTGAAAGGTTGGAAACCGAGTTTGTGACATATGCGCGTTTGGGGATGCCCGTCTGAGGTGAAAATATATAATCCACAAGAAAAGAAGCTGGACCCAAGGACCATTAGTGGGTATTTCATTGGATATGCTGAAAGGTCTAAAGGTTATAGATTTTACTGTCCATCTCATGGCACTAGGATTGTGGAATCAAGAAATGCAAAATTTCTTGAAAATGACTTGATCAGTGGGAGCGATCTAACCAGGAACATAGTTTCCGAGAAGGATCATTCAGAATCTCAACCTTCCACCTCAAGTGATAGATTGGTTATTGTTCACAGCACCCCTCAAGTACAAACTGGTGTTGAACAACCAATTGTTGAAGTTCCACAAGCTGCTAATGGCATTCTAGTAGATCAGGTAGTTCAAGAGTTTCCAAGCACTTTTGAACAACGAGTTGAACCACATACTTCTCAAGAAGATAGTGATACAACATTGAGAAGATCTACTAGACCAAGGAGATCAGAAATTCTTGATGATTATGTAGTGTATCTACAAGAATCTAACTTCAATGTTGGAGCCGAAAATGATCCCGAGTCCTTTTCACAAGCAATGAATTGCAAAGAATTAGAATTATGGTGCGATGCCATGAAGGAAGAGATGAATTCTATAAAGAGTAACGAAGTTTGGGATCTTGTTGAGTTGCCTAATGGTGCAAAATCCATTGGATGTAAATGGGTCTTTAAGACAAAGAAAGACTCATTAGGCAACATTGAGAGATACAAGGCTAGACTTGTTGCTAAAGGATTCACTCAGAAAGAAGGAATCGACTACACAGAGACTTTCTCTCCTGTATCTAAGAAAGATTCCTTGCGCGTTATTATGGCATTAGTAGCCCATTTCGACTTGGAGTTGCATCAAATGGATGTGAAAACGACTTTTCTAAATGGAGATCTAGAGGAGGAGGTTTACATGAAACAACCTAAAGGATTCCCCTCTAGTGATGGTGAGCAATTGGTTTGCAAGCTCAAGAAATCCTTATATGGTTTGAAACAAGCATCCCGCCAATGGTATTTGAAATTCCACAATGTAATTTCTTCTTTTGGTTTTGCAGAAAACATTATGGATCGATGTATATACCTGAAAGTTAGTGGGAGTAAAATTTGTTTTCTTGTTTTATATGTGGATGACATTTTGCTAGCAACCAATGATAAGGGTATGCTGCATGAAGTGAAACAATTCCTCTCTAAAAATTTTGATATGAAGGATATGGGTGAGGCATCTTATGTCATTGGCATTAAGATCCATAGAGACAGATTTCGAGGCCTCTTGGGTCTGTCTCAAGAAACCTATATTAATAAAATTTTAGAGAGATTTCGAATGAAGGATTGTTCACCAAGTATAGCTCCCATTGTGAAGGGTGATAGGTTCAATTTGAACCAATGCTCGAAGAACGACCTTGAAAGGGAACAATTGAAGAACATTCCATATGCTTCTGCTTTCGGAAGCCTAATGTATGCTCAGGTCTGCACAAGACCTGACATTGCATTTGTTGTGGGAATGTTGGGACGATATCAGAGTAATCCAGGTATAGACCACTGGAGAGCTGCAAAGAAAGTAATGAGGTATCTTCAAGGAACTAAAGACTACATGCTTATGTATAGACGGACGGACAATTTGGAAGTAATTGGCTACTCAAATTCTAGCTGGATGTGTTGATTCACGCAAATCAATATCAAGATACATTTTTATGATGGCCGGTGGAGCTATATCATGGAGGAGTGCCAAGCAGACCTTGATTGCCACTTCCACTATGGAAGCCAAGTTTGTCTCCTGTTTTGAGGCTAAATTACATGGTGTATGGCTTAAGAGTTTCATTTCTAGGCTTAGAATTATGGATTCTATCTCTAAGCCATTGATAATGTATTGTGACAATTCAGCTGTTGTTTTTATGGCTAAAAACAACAAAAGTGGGAGTCAAAATAAACACATCGATATTAAGTATTTAGCCATCAAGGAACGTGTTAAAGCAAAGAAAGTGGTCATTGAGCACGTCAACACTGAGTTGATGATTGCTGATCCTTTGACTAAGGGCATGCCACCGTTTAAATTCAAGGATCATGTAATGAATATGGGACTTGGTTCCATTATGTAGATTCTCATTGTATGGACAATGCTATTTTTTAATGAAATTCTTATTTACTGTGATGTTTTTTCTCATACATATGTGCACCTTAATTTAGTTTGAGAAAATTCATCTATGAGGACCAAGAATAAACATAACGTTTATTCATTAAGAAATTGTTGCCACATAAACTTAAATAGCAATAAATACATAGTAATACATGGAAGATAATACTTGTCATAAGAGGACTTATCGCCATGATTCTTGTATCTATTACTTAATACAGATTGTCAATAGGTTTTAAGATGAGACATTAAGTTTGGGAGTATGGACCAAGTGGGAGAATGTAAGCTCCCGCGTCCGCATCCATTCAGCGGGCCGATGGTTCATCATCCGCATCCATTCAGTGGCTCCTCAAAACTGCCGATGGTTCATTTAGTTTGGCAACTGTTTTCTTGCTGGGAGCTTTTGGGTTGGTCCATCACCTAGATTTGTGGAACATTTGACACATATCAAACAGAAGCTTGATGGAAGCTTGGCTATTTAAAACCCCTGTTGGTCCCCAAGCTCACCATCTCAATCCCCTTCAGTTTTACACCATCAAGAAAGAGAAAGCAGAGCTTGGAAGTACCGTACAGGAAGCTAAACTTGTGTGGAACAGGGAAATATTATACAGTAAGACAAGTAGAATCAATGGCTGGAGGTATGATCTATTCGGCATTTCTATTTCGATTCTATCTCAAATTTTTATTCCGCATTTGTTCAGAATCGGAAATTCAGCTAACAAATGTATCAGCTAATTCTGCCCAGCCAGTGAGAAAGAAGCGAAAATTATGGAGTCCAGAGGACAAGGAACTAATTGTTGTTGTCCAAAAGTGTGGAGAATAGAACTGGTCAAGTATTCTAAAAGTCGCTTTCAAGCATCATCAAACAACTTCTCAGTTGTCAGAGGTGATACACTGTCTGGTTATATATTAGAAATAGTTTTTTTTCTCTTCTTAGTTTGAGGAGTAAGAATTTTATCTGATTGTCTGGTTTAGTTTATCAAGATTTATTTACAAATATTGTGCAATGAATCAGATTCAAACCTATTTAGGAAGCTTGATTCCCTTTATTTACTTGATATTTTGCAAGGAATTTTCTCAGTGGTTTTTCCAAGTTTGTTTTTCTTTCTTTTCCCACAAATATGCTAAAACCTAAAGCCAATAACATGTGAGCCACTATATTATGTGGCAAACAGAGTGAGGAATGAAAGTTTCTTGAAGTTATTCAGTGGCATCGTAACTCAAAAAAATCTTCATGTTCGACTTGGTCTTTTACCTCATGCAATGATGACTTTTGAAAGGTAGAGACAACACTTACAACTCCTACCAAGACAAACTTACAATGCAAGTTACAAAAAGAATCAAGATAAAATAACCAAACTTCATATGCAATGCCATAGGCCAACATGATGGCTTAAAATTACTGAGTTGCAATATCCGAGTAGGACTGCTTGCTAGTGAACGTTTCTTTTAGCTGATTAATTTAATTATGCTGAAGTGTTTCCCAGACGTGGGAAGGAATATTCCCAAAAGACGTTCTTAGGGTTTCAGGTTTTTTGCAATAAAGACACTTGTAATTTGTGAGTCTACCTTTGGTAGGTCTGGATTTCATAGGCAACCCTTGGTACATCACTATCCAAGGCACATTCTTGAGTTAACCAATTTCCCACACTCTTAGACGTCATTGAACATCAAAGACTAACCAAACCCTTTTTTCAAAAATTGATACAAACAATCCACTCAATCTCAGCAGAGATAGAAGTATATTTTTTCATTTTTTTAATCCAATGAAAATATCATAACTTTATATTCCAGAAAGAAAAAAATTTCATTAAAAAAATGTTGGAACAATGCTAGCATAGAATCTTATTTTCCAACACATTCCTATCCACTTTCATCCAGATCAAACTTGATCTTATATATAAGAATGGCCTAAACTGCATCCAATATTAAGGAAAGTTTTCGGATAAACAAAATTATTTATAAGTCCTCACGTAAATTAGAGAAATTAACAATCCACAATAAAAAGAGGAAAAATTAAGGTAGGGAAATAGATGTCCCCTCCATCCAAAGTCTGAAAGTGCCCTTAACCCACTCAATAACCAACTTCAAATCCCTAAAGACTTGGAGCTTTCCCACATTCTTTTCAATCCAGTTTTAAAAGGAGTTTTAGCGCATGTAGTTCTTCCCATTTGTTGCTGCCCATTCCCAAGTCTTTCTTGAATGAGAAACTGTGATTAGAAAAGAGAAACATATAACCAATTTTAAATCCCCAAAGACTTGGAGCTTTCCACATTCTTCTCAATAGCCAGTTTTAAAAGGAGTTTTAGCGCATGTAGTTCTTCTCAGTTGTTGCTTCCCATTCCCAAGTTTTCCTTAAATAAGAAACTATGATTAGAAGAGAGAAACATATAACCAAATTCAAATCCCCAAAGACCGAGTCGCATGTAGTTCTTCCCATTTGTTGCTGCCCATTCCTAAGTCTTCCTTGAATGAGAAACTGTGATTAGAAGAGAGAAACATATAACCAACTTCAAATCCCCAAAGACTTGGAGATTTCCCACATTCTTCTCAATAGCGAGTTTTAAAAGGAGTTTTAGCGCATGTAGTTCTTCCCAGTTGTTGCTTCCCATTCCAAGTTTTCCTTAAATGAGAAACTATGATTAGAAGAAAGAAACATATAACCAACTTCAAATACTCAAATACTTGCAGATTTTCCACATTCAATATCAATAGCTAGTTTTAAGAGGAGTATTATTACATGTAGTTCTTCCCAGTCGTTGTTTCCCATTCCCAAGTTTTCCTTAAATGAGAAACTGTGATTAGAAGAGAGAAACATAATACCTCCAACTCCACTGGGCCCTGGGTTCCCTTATCTAGCACCATATGAAGAAACCCCAAGCTTTGTATTGATCAATCTCCATCCTTCTTATCTTCCTTGGTGGTTTTTGTGTGGGAGTATGATGTAAACCCTCATAAGAATATCTTATTTTTTTAACTTCCAAGGGGGAATAAAATAACTTCGAAAAAATGACATGTTTGTAATCCGAAGTGCCCAAGACAATTATTGTTGGACAGGGACATTGAGTAGAGGACATAGAAGGGTGCATCAATGAGTATTTAGGAAGAAGAGCATGTCTATACAATAGTGTATAGCAGCATCCATACATGTTGCTTCCCTTTTTCTAGTGTATGTCGTACTCTCTTTAGCAGGCTGAACACCTCAAATTGGGGTGGTTTTTGTTTAACCTGTAGCTGCCAATACCTATCTCTAGAGGTTCTTGTAAGCTTTCATTGGTTGACTGATAAGCTTATTTGAAGAAGAAATTATGTGTGTATGAGTGTAAATTTTTTTATACTTCGGCTATTTACTTTCCATCTATTGTGTGATTGTTGCTATGTAAATTCCATTTTTTTAGATGGTTTTTGGAAAAGCATATTTCCTCTATTTCCAGCAACCATGTTAATAGCATAAGTGCATAATTTGAAATGTTTGTCTCTTTTCTTAATTAATTACATTCAACATCCCAAATATTTTAAAAGCATATCTAAGGAAAGACATATTCCCAGAGAATATTCAAACTCCATTATTAGATGGTCATTTGCTTCTTCACTCCATAAGCATAAAGTGCATCTTCCTGGACCTTCCCTATTCTATTATGCTTTTGCAAATTGTCCTAGGTTAGTGCTTTGTTGTTTAGAAGACACCACATATATATATTTTTCGTCCAATGGACACTTCATCTTACACAAGGATTGCAACCATCACCTTGTCTCTCCACTCCCCTCTTTAGAACTTAGAAATCTATAGCTCAGTTTGGGGAATAGGAACCTGTAGGTGAGAGAGACCATTCCATTTCATATTGCCTATCCTTGATCTAGATATGACTTTATTTTATACATAAAACTAGTGTTTCCTAGAGATTTTCATAATTCCCTTTAAAACCAATCCTTTCAACTAAATACCATCCCTATCCCCAATTGGTTGTCGTGGCCAAATCTACCACTTGCGACAACATAAAAACACCTATGTCTCATAGTGATTATACCCTACGTACCAGAATTAAATGATTCTTATCTCTCCCCACCCATGCATCTTCTCCTATTCTCACCATAGTCCCCTCTTCTATTATCATTGATTTCCACATCATCAAGATATTGGTCTATTATTGTCCCCCCTCCTAATCCAACCATTAATTGTTTTCGGATAAATATATTTTTCCTTGACCTCTTGAATCAAAATCCCTTTTCTTTTAATAAGCCTCCATACCACCTTTGTTGTTGAAGTTGTGGAGAATAAGAAAATATATTTTAATCCCCATCCACCCATGAGTTTTGGCCAAGCTAACTAGTCCCATCTGGCCCATGGAATCACCTTTTTGTCACCCTACCCCCTAAATAAATCTAATACTAATATTTTTTATCTTCTCAAGGAGCCTCTTAATAACCCAAGACAATGACATCCAGTAAACTGGAATGTCCTCCAAGATCGATTTTACCCAGTTCAATTGTCCTTCCCTTGAGATCCACATAAAACTCCAGCTAGACACTCTTTTTTCCAATTTTGAAATTAACCAAGTCAAATCTGTCCTGCAATAGTTGGTTGGTTTTAGATAAAATATTAAGTACTTATGACCTTCCTCTAAATCCACCTTTCGTATAGGGAAGAGATCCTACATAAATATCATTTCCTCCTCAACCCCATAGAAAAGAATTGATGATTTTGACTCATATTTCAACATTCTTGTCAGAGAGCAATACAGCCTCACCTGCAGCCTCAGAAACCTGATCATTCTGTACAACCTAGTGTTGTCCTTCATGTATCTTAGGTTTCTTCTTTTTAGTAAGATATACCTTCCTCTCATCTCTAGGAAAGAATTGTGCAACTGCTTATTCCTCTTGGTCAATATAGCATTGTTTTTCGTTATCTCTCTTTCTAAAATTTCCATCTCATACACTTGTCTTAGCAACTAATTTATTCTCTGTGCCCTTGGCTTGCTAGAAGAAGTATTTTCTACTAGTTCATCTTGCTCTTTTGGTGTAGATGATGGGAGTTCTTCATTTCCTGCTACAACCTGCACTGTTAGATCAACACCTTCCTCTCTTTCTTCTTTTGAATCTGAGTAGGCCAGGTTCAAAATGTTTCCACTATGTGTTGTGATTTCCTTGTCCTTTTCACTGAAGTCTAGGTTTCTTTTAACCCGCTTGGTTTTAGAAGACAAAGGAGGCTGCTCTGCTATTGTTGGGGAGATAGCCCTTCTTTTCCTCTTTCCACTCCTTGGGGTGCTAGACTTCTTCGAAGGAGACTTTCCCTTCTCTTATGGCTATAGGCCTGTTTCAAAACCATTCCAAAACAAGAAATGTGTCCATGCCATATTTCTCCTCTTCAGCAATTCTTGGATAAGGAGTTGTATAAGGCCATGGTGAGACAATCTTCCAATAATCTTAGTTGGCTAAGCCTTCACCTAGTGTACCATTTTTGCCAAGCTTCTGTATAAGTAGAAAGGTAAATTCAGTGGGCTCTTTCCTATGAAATGGTTCATTAGTTTGAAAAGGTAAATCGTGGCCCTGTTGTATCTACCTTCACAAGTTATATATACCACAATTTCCTTTAGTAATTGCTGCCACCTCTCTTCTATCCAGGTGGATGGAACACTTTTCTTCCACACCACCTCTCTGTGTTCAGGCTTCAAATAAGATCTGAACTCCACATCCTTTGTAATGGTGGTTTTAAACCACGTTTCCCTAGTCCTTGGGAGTTCACTCACCTCTGCAATTAGGGTTTCATCCACCATGAATTCCTCCTTACCTATGAGTGCCTTGGAGCCATCGAAAGAGAGAGAAAATGCCTTAGCTCCCTGCTGGTGTGAGCCTTGAACTTTATCACAATATTTGTAGCTACCTGCATCTTTGAAGAACTGGCAAACCTCTGGATGTGCCTCTAAGTAACTGATTTCTCCTAATTATTGCCTGAGAGCAGGCCCTCCCTCTTCATTTGCTGAATGTGCCCCTGAGTGCCTGCAAAAATTCAATTCAAGTTCTGTGGAAGAGGTTAGCAGGATGACTTTCAGAGGTGGCTTCGAGTGGTGAGGATTCATGCAATCAGAGGTGGAGTGTACTGGAGGATAAGGCACTGATTATGAGGGTTTTAACTGCTTGAGAAGTGCTTGAGTAAGAGGACAATGGCCTTTGGTGATATCTTTGAGACCACTTGCCCAACAATCATTTTTAATTCAAACTTGATATTCAGTGGATATTTTCTGCAGTTTGTTGGACAGATGGAGGGAAAACTAGGGTTTTGAATCACATCAGCCATCATCAGATAAATAACGATCTCCTCAATCATTTAATTATGCCTTGATGTAGTTTCCATGTCCTTTTGGTGGTTTATCGTCCCTAATCATGATCCCTCCTATGCTGACGAGTTTTGATTTGATGGGCAGTTAACTGTTTCCTCTTTCGGCCTTTTCGGCGATTAAGGGCACCTAGGATTTTGTCTGCTAGATGTCAAAAGCTGATCTTTCGGTGGCTAATGAACCGCTGACATGTACGCCCAAGCCACTGAAACTTTATTTCCAAACGGTCTTGTGAAACTTGCTTTCAGTGGATTATAACCTTTCCGGATCTCCTCGTTTAACTGCCGAAAGGCAGGCCTTTCGGTGGCTAATGAACCATCAACACTTTCTCCTAAGCCATCGAAACTGACTTTTTCCCCAACACATTTCATTTGCTTTCGGTGGTTAATGACCTCCTTCAATCGCTTGCTAAGCTGCCGAAACCAACGCTTTTCGGTGGCTAATGAGTTGTTTGAAAGTCTCGCCTAAGGCACCGAAAGCCCTTTTAACAAATAACCGATCGAGCCAGCTTTCGGTGGTTAACCATGATCCTGTGTTAAACTATTAGCCACCGAAACCAAATATTTTCGGTGGATAATGAGCTGTTGGAAAACTCGCCTAAGCCACTGAAAGCTAAAACTTTAAATTTTGTCAAATATCAAAATACCAGAGATCCTCAATTTGTTAGTCACCTTAAAATATTTCATAATATGACTTGAAATCTTCATCCTATCAAAAATAAATCTTCTTAGTGAACTTATTGAAAAATAAATTTATTTTGGGAGATAACATCTGGCTCCTACTTGGGGATGGGAACCTCCCTGTGAGGTCCCAAGAACCGCAGACCAAAATTCCTTTCCTGGAAAACAACTAAAGAATTTAAAACTACCATCTACTGTTCCATTGGGCATGGAGTTGATTTTGTAAGCAAAAACAACCTACTAACTAATATTTTACAATAACGAGGCCTCAGAGCCTCACTAAAAATAGAGTTTCAGAAATCACCCATTTACTGGGCCATCAAATACCTCCTCCGCTTCCAAGTTTTGCAATTTGAAGGTGTTGTTCTGTTGTTTCTGAGCTATCACAAAAGGGCACAAAAAAAAGGTAGTAAATCATATATAATTACAATTGCAATTATATAAATTGATAATGCTATTTTTATTTTTATTTTTTTAACTAATTAATTTATTCATGTAGAATTATCGATCAAATAAAGCATTGGATTATCCTTTTTATAAATAAAATTTAAATCCAAATTTAAAAAAAAACTTTCCTCGCTATATATATATAAACATATTATTAAGAGAGAAGTATGCTATTTTGTAATATATAAAATAATAAGCCTGATAATAGTGATGAAGAATATTCGATTTTTTTTCATCCTATTCATTTATAATAATAAATTAAAAATCATAAAACTCTAATCCACTTTAAATGTTGAAATAAATGCACTTACAACATAAATATATTTTTGTGTAAAGTACAATTTGAATAGGCCTAACATGTATCTTCTTAATTGGGGAGGCAGGGGGGCGGGGTTCTTTTTGCCCTAGATGGAAAACAAGACTTCTCCTATTTGTGCGGCCATGAACTCGAATCAAACAATACAGATGAGGCTCTAGCCCTCTGGCAAGGTCTCCACCTTGCCAAAGTTTAAGGCATCAGCGACATCGTGGTGATTGGATTCCCCCTCTAAATCCTCAGCTTCCTCCTCACTCGCTCTGAACATCAAAGATGACATCCGGGACTTCAAGAATAAGTTGAAAAGAATGAATCGCCTCCTGCATCATATGGACACGAAGGGTAGATGTAGTTTTGATAATGTGGATCAAGACATGATCCAGTTAAGGAAGGAGTTTGAACTCGGGATCCAGAAAACTGAACTGGTGTTTATCAGGTTTTTGGTTGAACTGGAAATTAAGGTTGAAAAGATGGAACTAAAGGTGACAAAGTTGGAAGTGGAGGCTCGCCCCGGCTCCTCCTCGCGCCACGATGGAAGTGCTCATTAAATCATGCATTTTTCGCTTTTTGACCTATTTGCTTGCTATAGTTGCTTTTGTTTACTTTACTTATATGTAAAAAAGTCTCTAGGTGCTCTATGGGAAACTCGATCAGTATAGGTTGTTTTATGGATTTTTGTTTTCCGCTTCCACAAGGGCACTGGATTTTGCCACTTCCATAAGGGCTTTTGAAATTGCCGCTACCTCAAGGGCGTCTAAAATCTCCCCCATAATTTACTTTTTCAAAACTAAAAATTAGATGTGTTTTATAAAATCTTTATGTAAATCGTGTGCTTTTGTCATCACACTATGTAAAAATGTTGTCATTCTCTTTGGTGTTTTTGTTTCTCTGTTTTCGTCTTCTGTATTGTTTTTAGCATGGCCATGCTAATTTCTCTCTTGCTAAATTGTTTCTCCTGTTCCGTTTTGTATTTTGATTGCTTTTACTGTTTTTTAAGCTCTTGATTTATTTTTGGGTTTATTTTTCTTCTATGGGTTTAATGGTGACGAAATTTAGGCAAGCCTAAACATCCCAGCTGATCAGATTCACAGGTGCAGTGTGCGCATGTGACCCCGCTGTTAAGTTATCTATTTGTGTGATGGATAAATCTACTCGTCCCATCAGCGGGATGCTACTCAAGCACCACAGGTTCACACGAGGCAATGTTAAGGCAAGGCTTATACTCTTCCAACGGAAGGGCTTCAAAAGAGGCAAATAGCAAGGAGATAGTATGTTTGGGTTGTAATATATTGTGATTTTTTTTGAAATGTAGAGTAAGAAAGGTAAACCCATGTAATTGTTTTCATTTCAAACATTACTAATCTGTGATTATTTCCATTTCAAACATAATTAATCTCCCTGCTCCTTTGCTCCTTACCGATTTGGGGTTTACCATTTCTGTCTAGATTTAACATCTTTTATAAATTATTACTAAATTACTGCCGATTGAACAGTTAAATGTGGTTTCTATTACTAATTAAATGCGGCTCTAAAAGCCCATTTGAACACGTATTCCAGGTTTAGGGGGCTACAGAGAGGCGCTTAATGGCGAGGAAATTAAAGCAGATTGAAACATACTAGGCGATCAATTTCACATGTGCAATGGGCGCAGGTGAAGATCAATGAGACGTGATGTTTGAGTTTAACATATTTAATTTTCTGTATAAATTGTATTGTGTTTTTGTTTTAAAATTTAGAGAAAAGAAGGTAAACCTATGTGATTATTTTCATTTCAAACACTATTAATTTCTTTTATCCTGATCAATTTTTACAAATTAAGTGTAGCTTTAACAGCCCATCTGATGCAAATTTATCCTTATCAATTTTTACAAATTAAGTGTAGCTCTAACAACCCATTTGATGCAAATTTTACAGGTTCAAGGGGTAGGGGAGGGCGAAAGCGAATGTATCCATGGTTTAATTTAATTCATTTCTGCTACATAATTATATCATGCATTTTTTTTTAAATTTAAAGGAAATGTTGTTGAAGGAGGAGCGCCCTCGTGTGATAAGAGCAGAGGGTGAGTCCTGTTTCGGTTCAAAACCCTTGTAGTCTTTCCATTTCAAATACAACTTGTTAATCTCCTTCCTGGTCTATTTAGGGTTTAAGACTTTTGGTCTTTGGATAGTGATGTTTTTACTTCTGCATATTGCTTTTGGTCTTTAAATAGAATATACTTTTGCCTATAATTTATGGTCATTGTTAATATTTTTTTAGTAATTTATAGTTCATGTTTAAAATCTATCATGAGATTTTTCCTGTTTCATATTTCTCATAATATTTTGCGTGATTTTAAAATATTTCTTAATATTTTATTGTCTTTAGTTAACACTGGTCTATTTTTGGTGTGCAGGGTGTCCTTGTTTAGCCATGGTTGGTGTGTGGGGGTGGGTGTCCTTGTTCGGACAATGATGCTTTCTGAGGTTTTAGAGTAGACTACTGTTTATCTCTGTTTGTTTTGTTTTTGTTAGCTTTGTTGTTTTTTTCTGTTGTTGGTTGTATCTTTTGTTATTTTTTTAATTCCCACTTATATCCGTGTTGGCATAAGCGGTGAACAGTCGCTACTTAGAAGGATTTCTAGCACCGCACCTCCCACCGCCTATTGCCTTTGCACTTGGAGCGGTGCTATTTGTTTTTCTTTAAAACAAGGGAATTTTTTTATTAAAAAAAAAGGCTAAGCAAGGGATTTTTTTTATTTAAAAAGGCAAGGGCAAAAGACCTTTTATTCTGCAAATTGCATGGTGGAAAAATCAAAACGATCTCCGTGTTGGAGAGTGACTTTTATTCCAGATCTAATATTTGGATCTGCATCTACACCAGATTCGTAAAACTTCTTGCGGTGCTGGATTTTATTCAAAAAAAAAGAAAGCTAAGCAAAGTTTTTTTCTATATTCAAAAAGGGGCTAAGCAAGGAATTAAAAAAAAAGGCTAAGTAAGGCATTTTTTTTATTTAAAAAAAAAAGCAAGGGAAAAAATTTGTTTTTAGTCATATCCGATGGCTAATACGAGCTCTTTGAAGCCGATCTTCGGACCTGTTCTGATCGGATCTAACTATGAATTTTGGTCTATCAAAATGAAGACATTTCTACAACTCAACAAATGTTGGGATATGGTGGAAACCGAGTTCAAAGAACCTGAAGCGGTTGATTTGGATGCAATGAATATTGCCCAGAAGAATGCTCTCGAAGCTCGTCGAGACCGAGTCCATTTTCCCACGGATCTCAGGTGCTACCAGTGCACATCAAGCTTGGAATCTGCTTGCATCGGCTTATAAGGGAACCAATCGCGTTAAAACGGTAAGACTGCAAACCCTACGCCTTCAATTTGAAAGTTTGAAGATGAAAGAGTCAGAATCTGTGGATCAGTTCATGACTAGGGTTTCGGGTATTGTGACCCAATTCCAAACCTATGGTGAACCACTAGAACAAAAAATCGTTGTTCAAAAGATTCTTCGGTGTCTCACCAAGAAATTTGCTATGGTAGTGACTACCATAGAAGAAGCAAAAGATCTGTCTAAGTTCACCCTATAAGAGTTGACTGGATCTCTTCTATCTCATGAAGCGCGATTCACTCAAGAAGAAGAATCATTGACCAATGCATTCAGCACCCAGGCTTCCCTCAACAGAGGTTGAGGCAGAGGAGGACGAGGTAGAGGAAGAAGAGGCCGATGGTCTCGATCTACAGAAGATAGAACCAGTCACAATCATGAACACTCAGAGCCTTCAGAGCACTCTCACAACTCTCAAGGTTAGAGAAGAAGAGGCAAGAGATGGACCAATAAGTCCAATGTTCAGTGTAACCACTGCAAGAAGTATGGGTACTATGAATGAGAATGCAGAAAGAAGCAAGCGGACCAGAACAATAACCAGAAAAATAGCAGATCCAATGTCTCCAAAGAAGAAGAAGGCTCATCAAAGGTGATGTTTTTGTCTTATCAAGCAATTGAAGAAAACTGCAGCTCAGATCTATGGCTACTAGATAGCGGTTGCAGCAAGCACATGACAGGTAACAAGTCATTATTCTCTAGCCTGGATTCCTCTGTTGTCATGAATATCAAGCTAGGAGATGACTCTCTGGTTCCAGCAAAAGGAAAAAGGTATTATTCCTGTACTTAGTAATCAAAATGAAAAAATGTCCATTTATGAGGTGTTTTATGTACCTCATTTGACTCTAAATTTGATCAGTTTAGGTCAATTACTTCAGAATAAGTATGATGTTAGGTTTCATGATACGTACTGTGCTATCTATGATAAACCTCCCAGTAAGAGACTCATAGCCAAAGTTGAAATGACCAAGAATAGAATCTTTCCTCTTAGTCTTAGGAGTGCTAACCTTCCACATCCTGTAGCTCATACAATTTCTAGTCAAGATGAATTCTGGTTATGGCACTGTAGATTCGGTCATCTTCCCTTTAAGAGTCTCAATATCTTGCACAAACACTCAATGGTCAAAGGATTACCGGTTATTCATAAACAATCCAACACTTGTGAGGATTGTATCACTGGTAAACATCATAGGGACAGTTTTCCCACTTCCACATCTCGAGCCAAAGAGCAACTTGAGTTAGTTCATACAGACCTCTGTGGACCCATGCAAACCCAATCCATAGGAGGCAGTTTTTATTTTCTGACCTTTATTGATGATTTTAACAGAAAAACATGGATTTATTTTCTCAGGCACAAATCAGAGACCTTCTTCAAGTTTAAAGAGTTCAAGGCTCTCACTGAGAAGCAGTTTGGAAAGTCCATTAAAATGCTCAGGTCAGATGGTGGAGGTGAATATGATTCACATGAGTTCTCATAATTTTGTAAGCAGCATGGCATTCAGAGATAGTTCACCACCAGATACACTCCACAACAGAATGGAGTTGCTGAACGGAAGAACCGGACCATCATGAACATGGCCCGTAGCATGCTATCAAACAAGAAGCTATCAAATGAATATTGGGCTGAAGCTGTTGGATGCTCAGTCTACTTGCTCAACATATCACCCACAGTAACTGTCCAAGACAAGATTCCTGAAGAAGCATGGAGTGGCACTAAGACTTGTGTTTCACATCTCAGAATCTTTGGTTCTGTTGCCTTTGCACATATACCTGATGAACTCAGAAGAAAGTTAGACAAGAAAAGTGAGGGCTTCATTTTCACTGGTTATAATGAATAGCACAAGGCATACAAGCTATATAATCCTGTCACCAAGAAGCTTGTGGTGAGCAGAGATGTAAAGTTCATTGAAAACAAATGCTGGAGTGATCCTTCAGACATACAACATGAAGATCACTCATATCATCCAGATCTACCTATCAAATTTCCAAGATTGGAAGTAGAGCAGCAAGACAATGCAGCAGATGGTCCACCACAGAATCGAAAAACCAAAAGCTTGAGAGAGTTATATGAATAGACTCCAATTCTAAATGAGCAACTTTAGTTTGCTCTCTTCTCCTATTAGCCAACATCTTTTAATGAAGCAGTGAAGGATGCACAGTGGGTAAAAGCCATGAATGAAGAGATTGATGTAATAGAGAAAAATCAGACTTGGGATCTTGTTGACTTCCCTGCAAACAAAACTAGTATTGGAGTCAAATGGGTCTATAAGACCGAATTGAATGAAAAAGGAGAACTTGAAAAGCACAAGGCAAGGTTGGTTTACAAAGGTTATGCACAGAAGTATGGTGTAGATTATAATGAAACCTTTGCTCCTGTAGCAAGGATGGATACCATTAGAGCTGTACTTGCCATTGCAGCACAAAATCAATGGCCTGTGTATCAAATGGATGTGAAATCTATCTTTCTTATTGGAATTCTTGAAGAAGAAGTTTATGTAGACCAGCCACCTGGTTATACTGTCAAGGGTCATGAAGACAAAGTGTATAAGCTCAAAAAGGCCTTGTATGGTCTAAAACAAGCTCCACGAGCTTGGTACAATAGGATTGACTCCTACCTCATCAACAATGGTTTCAACAAAAGCAGCAATGAGCCCACTCTGTATGCCAAAACAGAGCAAGGTAAAATATTGATGGTATGTCTTTATGTTGATGAAATGATTTACATTGGTAATTTGATGCTTGCAGATTTCAGGACAGTCATGAACAAAGAATTTGAAATGACTGATCTAGGATTGATGAAGTACTTCCTTGGCCTGGAAGTTACTCAAACTGATAAAGGTATTTTTATATGCCAACATAAGTATGCTACTGATATTTTGCAGAGATTCAGAATGGATAAATGTAAACCAGCAGAAACCCCTATATCTCTTGGCACCAAGTTAACCAAGAATGGTGATGAACCAGCAGTAAACAATACACTCTATAAACAAATGGTAGGCAGTTTAATGTATTTGACTGCAACTAGACCTGATTTGATGTATGCTGTCAATCTTATATCCAGATTTATGGAGTCTCCCAAAGACTCTCACTAGAACATTGGAAAAAGAATATTGAGATATGTTGCAGACACACTTGGATATGGCCTTTGGTACACTCATACACCAGATAGTACTCTTACAGGGTACACTGACAATGATTTTGCAGGTAGTCTTGATGATAGGAAAATCACATCTGGTTATGCTTTCCATTTGGGTACAATTCTGATCTCTTGGGCATCTCAGAAACAACCCATTGTGAGCATGTCTTCTGCAGAAGCATAATATGTAGTAGCCACCACAGCAACTTGCCATGCATTTTGGCTAAGAAAACTGTTAAAGGATATGGGACACACTGCAAAAGACCCCACTTCTATTTGCTGTGATAATAACTCTGCAATACAATTGTTTAAACATAATTTATTTCATAGAAAAAGAAAACACATTGACACTCGCTATCATTTCATTCGTGAGTTAGTCAATGATGGACAAATTTCTTTACTGTTTTGTGGCTCTAAGGAGCAGTTCGCTGACATGTTCACCAAATCATTGGGAACATCTGCATTTGTATATTAGAGAGAGCACTTAGGCATAGACAGTGCTAATGATGTACTACCAGTTGAGATTAAGGGGGTGTGTTGAAGAGTGTAATATCACCCGTAGTTAGTTAGTGAGTTAGGTCAAGCTAGTATTTTCATTTCTACTTCATATTTAAACAGCTCTGAATAATGAGAAGGAAATCAATATGCCCAGTGTGCTTCTCCCGCTTCATTCTATTCTTTCACATATTTTTGGTGTGCAGGGTGTCCTTGTT
Organism: Pseudotsuga menziesii; assembly: GCA_001517045.1. Lineage (NCBI taxonomy): Eukaryota > Viridiplantae > Streptophyta > Pinopsida > Pinales > Pinaceae > Pseudotsuga > Pseudotsuga menziesii. The sequence goes on from LPNX011143353.1 coordinate 650,756, forward strand.
TGGCCATGGTTGGTGTGTGGGGGTGGGTGTCCTTGTTTGGACATGGATGCCTTCTGAGGTTTTAGAGTAGACTACTGTTTATCTCTATTTGTTTTGTTTTTGTTAGCTTTGTTGTTTTTTTCTATTGTTGGTTGTATCTTTTGTTATTTTTTTAATTCCCACTTCTATCCATCTTTTTTTTGCATTATTGAGCATGGCCATGCTAATTTGTGGTTTGGTATTTTGTTTTCTTTTGTACCTTATGATTTATTTTTTGTGCTTTTGTTCATTTTTTTTTGGGTTCAACTCCTATGGAAATTAAGGGAGGCCCTTGCAATCTATATTGTGGATTTAGCTTTGATGCAAATTTGGTAGGTGTAGACGACAAAGTTGAAGGAGGTGTGGATGGGGGAATTAACTGGTTTGTTAGTACATAATTATATTGTTATATGTTTAATTTAATTCAATTTTTGTTTGATAAGTATATCATGTGTGCCCATTTAAATTTAAATGTAGTGCAGGTTAGTGAAGGTGGAGGAGTGCTAACAAAATTATTGAATATCTTTTTGTGTGATAGATATTAGAGCACTATAGCAAAAACTAGATGCAAAAACAAAGGGTGAGTTACCTTTTGGACCTTTGTGCAAGACTTGTATGTTCTACCATGAAATACTTCTTGACTGGATACAATGGTTGTCCCAGCCTATCTAGTGTTTACAATTTGTTGTTCCAGCCTAAGATGAACTTGCTCTTGCATAAGATTAGGAATAATAAATTTTGTCTTCGGTTGAGATTTCTCATAATATCTTTTCATCTTTGTTAATATTTTTTAAGTTTTTGTTGGTCCTCACATGATATTTTGTGGTCTAGTTTTTGTTGGAATCAAGAGTTGGGGAAATAAAGGAAGGACCTAAGGCTAGTGCATATTTCACAACTGTATTTGGTGAAAGGTGAATTCTATGGTGGAGGAGGTATGTATGTTTCCTTGTGTGTTTGTTTAGTTTAGATGCATCTAATTTGATTTTTGATTTATTTATTTATTGAGTGCAATGCAATGCAGGTAAAGGAAGGCTAATGAGCATTGGGGAAGCTAGTGAATTGTCTTTGTGTGAGAGACTAGTAGTTTGAATAATGAAAATCAGTGGCAAATGTAAGATGTAAGTTCTCTTTTGGTAGAAAATCCATGTATGATTTCTGATAAGATATTTCAATCTCTATTATTACATAATTATCCCAAAACATTTTGTGTAATTAAAATTTGTCTTAAAATTTTATGGTCTTTATTTAACACTTATCTATCTTTGGTTTGTAGGGTCTCCTTTCTGAGGTTGCGGAGCTGAATTTTTGCCTATTGTTTAATTTTTTTTGTTTTTTTTTGCTATTGTTGGCTGTATCTTTTGGTATTCTTTTTTATTTCCTCTTTTATGGGTCTCTTTTTTTGTATTTGTGAGCATGGCGATGCTAATTTGTGGTTTGTATTTTGTTTTTTTTGGGTGCTTTCTGATCTATTTTTTGTACTTTTGTTCACATTTGTTTTTGGTCAATTGCCCTTACAACCCATATTGTGGTTTTTTATGTATTGTTTTTTATTTCCTCTTTTATGGGTCTTATTTTTTTGTATTTGTGAGCATGGCCATGCTAATTTATGGTTTGTATTTTGTTTTTTTTGTCCTTTCTGATCTATTTTTTGTACTTTTGCTCACATTTTTTTTTGGTCAATTTCCCTTGCAACCCATATTGCGGTTTTAGGTTTGATGCAGATATGATAGGTGTAGTTGTCAATGTTGGAAGGAGGTATGGATGGGGTGATTTACTCATTTGTTACAAATAATTATATGGTTCCATTCTTGTTTTAATTTAATTCATTTTTTGCTAAGTATATCATGTGTGGTTTAAATTTAGATGTAGTGCAAGTTAATGAAGGCGAGTGAGCACTATAGCAAAGCTAGAGGCAAGAGCAAAGGGTGACTTATCTTTTAGACCTTGGTGCAAGTCTCATGTATGCTCTACTATGAAAACCTCCTTGATTGAATACAATAGGTGTAGTCCATATCTCACATTTTTAGCGTTTATGAATTTTGGTCTCATTAGGAATACGGTTTTTGTCTTTGGTTAGTCTTTGTTAATATTTCTCATAATTTTTTGTACATCACATGATATTGTGGTTTAGTTTTTGTTGGGATTAGGAGGTGGGGGGAAATAAAGGAATGACCCAAGGCTGTTGCAGATTTCACAAGTGGATTCCATGTAAGCAAACGCTAAGGTGGAGGTATGTATGGATCCATGCATGTTTGTTTAATTTAGGTGTATCTTATACCATTTGTGATTTATTTATTTATTGAGTGCAATGCAATGTAGGTAAAGGATGGTTAAGGAGTATATTGAGGAAGCTAGTGAAATGTCTTTGTGTGAGAGACTATAGTAGTTTGCATGGTGAAAGTCAGTGGGAAAAGCAAGATGTAAGTTCTCTTTTGGTAAATCATGTATGTTTTCTCATAAGATATTTTAATCTCTATTTCATATTTCTCACAATATGAAATCCTCCTTGATTGAATACAATCATGGTGTAGTCCATCTCTTACCTTTTTAGTGTTTATGAATTTTGGTCTCATTAGGAATACGGTTTTTGTCTTTGGTTAGTATTTCTCATAAAATCTTATAGTTTTTGTTAATATTTCTCATAAGCTTTTGTACATCACATGATATTTTGTGGTTTAGTTTTTGTTGGGTTTAGGAGGTGGGGGAAATAAAGGAATGACCTAAGGCTGGTGTAGATTTCAGAGGTGTATTCAGTGTAAGCAAACACTAAGGTGGAGTATGTATGGATCCATGCATGTCTGTTTAATTTAGGTGTATTTTATACTATTTGTGATTTATTTATTAATTGAGTGCAATGCAATGCAGGTAAAGGATGGTTGAGGAGTATCGAGGAAGCTAGTGAAATGTCTTTGTGTGAGAGACTATAGTAGTTTGCATAATGAAAGTCAGTGGCAAAAGCAAGATGTAAGTTCTCTTTTGGTAGAAAATCATGTATGTTTTCTCATAAGATATTTTAATCTCTATTTCCTATTTTTTACAATATTCTGTGTTTTTTTTTACTTTTTCTTAATATTTATGGTATTTAATTAACAATTATCTATTTCTGGTGTGCAACGTGTCCTTGTTTGGCCATTGTTAGTGTGCAGGGTGTTCTTATTTTGTTATGTATTTTTTTTGAGTTTGCAGAGCAGAATTTTTGCATGTTGTTTATCTCTATTTTTTGTGGTTGTTGGTTGTATTTTTTGTTATTGTTTTTTTTATTCCCACTTCTATGGATGTTATTTTTTTGCATTTGTGAGCATGGCCATGCTAATTTATGGTTTGGTATTTTGTTTTCGTTTGTGACTTCTTATCTACTTTTTGTACTTTTGTTCATATTTATTTGGGTTCAATTTCCAAGGAGATTAAGGGAGGCCCATATAACCTATATTGTGGGTTTAGGTTTGATGCAAATTTGATAGGTGTCACTGGTAAAGCTAAAGGAGGTATGGCTGGGGGGATTTACTCATTTATTACTACACAATTTTATGGTTCCATGTTTTTTTTTAAATTTAATTCATTTTTTACTTCATAAGTATATCATGCGTTCTTGTTTAACTTTAGATGTACTACAGGTTACTAAATATCTATCTGTGTTTGAGACATTGGGGCACTAAGGAAAAGCTAGAGGCAAACTGCAAGTGTTAGTTATCTTTTGAACCTTGTTGCAAGACTCATGTATGTTATACTATGAAATCCTCTTTGATTGAATACCATGGGTTTAGTCCCTCCCTTATCTATTTAGTGTATACATGAGTCTAGCCTACAATGTACTTGCTCTTGTATACGGATTTTTTTTCATTGGTTAAAATTTCTCATAATATCTTTCAATCTTTGTTAACATTTCTTATTAGTCTTTCTTGGTCATCACATCGTATTTTGTGGTTTAGTTTTATTGGGATCAGGAGGTGGGGATTTAAAGGCAGGACCTAAGGATATTGAAGATTTCGTAGGTGCCTTTGATGAAGGAAAAGGCTAAGTTGGAAGAGGTATGAATGGTTCCATGTGTGTCTGTTCATTATAAATGCATTATCTACTATTTGTGATTTATATATTTATTGAGTGCAATGCAAAGTAGGTAAAGGAAGGTTGAAGAGCATTGGGGAAGCTAGTGAAATGCCTGTGTGATAGATTATAAATAAATCAGAGAGTCAAAGTTAGTGGCAAAGGCAAGAAGTAAGTTTTCTCTTGGTAGAAATCCATGTATGATTTCTCATAAGATATTTCAATTTCTATTTCGTATTCACAATATTTTTGTGGGGATTTAAAGGAAGGACCTAAGGATATTGAAGATTTCACAGGTGCATTCAATGAAGGCAAAGGCTAAGTTGGAGGAGGTATGATTGGTTCCATGTGTGTCTGTTTATTATAGATGCATATTCTACTATATGTGATTTATATATTTATTGAGTTCAATGCAAAGAAGGTAAAGGAATGTTGAAGAGCATTGGGGAAGCTAGTGAAATGTCTTTGTGTGATAGATTATAGTAAATCGGAGAGTCAAAGTTAGTGGCAAAGGAAAGAAGCAAGTTTTCTTTTGGTAGAAATCCATGTATGATTTCTCATAAGATATTTCAATTTCTATTTCATATTCACAATGTTTTTTCTTAATATCTTATGCTTCTTGTTTAACACTAATCTATTTTTGGTGTGCAGGGCGTCCCTGGGCATACTGATGCCATGCATACTGAGTCTCCTATGCTCAACCATCTTTTCTCCTTTTGGCAGTGACTCAATTCTCTACCATTATATTTCATGCCTATTTCTTAGATGTAGGTGTTTATGTTGAATCTATTTTTTTGGAAATGGTAATTTTTTAGATTTGATTTTTTTGCACAAATTTCTTTAGGCAGGATTCAAATTTTTATTGCCTATTTCTAAGACGTAAGTGTTTATGGTAAATCTAATTTCTTAGGATCTGTGATGGTAGTTTTTCAGATTTGAACTTTGTTTATTTAGTGTTTTTTATTAAATTTTCCAAATGCCCCACATGTCAATCTCTATCTCTATCTAGCATTTTGTGAGAGAAATCTACTACTGTTCATTACAGGTCATTCTTTTATGTAGAGACCCAAGGACTGTTTTAACCTACAACTATTCGAGGGTTATATTGAAAATTTGTTGCAAACTACTTTGGTCTACTGGATTCCTTTGCCATTTTGAGCAAAGAAAATGGAAAGACATAGAATGGAGTGGTAGAAGTATCTAGTCTATGTATGTTCAATTTTCCTCCACACTTGAAAGAAGAAAATAAAAGAATAATAAAAGACTAATGTTACCTTGACCTAAGTTTAAAAAAAAAAAAAAAAAAAAACTTTTCTCATTTGTTTTTTACATAAGATTGTTTTTCACAAAAGAAGATTTAGAGACATCTTTGCTAAATAACCAAGTTTTGATTTTTTGTTCTAAAGATTCCTAAGTGGGTTAGAGGAGTTCAGTCTTGGATCATTGTTATGAAAGAAGAGTAAATTTTGATTAAAAAAAAGTATTAAATTAGAAAAATATAGGATTAAATTATTTAATGTTTGTAGTGTGGTTGTCGAGTGGTTGTTCTTATTGGTTTTCTAAGTAATATATTGCTTGTATAGTTAGGAGTTTCCTAGTTTTAAGTTTATAGTATATTCCTTCCCTCGGAGTCTTGTTCACATAGAAAACCATCCTGATCACGGGCTATCGAGAATGCCTAGCTATGTTTACTGGTTGAACCTATCTCTTGTGAATTAACGTATGTAACGCCTCTTCATTCATTCCATCTAGCTCAGGTAGTAACTCTTGTTCTGTATTGGAGGTGGTGTTCATAGAGACAATTGTCTAGCACACGAGGCAAGGAAAAGGAAATGGTTGGCTTGATTTTTATACTTATACCCAGGAAGTAAGAAGTGCAACAGACTTTGAGCATATAAATTTTTTAATTTGCTTTTTTATTAACAAGTTTTGATTTTTTGTTTATTAAATTTTTCAATTTGATTTTTTGTCCACATGGTTGATGTGAACTTTTAGAATGTGGGGTAAATTTATTTTCTTATTCATATGATTGATGTGAACTTTCTAGTCAAAATAATTAGAACATTTAGAATCTGGAATTAATTTGCTTTGTTATTCACATCGTTGATGTGAACTTCTAGTCAAAATAATTAGAACATTTAGAATCTTGAATTAATTTGCTTTGTTATTCACATGGTTGATGTGAACTTCCAATCAAAAGAATATAATCATTTAAAATGTAAAGTTAAGTTCCAGTAACTTTGTGTACTAAATTTAAACTTCTCATAATATTTATTATTTGTTTTTTAAATTACAATTAAAATAATTTAAAAAATCACAAAGCCAAGTATTTATATTTTTTTTATACATATAATAATAACAAATATTTAGTATTATCTATTGGATTTTGTATGTATTGCAATGGTATATCTGAAAGGAGCGCGTTGGATAGGTGAAGCCGAACCCTAAGCTGAGCGCACCTAGGGTTTTCAGTTCTATAGGCCTGCAGGCCCTGCGCCCATGTATCCCCTTGATCCTATGTCCATTGAGGATTGTTTCCATGATATTGTGGCCTCTCTCCCCCCTGATTCGTCGGCTACACCCCCCTCATCTCGCTTTGTCAAGCGCGTCGACATCCCTGAATTAAAGCTCAGCTCTGCCGCCTCAAAGCGTAAAGCAGTTACCCTCTTAGAGAAAGGTCTCATTGGTTTGTTTACTGGACTCTGGCCATCCCCACGCTCAGTGGAGGTCTGGCTTAATAAAAATTGGAGAACCCTGATTCAGGGGGAAGTTCGGTATATTTTATGTGGAAAAAGGCTACTCTGCTTTCATTTTCGTAAAGAAGGAGGATCGTGACCTTATCTTCAGGAATGGCCCCTATTTCATGGGTCCAAGAGGCATGTATTTGAATAAATGGGATCTGTCATTCAACCTAGAAAAGGATGTCCCAAAGGCGGTTCCAGTTTGGGTAAAGCTTCCCCACCTTCCCCTCCACTGCTGGAACGATGAGGATTTTCGAGCAATAGGGAATACATTGGGGAAATATGTGGAAAAATCTGAACCAAAAGCCCTAATGTTCTCATGTGCTCGAATCTGCGTTGAGGTAGACCTTGAAAAGGACTTACCGAAATCCATTATTCTCTCCATAGATGGATGGAATCATTTGCAAACTGTGGATTATGAACAAATTTCATTCAAATGCAAATACTTCCATGAGTATGGACATTTTACTAAATCATGTTTGAAGAAACCAGAGAAACCCATCTCGAATAGCCCACAAGATGAGGGTTGGAATGTTGCAAGCGGGAAGAAGACAACAAAGTCCCTCAAGCAGCCACACATCCCGTCAAAGAGTGCCCCCAAAAAATAGAAAGGTCCTGCAAGTTGAGACAGAAGAAATAGAAACCCAAGAGGAAAATCCTGAAGCTATTCATCATCAGGAAGACGAAACACCTGTAGTGGTTTCATCACATAAGGAGAAGGAAGTTCAGGAAGAGGTTATGGCGCAACCTCAGAAAAGGAGGGAAGCTGTATCAAAATTCGAAGGATCAGTCACAAGATCTAGGGAAAAAGCATTTTTAGAAGAAGCAGCAGACACTTCTATAGAAGAACAAGAACCTCTCTCCAGAAAAGGAAGAAAGTCCAACAAAGCCATAAGGGAGCAGGAAGCAGCAAGGTAAAAGGCAGTAGAAAAGCAGTCTAATCTCGACTTTCTAGTCAAAACTTCGCAAGCAAGCAAGTATTTACTCAGTGCTGAAGAGGAAAGAAGGAGAAGGAAAAGACTCTTAGACAACTCAAGAAATAATGAAAGTGGTCTCCTGGAATTGCAGAGGGTTAGGAGGTCCACAGAAGTTAGAAGTTATCAAGAGATTTAAATCAATGGAATGCCTCAATTCTTCTCATCCAGGAGACAAAAAAATCAGCTGAAGACAGCCTTTCAACCTTTAAAAGTTTTTGGCCAAAAGGCACTGGATTAGCCACTGACGCCAATGGAGCCTCTGGAGGTATCCTATGCTGGTGGGATTATGAAAAATTTGGCATGATCTTTGCCATCGAAAATAAAAACTGGCTTCTCATAAAGCTAGAAAATAAAGAAAACAAAGAAAAGCTCTGGATCGGGAATGTCTATGGCCCAACCATGCATGCTCAGAAAGACAACTTTTGGACCTCACTCAAAGAGTAATGCAAAGGCAAATTGCTCCTCCCTTGCTTCATTGCTGGGGATTTCAATGTAACTATCTCTGCAGACGAACGCAGAGCAGAGGCCAAACTAAGGTCAAGGACCCTTTTGGGGAAAGATTGGAAGATCTTATAGCCTAATGGGGTCTTACGGACATCAAACCGAAAAACGACACCTTCACATGGAGTAACAAAAGAAACAGACCGGGCCATATCGCTGCCAGACTGGATCGCTTCCTGGTCAGTACTCATCTCCTCAACTCTTACCCTAAAACCAAACTATTGTGCACAGCTATTTCGGATCATAAGCCTATTTACCTTTTTTTCCCACCCTCGAAAAACTTGGGGCCCTTCCCTTTCCGATTCAATCGTCTTTAGCTCGAGATTGAAGGAGTTGAAGACATCATCTCTAGTGCATGGCGCTGTTTCATCCCTGGCTCTCTAGCATACTCTTGGGAGCAGAAACTAAGAAGGGTAAAAGTAGCCCTCAAATCCTGGGTAAAAAATCTCTATCAAAAGCCCTCGAAGCATAAAGGTGAAATCATAAAGAACACAGAAGCTCTTCAAGTGGAAATGGAAATAAGTGAGATCACCAAGGAACATCTTGTCAAAGAGATAGAACTGGAAACAAGCCTGCAGAAAATTCTAAGGCAAGAGAAGGAGGGATGGAGGCTTCGGTCACGCATCCTATGGCTTAAAGGGGGAGATCAGAACACTAAATTCTTCCAAAATCAATGTAGGGACAAGCAACGATGGAACACTCTGAGAGAACTAAAAAATGAGGATGACATAGTCATCATAGGTCAAGTGGCAATCAGTTTGGAGGTAAGTACCTTCTTCGAGCATTTGTATAATGATGAGGAGCAAGTCTCCCAAAACACTATGGAAGAAATGGTCTTAGATATTCCAGCCCTCATCAGCCCAGAGGAAAGACTCAAGCTTGAATCCCCTATTTCGGAAGAAGAAGTCAAGAAAGCTATATGGTCTCTTCATCCGGATAAAGCCCCAGGCCCAGATGGTTTCCCAATCTGCTTCTATAGAACCTTCTGGTCCCTTATAAAAAAAGATCTGATGCGTCTCATCTCTTGGATGGAAAAAGGTAATATGGGAAGAGCCACCAACTCCACCTTCCTGGCATTGATCCCTAAAGAGCCAAACCCCACCTCCATCAAAAAATTTTGACCCATCTCTCTCTATAACGCCTCCTATAAAATATTTTCTAAAGTTTTATCCATGAGACTCAAGCCAATCATTCACTCATTAATCTCCCCAAATCAAGGAAGACTCATCTCGGGCAGGCAAATTAGCGACAACATCCTAATGGTTCAGGAGGCGATTCACTCCAGTTCTAAAAGGGGTGAACCTGGAATGGCCATCAAAATGGATTTGGCCAATGCCTTTGATAGACTGAGACACTCCTTTATCCTTCTGGTCCTAAAGAAGTTTGGCTTTCCACCTGTCTTCATCAATCAAGTTCAAGCCTGCATAAACTCTCCATGGATAGCTCCTCTAATCAATGGCAAACCCTCTAAGTTCTTCAAAGCCTCCTATGGTATAAGACAAGGATGTACGCTCTCCCCTTTCCTCTATATTCTAGTTGTTGACTCCCTCAGCAGAAGATTGCTCAGACTTCAATCAGAAGGATCTCTCTCAGGTCTTTCCTTTAGGAATGGAGTTCTCCCCATTAACCATACTCTGTTCTCTGATGACACAATCCTCCTAGGGATAGCGTCCAATCAAATAGCTAGAAACTTCCTTAGTCCCCTTGACCTTTTTCTCCACTCCTCTGGAAGTTCAGCAAATTTGAATAAATGTCAGTTATATGGATGGAATTGCAATGCTGCAACTCTTTGCATCATATCTCAAATCTTGCAAATAAAATCCAATCCTAACTAGACTCATTTTACCTACTTGGGCATCTCCATAGTGAAAAAGTCCTTGGTCTCTTCCATGTGGGCCCCGGTTATCCAAAAAATCAAAACCAAGATACAAACCCTGGGATCGAAATGGCTAAATCTAACAGGGAAGATGGTCCTCATTCAGTCCATGCTCTCCTCCTATCTAATTTATGCTAGCTCGATGGTCCTCGCTCCCAAAAGTGTTATCAACAGCATTTGTAAGGAAATCAGAAAATTTTTATGGCAAGGAGGAAAGGTTCAGACAAACAAATTTCACCTAGTAAAGTGGGACACTGTCAAAAGAGAAAAAAAACAAGGTGGGTTAGGCATCAGGGACCCTAAGCAAATGAATAAAGCCTTGGGAGCTAAGTTGATATGGAGACTGGTCACAGGAAGGAAATATTGGTGGAAGAAAGTAATCAGGAAAAAATATATCAGAAGGCCCAGGTCAAAAATGTTGGACAGTGCTTGGACAGGAAAAGGGACCACCCTCTGGCAGCTATGCAAAGCTTCTTTCAACATAATTCATGCAAACTGCTATTGGATTCCAGGGAATGGGAAAAAAATCAATGCCTAGAAATGTAGCGATTCTTGGATAGCTTGCTCGCTCCTCGCTCCCAGGTCTGGCTCCTCTTGCTGATTGGGCTAGCGAGCAAGGGTTCCTCACTCTTTTTGATCTCTCTCAGTGGGACTCGATGGGATATTGGATTGGTTGGAAGGAGCTACTCCCCCCAGCTCATCTGGTTGATGCTGCTGCCACTTTCCTCTCATCTCTTCACGGCTTGTCCCCAACGCGAGTTGCAGCAAGGGATTGCATCGGACGGGGCAACTCAGGTCAGTACGCTGTCAAAGAAGGATATAAAATACTATCCTTGGAGTTGGTTGCATTAGATTGACTCTAGAAGAAGGTTTGGCACCCAGACAACATTCCTAAGGTAAATGTCTTCACATGGATCCTGATGCATAATAAGCTTTTAACAGCTTAAAATCTTAGGAAAAGAGGCATAGTTGGTCCTTCTAGATGTGCTCTGTGCAACATGGATGAAGAAACCACTAGCCACATTTTTCTACAGTGAAAATTCTCTCTAAAAGTCTAGAAGAGTGTTCTTGCCCAAGGCCTTGTTCTAAACCTTCCAGATTTAGTAGCTCAACTTCTTAAGGACTGGCCCAAGCATTTTCCTGGCTCCCTCTTCAAAAATCCCATTCTGAGTCGTCTTTGGGCCTCTATCCCCAAGAACCTTTGCTGGCAATTGTGGCTCGCTAGGAATAAGTCCATTTTCAAAGATCAGAAAGTTGTTCCAGCCCATATATCCTCTAAAGCAATAGGAATGATAGTAGAGAAGTTTGCTTTGAACAACATCAGCTTCCCTAACAAGGAATGCATCCCTGAGCCTTATTCATCATGGTGCAAAAATTACTTAAAGGAAGCGAGTTCCCTTCAGTTCAAAATCTCTAAAAATAGTGCAGCCCAACCCTATAGAGCCCTTCCTTGGGAGATAAGATTAACCATCAGTGAATACAAATCTTGGCTCAGGGAGAGGAACTCTTATGCCTTTTTCTTTGATGGTGCCTCGAAAGGAAATCCATGGGTGGGAGGTCCGGGGGGGATCCTCTTGGATCCCAGAGGACATGTTGAACAAACCTTCGCTTGGGGCCTTGGACATAGGACCAACAACGAGGCCGAGTGGTTGGCACTCCTATAGGGACTACAATCCTTAGTCAGTAAAGACCTTCATAAGGTAATGATCTTTGGAGACTCTCGGCATGTTATTTTCAAGCTGATAAAAGGTTACTCCTCCAATTCAGTTAATTGTCGTCGTCTGTATGACAAAGCAAAGCCACTCATGTCTAAATCCTATGAGCTATTCCACATTCTTCACCACAATAACTCTGCAGCGGATGCCTTAGCAAACATGGGGGCCTCCCTATCTCAAGGTCATTACAGTCTTAACGAAAAATCCCCCTACACCAAATTCATCCCCTAATGGTTTGTTGGGCTTACTCTTTCCTCCCACAAGGAAAGTGGTCTTCCCTCTCTTCACTCCTGGAAGTGGCTCTTATTATCCCTAAAGGATTTATAGAGGATCTCCCCCTCCTTTCACCTTATCCCTCCACCCCTTTTCCTTCCTTCTCCCCCTCCCCTTATCCCTCCATATTCACCTTATTCCTTTCCCTAGCTTTCTTCTTACCCCCCTCCCTTATCCCTCCCCTCACCCTTCCTCTCACTGCCTCACGCCATCCTCCCACAGCTGGCTCCCACCTTGCACTCCTTCCCAAAGGGTCTTCTCATTCATTGTGCTGTCCTGCCAACTCTCTTACCCCCGCCGTGTGGATATTTCTCTGCTTGCATCCTCTCTCGGGCAATGTTGGATTTATGGCTAACCACCCCCGGGTTAATTGCCCCTCCTCCTCGCACGCTCCAAGTCTTTTTGATCATCTCATTATGTCTTATCCTCGAAGCAGCCTGCAAGCTCATTTCTCTCCATCTCTCGGCTCTATCTATCATGAGATTCCTCCGGAGCGCATTCTCTTGGATGCCATTGCAGGCGTAGGTGAAGGGTGGCTGTAGGAAATTTCGTGGGAAGCTCTCCCTCTCACCAGGACTTTTGTGAAGGAAAGGCTTGCCCTCGCAGCCTTCTCCTCTTGCTCTTGTAGCACCCTTAAAGGCTCTTCACTGTGGTTTGCAAACATTGATTCTGGCTCCAGTCTCCCGTCCGAAGCTCAATCTCTCACTTCTGAGAAAAACACGATTTTGGGTTGTCACTGTTCAGGGTGGAAGGAAGGTGCAGTGGGCACTTTAGCTTGTCGAAGCAAGGAGGGTGCCTCCCTCCAACATGAGCTTAAAGTGATAAATTATATCCTTAGTGGCCTCTTTGTTGAGAATCAGGCTTGCGTGTTAGTAGGCTCAGTCTGCGCTTTGCATGGTAACTTCGTCCGTATCGATCTCTCTCCAGGAAATGAAAGGATGTCTCAAGCTAACGGAAATGCTTTCCTTATGGATGTAAAGAAGAATCTCAGGCATCTTTACGAGATGATAGCGATAGGCATAATGGATAATAAGGAAATAGCACAGGAGGTCAAGAGCATGGGGGAAGTGGTGAGTTATACCTCTCTGCAAATTAGCAATCATGATGCAAGGATCGATGACAACGAGAGAAATCTCAGGGAGATAATTTGTAAGGTTGATAGAATTCAGGAAGATCTCCCACGCCTGATCAACATGAACCAGGGTAGCAAGGTGAACGAAACGCCTGCAGCTGCAGCGCATCCCATGGAGGAGAAATCAGTGGTTTAGCCCATGAAGCCCAGAGGCAATCCTTAATCGGTTCTCTTTTAAATATGTTAATATGTTTTACTATCTTTTGCTTTGTAGTCAGTTTATAAGGGTATACACTACCCCAGGCACTAGTTGTTTTGAAAATTCCTCATGTGTAGTTTTTTGGACATCTCTTTGGATCAGTTTTGTATGCAGCATTTTTGAACTGTAAGAACTCTCTGTTCCCGCTTTATTCTCTATAACGAATGGCTATGCACAGCCTGTTTTATAAAAAACCTTCTTAGTTTCTGTTAAAAAAAATAATAACAAATATTTAAAACATCACAAATGACTTTTATTCATTTCCTAAAATTTAAAATAATTAAAAAATCAAAACACCAAACATAAAATAATAATAAAAACAACACCAATTTTTTATTATAATTTTAAAAAATTAATTATAAAAATGAATCCAACTTCAATTTTTATTAAGATTTTAAAAAATTGATGTTCTTGAACATCATAAATAAATGTCACTCTATTTGATTTTGTTTCATATATATTATCAAATTTCTTTTAAAGTTATTATATAATATAAAATAAGATTAGTTAAAAATATAATTTTTTAAAATTCCTTTGATGCTTTACTGTTTTTTTTTGTAAGTTAAAGGACTATTCTATTAAAAAAGGGGATAATGATACAAAAAATAGTATAGATCATAGATGCAGGATTGCTGAGCATGACTAACAAATAGAACCATGCTAGAAAGTAGTCTGCGCACTCCCTCCAGGAGGGAAAATAGGTCCAATAAGATAGAACCGAACCCTCCCTGTTAGAGGGAAAATAGGTCCAAAAAATATTAACTGTATACAGTAAAACGTAAAAGACTAGAATGTCTGACAGACATAGTTTAGGATTTGGAAAGACTTGAATGTTCATGAGATGTACAAAAAAAGTATAATAAAGACCCCAGTTATATTTTGCGGTACGGTACCTCGACTATGGGGCAACCGAAGCCAAAGGAGGTTTGTTCAGTGCTTCCGTCTGTAGCATCCAACGTGTCCTCATATGAGGAGTTGGAGTCTTCACTGTCGTTAGAATCGTTCTCATCTTCATCAGTTGCAGAAGGCCATTTCCCTAGAAAAGGGGCGGTCTTTTTGGCAATGGCAGGCGTAGGGGTGCTTTTCTCGGCTGATAGAGATTTGATACGACCCAGAGTAGGGGGTGGAGGGGGTTCACAGTCCATGGGGACTGTCGGTGAGAGGGTGGAGGAGGGTGCTAAGGTTGAAGCAAGGGTGACAATGGATTCGATTGCACAACATATTTTGAATATTGTTTTTTAATATATATTTTTCCTACTTCGAGTAGGAATAAATGACTATGTATGTATGAAGAACAATCTATATTTATTGGAGACGAAAGGATATACTTGAAAATGCATGAAAACATATATTTTTATGGGGATGTAATTTTATTTCTACATAATAAAATTATGCTTTTTTCCTTTGGAAAAATATAATATTATTATATATTAGTTATGATATTATTCCTATTACTATTATATATTGGTCACTTATTACCTTTTTTTTCAGAGGAAAAAATACCAGTCTTTGATATTCATAAGAATCGAAAAGACATCTTATACAAAATACAAGCAAATGACTGTTCTATACTGCCCCCACCCATCCATCAATAAAAGGAAAAGTAGGACAGTCAGCCAAATCCATAGAAATCAACACAAAGTCTGATCATTAGCAGACTTACTCATCATTCCTGGTAAAACCAGGTCAGAAATTATCGAAAATATCAGAAGTGCCCCGCAAACATACAAACATATGGATGGGTACATCAATTACTTGTACCCTAAATATTCAATGATTTCCTTCGTTCTTGGTAGCATTTTCCAGTCCAAATCTAGTAAAACAATTTGAAATTTCGAATCACAATGTTTAAATTTGTTGAATCTTGGGGTAGTTTGAGGGAAATGAATCCATTTAAGCATTCAAAAACTTGATTTGAACAACATAGAATCCATATTTTTGAAAAAAATCTTATTGGATCCTGACCAATAACTTGTCGTATAGGAAATCGTTTGCACATTAGTTATTATTATACACATTAGTTATGATATTAGTTACTATTTTTATGTTCCTGAT
This sequence comes from Pseudotsuga menziesii, assembly GCA_001517045.1. Lineage (NCBI taxonomy): Eukaryota > Viridiplantae > Streptophyta > Pinopsida > Pinales > Pinaceae > Pseudotsuga > Pseudotsuga menziesii. The sequence continues at coordinate 666,287 of LPNX011143353.1, forward strand.
GAGGGAGATAAATAAATTCCTCAGGTGGATTAATTTATCTCGATGGAGTTTTTTTTTTAATGTTTATGCAATGCTACAAATATCATGTATTATGTAAAATATAAAAAATAATATTTATTGAAGTTTTTATTTTTTATAATGTGCTTACGTTTTCCTTGTTTTTCCCTCCCCAAGAAAGGGCGGCGGACAACGTCATATGTCGTTCGAACTTTTTTGTGCATATGACATAATGCTAGTTCCAAAGACGACATAATAGGACCATTTCCTGGAAAGTGAGTCATGGTACGGGGGTACCCTAGTTGAACCTGACATCGCAAATCCATCATAATCGATGGATTCCTGACTGAAGACATGATTTTGGTTATGTGGCCATTTTTTCTAGGAATCTCGGGTCCATTCAAGGACACTTTGATAATTTTCTATAGGTTCATGAAATAAATTATTTTAAAGGTTTATGTCATGCATATAATGTTTCGTGTGAGAATGCAAATATCAAGGGGACATTTGGTGTGATTTGATAAGATGTATAGTTACGAAAATTTATTGATTTCCTTCACATATGTGTAATTGGTGATCGCTGCAAAAAACATTGTTGACTCCATGGTGGCATCATTGGAAGAATTTTGGCTTGAGATTATGGAAAGGAACTATGATGCAAACTAGAGTAGGATAATGGAAATTGAGAAAAAAGACACTGAGATTAATCAATGAAATAAAAGCATGTAAATTGATGTGTGGTTAAATTATTCTCAGTTTGGCAGCATTGTAGTCTTTTTTGTGTTATTCAGTTTATTAAATAATGGTAAAAAATGTTTCTACAGTAATATGATAATTGAGTATAATTGGCATCCCTTGTTCCACTATTTCAGCTTGTTCAAGGGGTATGTCTTACTCCATGATTTAGAGGATATTTCTTGAGATGGGTGGTACCTAGACTGTGGTGCCACACGCCATATGAAAAGAGAGTGTGATTTATTTCAACCACTTGGTTCAATGCCTACTAGATGCTTGGTGAGGTGTGGGATCCACATAGAAGGAGCAGTCGATAGAAGAGAGGGTTCTATTATATTTGAGTTAGAGTTGAGATGGACTCTAGCCTTTTGTCATGTTCTATATGTTCCTTATTTGAGAGCGAATGTTCTTTCAGTTTCAGCCTCAGAGGATCAAGGTTAAATAATTGAGTTTAGAGGACACTCAATACAATTATGGCTTGAGGGAGCTGTGTATGTTTAGGAATCCATCATACTAGCGATCAAAGAGGGATGATTGTACATAGTATGGGGTCGACCTCTTCGCAAATTCATTGGAGGACATAGAGCTAGTTATGCAACATTTTTGAGGTGGCAGGAGGATTTCCTTAATAGACCCACTTGGTGGGAATGGACCCATATAGAAGAGATGGAATACTCATATTAATTCAGCAATGCTTTAGAAGGTGGGCACAACACATATGAACTTGAGTTTCCAGAATTTACAGTTGATTTAAATTGTATAACAATTTTGTTTTTAATAACCTTTACTAACGTTTAATAGAATTGTTGCATGTTTTACATCATTGCATTGACATCTTAGGTGTGACTTATTTGAAATTGTATTATTGTATGTGCACTTTGATATTGATGTAATATGACTATGGTTTTGTTTCATATGTTGTAATATTCGAAATACAACAGGAAATTTAATTATTGCATGAAATAAACAAAAGCTTTTCATTTTTAATGTATTTTTGCAGAACACGGGTCTTGCAGAAGATCCATTTGATCCAGATGATGATATAGATCCATATTATGTTGGGTTTGGCACCAACACAGGAAATTATGATGATGAGGCCAATATAGGAAACACCAAGGTGGATGATGATGATGATGTTGTTGATGATGATCACGATGGTGGTGATGATGATGAGGTAGTTGTTGGTAGTATCTAGTGGCATATTTGATTATATGGATTACATCATGGATCATAGTTGATATATTGTTATGATGCCTCTTTTTATGTTTACTATTATATGTATCATTTTCACCAACAATACCATATTATTGAGTTGTGTGATTTTCACATGTATCATATTTACTTGTATCATTTTGACATGTATCGGTTTCAGTTACATCATTTATCATTTTGAATTATGTCATTTGGACATGTATCATTTTGACATGTTATTGATCTACTTGTATATTTTACCCTCTATTGTTTTAGTTATATATTATTATGATCTTATCAGTATTGACTTGTCAATTTATATATATTCGAAGTGATTGACAATTTTTGGATGGATATTCATTATGTATGAAGATTTTAATTTACTGCTAAGGATACATATTGAAAAATTCAATTAAATTATAGATATTTGACTCATTTTTTTAATTATAAATGATGATCATGTTATAATAATTATCTTGTTATTTTATATATATTGGTTGTTGTACATTTTTTTATGGATATTTAATAAATATGATGACGTTGTTAGCTTGTATGTATGTCTTTTTCCCTAGAAATTGTTTATAAATTTTATATTATAAAATATTTCAAATGCAATATGACTTACTCTATAATCATATAACTTTTTTAAGAGGCATGGTATATTTAACTAATAAAATTGAAATAAAAATGATTAAATTAATAAATCAAAGAAAAACAAGAAGCATTGTTAGAAGAAAAAAAAACAATGTTGGAAGCCAAACTAGATAGAAACCAGAAGCAGTCTTAGAAGGAAAACTTGGCGCTACAAAAGAAGCAACATAAGTAATTCAGGTAGAAACCAAATAAATAATAATGGAAGAAATTTTGGAAGAAACAAAATACATCATAATAGTTCAGCCATATTAGAAGCAACAAAATATGTAAATATGGAAGCAAATTCAGAAGCAAAACTTGAAGCAAAACCAAAAATAAAAGTGGGATCAAAACTGGAAGCAAAATTAGAAACAAAACTTGAAGCAATCCGAGAAGTAAAAGCGGAAGCAAAACTAGAAGCAAAACCAGAAGCCAAACTTGAAGGAAAATAAAAAGAAAACGTGGGAGTAAAACTAGAAGAAAAACTAGAAGCAAAACCAAAAGAGAAATTGAAAGTAACAAGGGACGTCATAATGGAAACAAAACTTTGTGTTATTTAGGGATCCAAAAAGGAATCTATTTTCGATGCATTACCATAAGCAAAACAAGAAGCACGGCGAGGAGTAATACAATAAGAAAAGAAGGACACATGACAAGGAGCAATACTAAAATAAAAATAGGAAGCATGACTAAGAGCAATACTAGAAGCAAAATAAGAAGCATGACTAGGATAAAAACTAGAAGCACAAATTGAAGCGAATTTGGAGCCCATCTTCGATGTTATTTTCAGTTCCATTCTAGCTACTAAAGTAGGAGCTTATCCAAGCACAAAATATGGCATTGTTTTAGATGCCACATTTTGGTGCGATATTTGGTGTTGTACTAGGAATTATATCCAACACTATTTTTTGTGTCATGTCTAGCACTGAAGTGAACATGCATTGTGGTGCTAAGTTTTGCATTATCAAAAGTGCTCAACTTGTGAACTAAAATACACTAAATTTAGGCACTGGTTTAAGTGCTAATCACCTATTTTGTTTTAGGGACATGGATTTATATAGTGTGGTTTAATGGACAACTTGATTCTGGATTTGAGTTGACCTAATCATATAGAGAAATACAACTATGACCATTGATCAAGACTTAATTCAAGTTCTAAAAGAAAAATAGAAGGAATCTATCAATGATTTTAGTCAATGTCTAGAAGGAATAAAAGCATACTTTATCATGTAAAATTCAATAAGATGGGCTGGGTTGTCACCATACTAGAAAGAGAAGGAACCTCACTCCCCAGATAGCTTAAAAGTTACCTTCTTTAAGTCCCATATCTACAAAGAAACTTTTCAAAGGAAGGGGCTCGAATGGATAGGACTCAAATAAAATCCTCCTATGATGCTTCGTCTTAGAGAAACCCAAGAAATTGATGAGGAGGTAGAGAAAGTGAAGAGGGAATAAATAGAGTAGAACCTAGGATATTATAAATAGGGATAAACTCCAAGGATTGTTGCTTATGATGGACGAGAGGTAGGAAGAGAAAAGAAAAATTCCCATGTCCTAGAGTAGTGTATTGCATTGGGATGTGCAATTCCTTTAGTTTGGGAGTGTGATGAGCCCTAGTTTTGATAGGTAAAATGCATATCTTAAATCATAACAACAAAGATAGAGGAGCATTATTTGAGGGATTGGTTACATCTTTTGAGGTTGTTTATATATTTAATGAAATAGAATGATAATGATAGAATTTCCTAGTCTTTCTTCTATTTGATTTACTTTAATAATATATTGCAAGGTATTAATGTATTATTGTCAAGTACAGAGGATTGAGTTATGTTTTGAAGTCAAGTTCCAGTTTAGTCCCAAGATATAATTAAAGATAAGTTTAGCTCAAATGGAGTTTCAAATAAGGATTGCTAACAAAGGAAAACTAGAGTTTGAAGGTCGGATATTAATGAAGGATTATACAACTAATGAAGGGAAGTTACACTAGTCACCCATGCACTCTGCGATCCTCACTTCTTCTAGTTACCTCTAGTATTTTAGGAACGAGGACTTAGTTGTGATGAAGCCTTAGAGTAGAGTTATTTTTTGTATTAGTTTGTAGGTATTTTATTCTATATAATAAATAAGTTTGTGGATGCATAAACAAGGTATAAAATCTGTTATGATAAAAAACAAATACAACATATTTTTGATGTTTTTGAATTGTGATACGTTTTGAAGATAATGGTTTGTAACCTAGTTTCATGACAATTGCATGTTCCTTGTATCTGTGAGTAGTTAGTGTGAATATTTTGTTGTGCTTACTTTGGGGAATGCCCCTAAGGAAATACAGGAGTTGATCAATTTGTTTATTTTTAGTTTCTATATGCGTGTTTGATTGCATTTAGGAAAATTAGCATTAGTTATCATGCCATTTTAGTTATGCCTTGTTTTTATTAGTATAGAATCATACTATTTGTAGTGCACACTCATACTTCCCATAGTTTTATGTATATTTATTTTCTGTAATTTAGTAGAGTTTACATTGTTTCGATACTTTAAACTTTCAATTTTATAGGAGTAAAAAATCATTGCAATCCTAGTTCATACTTTATGATTAGCCATCCTTTCACATTCTTCCTTAGACTCATTTCATGATTGATTTAGATGAAATAATTAGGTTCATTCATATTTCCAATTGAATATTGTCTCTTTTTTCAAATAAGCAGGTATGTTGTGCATGATTAATGGTAGGGATTTCTTGCATCTCCAGTCCTACGCATACGATTTGGAATTGATGATTAGTGGATGTGTAGCAGATTAACTCTTGAAATAGTTTTTTCCATTTATTTCAATTCATTTGATGCATGTCATAATTAGATTAGTACTCTAATTGAACTAGGAACTATTCAAATTTCATTAAATGGTTTAGGAAATCTTAGCAGTTGCACATATAGTGCGAGCACATATTAAGTTTACAAGATCCTAGGTTGATAATCAAAGTAGGATCCCTGACTTGTAACCCTTAAAAAGGTTATCATATCAAAGAACCACTAGAAGGGTTGAGGTATGAATATGTTTGTTCTGGAGTAGGAATAGAAGAATATGAAAGTATTGGATTAGTCACTACAAAAAGAATTGAAGAAGTTGTAGCAAAAGAAAGAAAATGAGAAGTTGTTTGCAAGACATAGGTAAGTTTATTAGCCCTAGTTTTTGATGTTGTATTTGAAATTGATGAATTCAATATTATTGATGAATTTCTAGGGGACAATCATCTTCAATTGGAGGAGATATGTCACACACTCGTTGAAAGGAAAGAATGGCATAAGTCCATGGAACCTGTTGTAGTGGTTGTAATTGCAGCAAAGAATGAAGAGAAAGAATAAGACTTGCGTAATTGGGAGGAGGAGATAAGCTCCCTTAAGGAGTGGCTCTATCAGCTAAGGCCATATGTTGACCATATTTTCATAGAAGCAGAAGCAATGAAGACAACATTTGAGGTTGTTAGAAATATTGAAGAGGGTAGAGTTGCAAAACTATCTGAGTGTCTTCCTAAGGTAAGAAATACAAGAAAAGGGTTGGAAGACTACATGTGTGAGAGTACAGAGAGAAAATGTGTAACTTACATGGAGAATACATATGTTGTAGCAGAGAGCATGGATTGGAGGAAAATTACATGGGAGAAGAAAGGAAAAGATGAGGAAAAGAAAGTCATTCATGAACTTTTAGAAATAGATAAAGTTAATTTTAATGAAGATAAAGCTTTTGACAAGTTGAAGAATGCAATAGGCAGACTGCATAATGGAGAAATAAGAATTGTAGAAGATATGCAAGTGAAAAAGAAGAATAAGGACCATATAGAGGTCGATGAGTTTCTTAATGATTCGTTTGTCTGTGATTGTGTAGGGATAGATTGCACTAATATGAATCAATTCGAGGAAAATTGCAGTGTTGAAACTGCGAGATCCATCTATATGGCTAAATACCATGATGCTAAGAGCATGGAAACATTGGACATGAATGATGAAAAATATGTGAGTAGTAGAGTCAAAGAACATTTAGAGATGACATCATGTAAGAATACCAAAAAAATGCAGTAATCTTATAGTGAAAGAAAATGTTAACCTAGGTAGAAGATTAGAAGCGTCTGAGAAATTTTGGAAGTGGAAGAATAAGAGAAAGGAGAAGAAAAAAATTTCATAGTTTTGAGTATGGTGCCCGAACAAGTAAAAGAAATTGAATAATTAAAATTTAATCAATCATTGTGTAAGGCTAGTTAAGGATGAGATCAATGGGAAAGTTTAGTCAAGAATCCATTGTTTTGGTAAGACTATAGGCATGCGTGTATTTTTTTGTATATGCTATAGCATCATAGTTCAATTTTCTTATCTATAAGAAGAGTTGAGGTGAAATCACTTAAGAGAAACGAATGAGGAATTTGTTGAAGAAGTTGATAGAGAAGATACAGTTGTTTGTTGTTGAATAAACAATTAAGTGGGAGAATGTTGGATGTTATTATTTTTCCAACCCTTGTACTAGAGAACTCAAGCAAGTTGGCGGAGAGATTGTAGTTGAAGGGCTTAAGGATCGCTCAATCAGATCAAATTAGATCAATTAATAGTGGTTCAACCATCAATCAATTTATCTAGACAAGTAGTAAGGCAGTTCGTAATTGCATTAAAGGTGTTCTATAGAAGCAATAATGGATATCATGATTGGTTTAGATAATATCAAGTACAAACTGCATGGGTGTCCTCAATCACATTGAACAAGTTTGCAGGTAGGAGTAATGGCTGTGTGTTAGTCAATACATAGTTTAATTATGTATCTACCGAGTTGATTACAACCGCATGAAGTCACCCAATAGAAACTATGAAGGAAAGAAGAGTTGTTTTGTTAAGTGTCGAAAATCTTGTGGAGAACCTCAACGAAATGTCACGTTTCCCAAGGAAATCAATCCCAAAAGTGCGCCGTCAAGGAAAACATTATAATTGGACTGGGGATCAATAGTAGTTCAAGCCAAAAATACCAAACACCCTCTAATTCACCAATCACAAGGGTTTCATGTATTCCAATGCACTTACTCAAAAGAAGACACCCTCTAGGTTTTGTAGATAAAAATCCTAAGGTAAAATTTTACGGTGGACCAGAAAAACAAATTCAGGTATATTCTTGGATTTTTGGATTTAATTATATTTTTAGGCTTTTTCCAGTATTAAAATATTTTTTTAATTTTTGCATAAAATAAAACATTTAAACAGTTGATAAAAAGAGATGGAGATTTTGTTAGTATAAGGAAATTATGTTCTTATCTCAAACCCCAAGTGTATGAGAGATCTAGGCTAACATCCCTCCTCTTAAGATGAAAATTAAATACTTACAACTAGAAATAAACTAGAAACCTCAAGGGTCAGGTAGGGAAAACCCTAGTTAGGTAAAATAGAGAATTGCAAGGCCAATTAAATAATGTATAGCTCCTTTTTATGATGGTCTCCTCAAGCAAGTTTGTAAAATTCTAGCAAACAAACCGTAACTAATTCCACAACACCTCAAAAGAAACATTAAACTAGGGTTAGGAGATAAAATTACCACGCTAATCAAGAATGGGAAACAAAATGCACCTTAGGTCACCCTTGAGCATGATTTAATACAACTAGTATTAGTGTCAACTTGTCATGTGAAAAAGAAAACCCTAGAACATCATCCATTCATCCTTCAAGAAAGCAATGCATTCAAGATAGAGGTGTACATATATTCAAGTGCTCTAATATACCAAGAGAAAAAAGGAAAAGTTTCATGTTTGAACCTTGTGCATGTTTTACAAATGAGGTGAGTATGTCTTATTTATATGACAAAAATCTCAACCTCTTACAAATTCAAGCCTAAAAGTTAACGACAAAATATCAATTTTTTTGTTAGTGGATGCACAAACTTACGGACTAAACCACATAATGACATAAAATAACAATAAAAAGGTGATATTAGGCTCCACCAAGTGTAAGTCATGAGCCAAAAGGGGGGCGTCATTCCCCAACTAAACCCAACATATTATTTTCCCTCAACAACCTCAGTTATTAACAATGTAGGATTCTTCCTTAAGGAATGAAGTTTCTAGGTCTCGAGAATAGGAGGAATGGTTTCACATTATAACAATAGGTATGAGTGGGAAAAATCATGTGTTCTAAAATGGGTATGCCAACCCTTACACACACAATCACCCCTACAAGGATAAATATGAGTGTGTCCATGTGTCCCAAAGATTTGTTTCAAGGGAACCATACACCAACTCAAAGAGTAGTCAATAGAGCCACAAGGCCAACACCTCTTTGAGGTGGAAACAAAGGGGGCATGTCATGACTTGATCAGGGGTGTTTAGAACAAATATCAATACTCTATGTAATATATCCCAAAAGCTTGGCCTTTACAAAAGAAAAAAGAAACCCTCAGTCTAGTACATCTGCAAGGAATGCTTCATACATTCTGATGTGCAACATGCTCTATGGTGAATTTAAATCATTGTGAAAAATGACACATGTTTTTCAATACATATATAATTTTATCAGTAAATAGGAGGTTGTTGAATTGGTGTGCTTTTTTTCCTGTGTATATGTTTATGTTTTTTTGGTGGCATAGTGGTTTTAGCTTTTCCCCTATCCAACATGAAACACAAGGTGGAAGGTGGGTGGGTAACAAACTACATTGAATCAATTCCTCACCTAATACCTTCTATATCATGTTCCATTGCTACAAGTTAAGTACAACATAGATTTGTTTGAGCTGTAATTTTTCTACCCCCAACGAATGTTTATTATATGTCCTAGACTTTAGAGGGGTCTCTATCATATCGGTTCTAATTGCATATTACTGGATTTACTTTAGCTCTTATATGGTGTGAAAGGTATCTAGTTGAGAGGTACATATGTCATCCTATCCATATTCCAAGAGCTCCTCATCCTCCATTGGCCTCGCTCCTAACAAGTAATCCTCCATGTTTACTTCTACATGCAACATCATGCTATGAAATGTACTTAAACTTTATACTATTCCTAAAATGACATTCAGTTTCATTTTTTCATCCAAAAATAAAATATTTTTCTGTAAAAACAGTTTACTTCATTCCAAACCTATTCAACTATGGGAATATAATAAACCCACTTCATAACTTAGGATAAACTATTTTTTATTAAATTCCTATATGCTAGCCAAGATAGTTGGCATCCACTTGCACCACATGGTAAACACTTTCCATATATACCCTATCAGCACTTTAATCTTGATTTGGGTTTGATTTTATGCACTTTATCCAATGCCAAAATTAGTAACTGCGCCTTTCTGTAGATTATGTCTTTATTCTACTTTATTCCATCTTTTTTGTGGATAAGGTAAAGCTAGTCAACTAGGAAACTGCTATCTTTTGTTTCCAACCCATCCTCCATTTTTTCTCTCCATAATCTAGGATTAGCAGGTTTTTCCATCATTCATGACAACTCACTCATGCTTTTGGTAATTCGTGAGGTCCTTGACTGATTTTGGAATTTCTTTATCCACTTATGGGGATTTATCATATTTGGTAAGTCTAATTTATGAGCTAGCATGAGTTGTCTTCCACCCACTCATTTTTCCTTTATAAGGATGTATTACTATTGTAATAATTAATCAAGTCATTATTGGTTGATTGTCTATTTAGTTGATCAATAATACTTGGAAATATATTGGACCACTTCTCTTGTATTCAGTCTCTTATTCTTCTCTCTATTTTTCTTGTGCATACTTGTGAGAATTATATTAGTAGCAAGATCTACCTCTCGTTCTTCTTCTTTGTATGAAGGATCTTTTTCTAATGGTATCAGAGATGCAATTTCTACATCGTACCATAGTGCAATGTTGTTCAAGTTCAACAAATTTTAGGAGTTAGTTGTTGTCTCTATCAGAGCGCATCTAGTATCCTATCCCTCTTTGAAGAAGAACTTGATTTAAGCTTACAATATTTTCTCCTAGTTTTATTTGTGTAGGTTGCATAGAGTATCTCCTTGAGCACATCAACATATTGGTATGGATTCTTCTTCAACTATGATCCTGAATCCCTTCAACTATCATGAATGGAAATCCAAAATTGGCATTCTATTGCACAGTATAGGACTCTAGAGAGTTTTTATGGCTTTAGAAAATGAACCAAATTCCGTGGTTTAGAAATCTAAGTGGAATAATAGGTTAGATGAAGCATAAGGATTGATTTTCCTCTCTATATCCCATGATATACTATTTCATCTATATGGTTTGACAACTCCAAACCAAGTATAGAATAAACTTGAGTCTCTCTTTGGAGTTCAAGATGAGTTAAGAGCGCATCAGTTGGAGAATGGGTTATTCTTATCCAATCCATGTAGTTTTGATTCCATTGAGGGTTTATTCACCAAATTCAAGTCACTTGTTATATTTCTCAAGAAATGTGGGATTGACAAAAAGGGATATCAATTGATCCTTTCCATCTTGTCAAAATCAGGTCCTAAATATTCAGTTTTTGTGTCTACTTTTCATGCTAGTAAGCTTGTTATTTCTAACTGGAAAAGGCCTTCTTTGAGTACATTCTTTGATTCACTGAAAAAGGAGAAATATAAATTGATCCATATGGGTGCTCTTATATCTTCCAATGGAAAGAATAATTCTCTCATAGTTAAAGGAATCAAGGATATATAATCCAAAGAGAATCAAATTGTGAAAGAGATCAAGCCAAAGTCATATTTTGAAGATGAAGGTTCAAAGCCTACTGATGAAGGTTCAATGAAGAAATTCAAGAAGAAAGGAAGTAAATTCAAGTGTTATTATTACAACAAGGGATTTAATATTGAGAATATATGTTTCAAGAATAATATGGACATAATGTCTCATCTTCTTCAGACACAACATCGAAGTTCTAGATGATTCTTCAGAACATTGTCATAGTGTGCAACTTCAAGGTGATATAAACTATTATTTGAGTTCCATAGTTAAATAATTTGCTCACATATATGATATATATTACCCTTATGATATATCCGAATAATAAATATTAGTTCCTTTCTTTGATATTCCACCTATCAATCTTCCAGATTCATCTATCAATAATTGCAATTTTTCACTAGATCCTCACTTGTCTTTAAGAAACTATTCCTCGCTCCATAATTCTGATTTAGAATAATGTTTGCAGGATTATATGCATGTCATGAAACCATTTATACCACTATCCATACCATATTCCATACCTTTGAATACTCCTAAGACTATACAAATCCCAAGTTCACTAGTTGATTCCTCATTGGTTTCTTATGCAATGTTACTTATATTTAATGGTTTCAAGTCTTGCCTATTTTTCATTGGTTGGTTATATATGATATTAGTAATCATTGGAATTATATTACACATGTTTTGATATTTTACAAACACTTATGTTTCATCTCTCAAGTCCATTCATCATTCAAATTTTTGCACTCATTAGTTTTCCCAGTTGCCCATACTTTTGCTAGTCTAGCTCTATATCCTCATGGAGTCACTGAAGCCTTTGTTTTTGTTGTTACATACAATATTATTTATGATATATCAGGGTATTTTCAGCCTCATATAATATATGGGATGGTGATACATCATATTGTAAGAATGATATGTGATTCACATCACAATTTTGCAGCTATACAAGGAACTGGTTGTGTTACTGACTGTCTTAATTTTTGTACTCTTTGGGATGGAGTATGCACATGTATATTTTCCATTTCATATTGTGTTTGAATATCAGATTTTGTTAGAAGCAAGAATCATTCAAATAATACTCCTACTTCATCAGATGATGAGATATAAGGAGTCTCTCCTCTTCTTTCTTGCAGATTCTACATTGTAGCGCATGATCATGGAGTTCATGATTTCTTCATCAAAGTATTTCACTAGAAGTAGTTCATTCAGCTCATCAAAATGAAGATAAAGACATATGTCAAATTTTGTGCATTTTCCTTTATTGAGGGAGGATTTTTCCCATGTGGTTTTGCTTCTTTCCTCGACTTTTCTGGACATGAATTTTTAAAGGGTGACCATAGCCTTGTTGTTGGGACCTATATACACATATATGCACCATCTGCATTTGATTATCTCAGACATAAACATCATAAAGTCAGACTTAAAGGGTGGTGTGGGAATATAATAAACCCACTTCATAACCTAGGATAAAATATTTTAATCATTTTTTATTAAATTCCTACCTACTAGCCTAGATAGTTGGAATCCACTTACACCACATGGTCAACACTTTCCACATATACCCCAAGAGCATTTTAATCTTGATCCTGGTTTGATCATGTCCACTTTATTAACTTCCAAAATTAGTAAATGCGTCTTCCTGCATATTCTATCTTTATTTCGCTTTATTCCAGCTTTTATGTGGATAAGGTAAAGCTAGTCAACTAGGAAACGACTATCTTTTGTTCCCAACCCATCCTCCATTATTTTCTATCCATATTCCAAGATTGGCATGTTTTTACACAATTCATTAAAAACCACTCATGCTTTTTCTAATTCGTGAGGTCCTTGACTGATTTGGGAATTGCTTTAGCCACCTATGGGGGTTTGTCATATTTGGTAAGTTTGATTTATGAGCTAGCATGAGTCATCTTCCACCAACTCAATTTTCCTTTATAAGGATGTATTATTATTGTAATATTGAATCAATTCATTATTGGTTCATCATCAATTTAGTTGATCAATAATACTTGGAAAGATATTGGATCACTTCTCTTGTATTCAGTCTCTTACTCTTCTCTTTATTTTTCTTGTGCATACTTATGAGAATTATCTTAATAGAAAGATCTACCTCCCGTGCTTCTTCTTTGCATCAAGGATCTTTTTCTAATGGTATCAAAGCTACAATTTCTACATCAACTTGTATGTGTAATTATTCAAATTTCTACAGCATTTGACAATACATTTAAACATTTAACCGGTTCTAGTTTAAACATAAAGTTGATTTATCAGAACATGTTTATGGTGTTAATGGTATTTGTGAATTTTTTTTATGGTGTTTTTGTATATAGTCAATGTGGTTATAGTATGGTGTTGAGAGTCTTTGAGTAGACTCATTTCTTACTTTGGATGGGTGTTGGTATTGGTACTAACACATAGGAATATCTCTTGGCATTGTGGGGTCTTCTATAGTTTTCTCATTCTTATAATTTTACTTCACTCCATATCTATGGAGACTCTAAACTTATAGTGGATTGGGAAAATGGAAATGGTCCCATTCAGGTGGTTGCGTTGGATCAATGGCGCCATAATATCAAGTGACTTATATTAGGATTTGTTTTCATATCCTTCTCTCTTATATACAGGACCTATAACAATATAGCATATCGAATTTCAAAAAGAGCAGTGAGAGTGGAGAAGGGAATCCCTTTTTATGAAGAATTTGAGGAATTTTCAAAAGTTGATGAGGGTTGCCTCAAGACTATTAGTTTTTGTTTTTTGTTTTGTTTTTGGTCCTGTTATTGTGATACGAGACTGTGTAGTCACTAGGTTACTGCTTTATGTTTTGTGTTAGGGGATCCTCTTTTTTTGGGTTGACAGCCATGTACTTCATTAGTTGTTGTTTGTTTCTAATTTCCACAATTGATTTAAGTGGAGATAGTGACTTATATTGAACTTTGTTGAAGGATGTATTATGCTTTGTGATTATAACTTTGATTCAACTCAATACCAATTTGATTTCTCGTGCCTGTGAATAAACATGGAATCATTAATAAGCAAATTAATAAACATGAATCCAAAAAATAGTTTGTTGTAAAATTAGTTTACTTCATTCTAAACCTATTAAACTTGGTTATGTGTAATTATTCAAATTTATAAACCATTAAAAAACACATGTAAACATTTAACCACTTATATTTTAATCATAAACATATAAGTGGTTTTCCAAAACCATTTCTTGGCTAACCTCTCAAAAACACATGTAAACATTTATCCCCCTTTGGTGTTGGTGGTTAGCCAAAACCATTTCTTGAGAGAGAACTTGTTATTAGGAGGAGAAGTCAACTTCTAATAACTTGATTGGCATAGTCGGTATGTCAAGTTTATTTAATCAACTCTCTTTTCTTGGACTCATATAGACCCCATTGGATCAAGGGGGGTTTGTTGTAATATAATCTGCTAAGGTTGGAATATGAATAATTGTGAGGGAGTCCAAGAGACACCTTGGGGAGTTGAAACCCAAGAGCCATCTCATGTGTATTTATATGTACATACCTTAATGAGAAAGATGTTCGTTCACACTCATCCACTCTCTCTTTGTGTTTGTTCCTATTGTTTGCATTTGGTTGTGTGTTAAGCCAATTCTTTTGATTTCCTAAGTGGGAAACCTAACACCCATCATGTGAATTTGAAAATATTGATGTAAAAATATAAGAGCCAAAAATAAATGGTCAGGATGTCTAAGACTATGTAATTATGTATGTTATTTGATATTATTATAAAATCTTTAATGGTTGCAGAGGAAGAAGGATGAAGAATAGACGGGGGGATATGATCCCAGAAGTGGGGAATTAATAGTAGGTTAAGGGAAAGTTTCCTTAGTGTGTTAAATTTCATGAACCATAGGTCTACAAGCCAAAATGAGATCCATCTGAAAAGAAGGATGCAGTGGAATTATCAACTTAATGTAAACTTAACAACGGATTCATGGTAGAGATTTCACATAAATCAGACAAGTATTGCACAGATTATCATTACATCAATCTTCTTTAATTCATCAGTAATACAATGGTCATACAATAAATAGAATTCTAATTCTATGGATAAGATTCGAATTCACCAACTCAAACTGACTTGTTAGCTAACTCAGTGTGGGAATAATCACATCTCGAGCGCACTAGTTTTACTATGGATAACCAAATCAGTCTACAATCAGTTAATTGATGATGGTAGGTGAATAATGGCACCAATACTCCCATGAATCATGCAAACTGACCCTAATCTAACTTACCGTGATCTAACTAATGGTATATGAAGCATAACTGATTATGACTAATTACCTACCACAAGAAACTGAAGGTGACTGATGGTGGCACTCAGAGTGGGTTCCTATAATGTAGGGATTGGCCCCTATGGATCCTAAACTTATGCAATTAGGTGCAGTAAGTGGCATATGTCCCTTACGTGTGTCCCCCATGCACCAGTGGGTGATGATGACCTCCTAAGATAGGATAAATGAATCAAATAGACTGTGTGGGTAAAGGAATGATTAATTAATCCTAACATAATGAGCTTAAGTTTATTTGCTTAACCTTATCCATTCAAGCCAAAGTTACTAAACCTTGATTGAGAGCCATACTTTAATTAAGCATTCTTATAAAAGGGATAATTCAAGCTTGTGGGGATGTGATTCATTCCTCATTCCTTCCCACCTTTCAAATTGCGTTCACCATCATCCTTTACATAACCTTGGACTACCTAGCTTAGTACCTATGACAGAGGATTGACGTGCCATTGTTTAATATGAAATTTTCACACCATTGACCCCAGTAGACTAGTGCATGCAAGGAACCTGGATTGCAGCTAAATCCCTGAAGTCCCAATTCAGATACTTCTTGTCCAACCTGAGATGGAGAACTAGAAGGGAGGTAGAAGTTTTCCTTGTGGATTGATACCCCCAACTTGAGGTTGTCCTCTCAAAGTAAGATATGGCTTCACAATTCCTATGGCTAGGAGGAACGTCCTTCGCTTGCATCTAGTTGTAGATTAATTGATTAAAAAGATAAGTCTCTAAATATGTATGAATGGCATGGTTAATTTTGTATTTGCATATTTCTATTTAGTGTTTAATGATGAATAAGTGCATGGAATTGCTTGGCATGGCATCTATAGTTTTTATGTTTTAATTGCCTATAAATAAAATTGTATGCATAAGATAAATTTAGGAGACCATTTATATTATTTTTAGTTGCTTATCTAAATGAAATATGAGAAACATAATTTGGATATGAATATGAGTATCTCTTGGTCGGAATGGTGCAAAGAGACGACTGGGTATGCTAAAACACCCCTTTTCAAATCAACGCTATGTAGACCTAGTGCTAATGATGGTAACTTCAGGAGCGAGTTAAACTCAATTCCACCATAGTCTAACCTCTCAACACTTCAGGTAACTCTAAAATACAAAGGGATACCCTAATAGATGAAAGATACTTTCAACGTCCAAAAAACTACAAATACCTTCCATAAGACCGTAATAACTATGATCCGTTCCTTATTCAAGTCAAACAATATTAAACAAGACATAGTAATCATGCAATATGGAGTAAATCACTTTACCACAAAACTCAATAAATATCATTCCTTTCAAGGAAATTTCACACTTCCCTACACATTGTGACACTTCCCTACACATTGTGAAACTTCCCTAGACATTGTCACACTTCCCTAGCCAATAACTCCCAAAATTGTTCCCTCAAGGAAAATAGGACTATTAGACTAGAGTGCAATTGGATGTAAAACTGGAAATTCCAAACACCCTCTAATTCACCAATCACAAGGGATTCATGTATCCCAATGCACTTACTTAGAAGAGGACACCCTATAGGGTTTTGAAATAAAACCCTAGGGAAATTTTGTAGGGTGGACCACAAAAACAAATTCACATATATTTTTTGATTTGTGAATTTATTTAGAATTTTAGGGTTTTTCCAATAGTAAAATATTTTTGTATTTTGACATAAAATAAAACATACGTAAAAATTTGATAAAAATAGATGGAGAGATTGTTTGGGATAAGGAATTTAGATTCTTGTCTCAAACCCTAAGGTTCTGAGAGATCAAGGCTATTGTTCCTCACATGAAGATGGCGATTCAATACTTGCAATTAGGCATAAGGTACTCACTCAGTGAAACCATGTCATTACGCCTTCATTCATGGGATGTTAAAGAATACCCCTAATTTTCCTAGATATTGATAATTACCTACAAAAATCATATGTTGAGCCCCCCTCGTAATATGTGTTTCTAATTAAATAAACCCTATTTTTATGATATATTCACTATTTTTACTAGAAACCCCTTTTTATACCCCCCATACCCTAATCCCCTCCCCACAATACCTACAATATATTGACCTTATTTTTCACAATTAAAAAACCCCCCTTTATGAATGAACGTGATAAGATATTGCTCAACAAGGTGAATCCCCCATGCAATTAGGGTGAAACTAACAACCTCTAAGGATAGGTAGGGAAACCCTAATTAAGTGAAATAGAGAATTTCAAGGCCCAATTAAACAATTTAGAGCTCCTTTATAGGATGGTCTCCTCAAGCAAGTAGATAAAATGCTAACAGAAAACACCTTAACTTATTCCAAAGCACTTCAAGAGAAATGTTAAACTAGGGTTAGGAGATAAACTTACCAACATTAATCAAGAATGAGCTAGGAAAGACACCTTAGGTTACCCTTTAGAATGACTTATTACAACTATTCTTATCTTCAACTTTTCATGTGCAAAATCAAACCTTATAACATCATCCATACATCCTTCAAGGAAAAAGGACATCTAAGAGAGAGGTGCACATGGTTTCAAGTGCTCCAATATACCAAGAGAAAAATAAAAAATTTCATGTTTGAATCCCTGTCCATGTTTACAAATGACGTGAGGTTGTCTTATTTATATGAGACAACTCTCAACCTTTTAAAAATTCAAGCCTACAAATTAATGACAAATTATAAAATTTTCAGTTAGTACCGCATCCACAAACTTGGGGACTAAGGATTAATGTTTAAGGGTCTAGAGACCAGGAGGAAGGGTTTTTCATTCTAATAATAGGTCCAAGTGGTCCAAATGAGGCATGCTAAAGTGATTATGGAAACCCTTACACACAATCACCTCTACAAAGAAAAATATGAGTGTCGACATGTGTCCTAATGATTTTCCTCAAGGGGACTGGACACCCACCCAAAGGGCAGTTAAGAGGCACAAGGTTAGCACCTCCTTGAGGTGGAAAACCAAGGGGACCTACCATGACCCGATCATGGGTATTTAGTCCCAAAACCAACACTCTATTTAATATATCCCAAAAAATTGGACTTTGTAAAGAAAAGGAAAACCCCTCACTCTAGTACATCTGCAAGGAACACTTTAAACAATCTAATGTGTAACAGGCCTGATGGTGAATTTTGGTCGTAGTGAAAAGGGACACATGTTTTTCTATTTAAAAATGTAATTTTATATGTTAATAGGAGGTTGTTGAATTGGTTTGGTTCCATTGTGTGGTTTGTATATGTGTGCATGTTTATGTTTCTTCAGTGGCATAACAATTTTAGCTCTACCTATACCTAGTAGGAAACACAAGGTGGAAGGTCGGTGGGTAACTGCATTGAATTAATTTCTCACCCAAGACCTTCTTGATCACATGTCATTGCTACTAATTAAGTACAACATATATATGTTTGAGATACGTTTGATCTACCCCCAACAAGTTTTCATTAGATGTCCTAGACTTTAGAGGGGTGTTTGTCATCTCGGTTCTAATTTCTTATTATTAGATTTATTTTATCTCTTTTGTGGTGTGAAAGATCACTAGAGAGGTACACATGTCATCCTCTTCGTAGTCGAGCAACTCCTCATCCTCCATTGGTCTCGTACCTAAGTGAGACCATGTACTAGGATAATAATGTCCCTTATGCCAACTCTAAAGACCAAGTAGGCCTCCTTCTATACTTCTGCGTGTACCATGGTGTGATCAAATGTTACAACTTATACTATTCTTAAAATGAGATTCAATTTCATTTTTTATCCAAACACAAAATCCTTTGGTGTAAAATTAGTTTACTTCATTCCAAACCTATTCAACTTGGTTCTTGAGCACTATGAGTGTAATTATTCAAATTTATACACCATTTATCAATGCATTTAAACATTTAACCCAACTTAGGATCCTTAATTTACAAACTATAAATGAATCCACAAAATAGAGAGACAAAATAACAACTTATTCATGATAAAAGTAAAAAAATATCCACAAAATGTGGGGACAAAATAAAAAATAGCATAAATTTATACATTTCAACTATACTTCTTCCCATCAAGCAAGATGATTTATAATCATTTAATTCCAAACACCTCATATGCTTTGTTCAACCAAAAATCCTCACTCCACCCCTCAATACTCCCACATTTATGAGGGAAGCTTTGGAAATTGAGAAAAAATCTAACAATTTCAATCTTGACTACAAATTGACTCACTCTTGGAATCCCTTGATCCATCACTTAATTTTGTTGAGTTCTCTACATGATCCTCTTTATTACGTTTTTTACTTTAAGGTAGATTTTGATCCCCTTTATCTACGTTTAGATGGATAATTTCTTTTAGTATTTAAGCCAAATTTGGAAGTGTATAAATTGTGTTCTTAAATTCAAAAATAGATTAACACTATTGAATACTCCCATGTCACCCAGATTATGCAATTTCCATAACACCCCCCACTCTACTGTTTATATTTTCATAACAATATATTCAATTCATTTAACTTTATATTTCATTCTTTATGTTAGTTACTATGCTTGGTAGAACCTCTTTTTAAGATGAATCTATGCTCGTTTATAATTGGATGTACTGAATGTTGGAATATATTAAACCCATTCATAACTTAGATAAAATAATTAATCATTATTTAATTAATTATCTACCCACTAGCTTAATTAGTTGGCATCCACATACATCTTAAAGTCAACACATGTCATCTATACCTTAGTAATGCTTTATTTCTGATTCACGGTATTCTAGGTTGACAATGACCACTTTATTGACTCCCATAATTAGTAACTTCCCTTTACTGCATATTCTGCTTTATTTTGCTTGCCTTTCTATGGATAAGGTAAAGCTATTTAACTAGGAAACTAGTATCTTTTGTTCCCAACCCATCCTTCATGACTTTCTCTCAATTTTCCAGGATTAGCATGTTTTTCCATCACTCTTTACAACTCACTCATGCTTTTGTTAATTCCTAAGGTCCTTGACTGATTTGGGAAGTGCTTTAGCCACCTATGGGGGTTTATCATATTTTGGTAAGTCATATTTTTTTAGCTTTATGAGTTGACTCCATACACCTTGATTTTCCTATAAGGGATACACAATAATTCACAATTATTCAATGAAATAATACACTCCAATATTCATTCATGTGATTCAGTTTCTTTTCTTCTCTCTATTTTTCGTGTGTTTGCCTATGAGAATTATCTTAGTAGGAAGGATCTATTTCCTGTGCTTCTTCTTAGCATCTTAGCTCATAAAACTGGAGCAATTATTTTTAACAAAAAATCCTTTATATAAAATCTCGTTTTTACTAAAGTTAAATCTCAAATCTCCTCATTGCATAGGTGCACTTGAGTGTTTACTAGGGTTCTATTTCAAGAATATCTTCTCTGTTTTTATCAACCCAAAACTACCAAATAAAATGAAACGTACAAGAGAAGAAGGAAATGTCAAGAAAGATGAGGAACAGGATAACGACGGAGAAGCTGATTTTGCTCCCTTGAAGAAGGGCACTGAGAATTCAGCGCCCAGCCAGAATGGTAATTATGTTTTCCACTTGGATGATCAAAACCCCTTGTGTCTTTTCATTGATTTGTGCTCTGTTTTAATTTTAATTTGTTGTATATGTATTTTGTGCGGAATGTGGAGATTTAATAGCCGGACTTGACAATGACATTGTACTTGCTAAAGTGATAACCAGGTTGCCCTGGTATCAACTTCCAATATTAAAGACGCTAAGCCGATCATGGGCTCGTTCTCTCACACACACTTTCCCGTCTCATGCGCGGCGAAACCAGCATCGCATCCTCTCCAAATCGTTCGTTTTATTCCCAGTCGGCAGACGCCACTATGACGCTCTTAGGGTTTACAGCTGCGAGTGCCGGAAAATGTTGAGTCTGCCTGTGCCTGCAACCCGTTTTTGTTTTCAATACTACGTAAGCATTGCGTGCGATGATAATGATGAATGCATATACTGGTTCGTTCGAGATAGTCAAAACGGAGCTTCGACCCATGTGGCCGTTCTTGATCTGAGAGAAGGAGACTGGAGTCGGTGGAAGAGACTCCCATCCTTGCCGGGGATGTATCATCCTTCTAGTTGTTCTTCCACTCTGAATGCCAATCATACTATTACTTATGTTATTTACATGAGAAAGAGATTGTGGACCCCCATAAAGGAAAAACCGGACGCCTTTTCTGAATGGGCATTCACTGTTCCAGAAAACCAAAGCGATTGTACTAAAGGGAAATGGGAATGTCAATCTTTTAGTAGCAGACCATTCCCCTTTGCCGCAAAAGAGAAAAAGCCCCCGTTTTATGTTCAGTTTCAAAATGGTTGTCACGTAAAGTTGGATTTTAAAATGAGAACTGTAGTTTGTTAAGAAGTTAGTCTTTCATAATTTAGATTATGTCGTTTATGTGGATTTTTTTAAATGGTTGTCATATGAGGAAAACTTGGATTCAAGTCATGGAATATTAGGTATGTTAGTTTAAGATGAGAATTCTCGTTTGTTAAGAAGATAAGCTTTCATAATTTAGATTAATTTATGTGGATTTTTTTCAAAATGGTTCTCAGGCAAAGTTGGATTCAAGTCATGGAATATTAAGTATGTTAGTTTAAGATGAGAACTGTCGTTTGTTAAGAAGTTAGTCTTTCATAATTTAGATTATGTCATTTATGTGGATTTTTTTTAAATGGTTGTCCTATGAGGAAAACTTGGATTCAAGTCATGGAATATTAAGTATGTTAGTTTAAAATGAAATATGTCGTTTGTTAAGAAGTTAGACTTTCATTATTTAGATTATGTCATTTGTGTGGAATTTTTTTTAAATGGTTCTAGTATGAGGCAAACTTGGATTCAAGTCATGGAATATTAAGTATGTTAGTTTAAGATGAGAACTGTAGTTTGTTAAGAAGTTAGGAAATTTTATAATTTATATTATGCCATTTGTGTGTATTTTTTTCAAAATTGTTGTCAAATCACGCAAACTTGGATTTAGGTCATGGAATATAAGTATGTTAGTTTAAGATAAGAATTGTCGTTTGTTAAGAAGTCAGGTTTTTATAATTTAGATTATGTCATTTATGTAGATTTTATTTTTTAAATGGTTGTGGTATGAGGAAAACTTGGATTCAAGTCATGTTATAGTAAGTATGTTAGTTTAAGATGAGAACTATATTTTGTTAAGAATTTAGCTTCATAATTTAGATTATGTCATTTATTTGAATCTTTTTGCTTGTTTATATTGTTAAAAAAATCTCATCAAAGATATGTAAATGTTGTTAATTCATCTTTATTTTAGCCATTACATGTAACTTGCATTCTAGTATTCCGGTGATAGAATTAAATACTCAACTACTACATGACATCAAGGAATTTGAAGCAAAGAAACATATGCATTATTTTAGTTTCTTTGAACATATTTCTCAAATATAAATGATGGTTGTAAATAAATATTTCAACACTATTCTAAAAATAAATATTCTCAATTATGCAAATGACATATATATTCATCCCTTAAAAGAAAAAATGACTTTAAAATAATCTCCAAAACTAAATGTAAAGTGGCTCTGCATTTTTAAGCTGGCTCTGCATCTTTAAGAACCCACTAAACTATTGTGCACTGCATCTTTAAGAACCCACTAAACTATTGTGCAAACCATCACAGTAAAACTATAGTGGATATGGAGAAATAAAAAGATCTTAAAAAAATATTAAATAATAAAACAAGTTTCTCTGTTAAATAATATAACCGTTTTCCATGAAATTATCATGTATATGATAGAATATCAAACTTGTTTTCTAGTAGTAGAATTTATAGTTTGGTGCTTTGCATTCCATGGCACTCTTTAATAGGCACCATAAGCTAGCAGCATTAGGGAAAAAAGTAGGATAACAGTAATAAGAATGGAATGCGTTTGAATATGACAAGGACTTGTTCTTAGCTACACAACACAAGTACAAGATAGCAAATAGGTTATAACATTAGCCATGGATGTATGCAGGTATTTTAAAATCAAGCACATTATTATTTGTATGGTGGTCTATTTGGTTGTGTTTACTACTCTTTATCACATCTAAAGGTATAAAAAAACTTATAAAATAGAATAAGAAAATTCATTTATAAAAAGTAAATCTGAAAATTACATGCCTTTCTAAATTATTTGTATTAATATTAATTATATCTATCTAAGATTCTCCAATAAACTAAAAAGCCTTTCTAGTGCTTTGCAAGATACATATTAGAATCTTTGAAGAATGATCTTTTTGCAGTTTAATAATTGTATTTAATGAGAGTTGTCAAGCACAATTTAAGAGCTAATAATCTCAAAAAAAAATTAATTAATCCTTCTAATTTTTCACACCATAAGTTCTCACTTATGTTGGCTGCTTACATGTTTACTCTATCCAAACAGAAAGTGGGCACCTTGTGGTCTAGCCATTTGAATTAAGCATCCATATACATGATGCCTAGGCCTGACCTTATCTCCATTGCAATTCCCTGCTTCCAACTGACAAGAAGCAGAGTCAACAGTTGACTTTGCTCCCTGCCCATTGGATACAGGGAATCTGCAATCAAAATAAAGATGACCGATGCTAGTAAGGATGTATAACATTTCTCATCACTCTTCCTACCTATTCTATTCTTGACATTATGGCGTTAAGTCCATTGTAAAGTTTACTTTACTTTAGATTATGACACATTGCGCTTATTGTTAGTTACTTTATATTTCGGGCCATCTCTAGTGGACCCTATAGGTTCAAATAGGTTATATTAAATAATTTCTGATGGATTAAACTAATATATAAATGTAAAATCCTTAAAGTAGATCGTGAGGCATTTGATGGACTGCAAAGAACAGGATGGATTTTATTTCAAATTTTATTGACTGACTGAAATTGTGAAATTTCTTGATAGAATCCCGCGTCAAATGAATTGTTACTCAGATAAACCGTATCTTAAATTAACAAGCAGCATGCCCGAAGTCTTAGGTTATTTTTAACGGGCTTCTGTTATTTGTTGGTAATGTCTCTTCAATGGAAGCATTGCATTTGGTAAATATCAGGGAAAATTATAACAAAATATTGCTCGTAACAGCCATTCTTGACACTGGGGATATATTATTCTACCTAAGAAGTTTTTCTGTTTATTTATTAGCGACATCTAGCACGCCAAATAATGTTGGTCTCCCAAGCCATTCTACTCTGGAAGCTCCTTTGAAAACTACCATCCCTAGGAACACTAAAATGTCATGCTGAACAATTAGCAATCAACAATTTCAACGCAAGGAATGAATATTACTGTACCAGAGTCCATCTAAAAGCAACAGTTGCCTACAGTATCTTCCTCAGAAAGAAGCGAAAATTATGGAGTCCAGAGGACCAGGAACTAATTGTTGTTGTCCAAAAGTGTGGAGAATAGAACTGGTCAAGTATTCTAAAAGTCGCTTTCAAGCATCATCAAACAACTTCTCAGTTGTCAGAGGTGATACACTGTCTGGTTATATATTAGAAATAGTTTTTTTTTCTCTTCTTAGTTTGAGGAGTAAGAATTTTATCTGATTGTCTTGTTTAGTTTATCAAGATTTATTTACAAATATTGTGCAATGAATCAGATTCAAACCTATTTAGGAAGCTTGATTCCCTTTATTTACCTGATATTTTGCAAGGAATTTTCTTAACAGTGGTTTTTCCAAGTTTGTTTTTCTTTCTTTTCCCACAAATATGCTAAAACCTAAAGCCAATAACAGGTGAGCCACTATATTATGTGGCAGACAGAGTGAGGAATGAAAGTTTCTTGAAGTTATTCAGTAGTATCATAACTCAAAAGAATCTTCATGTTCGACTCGGTCTTTTACCTCATGCAATGATGACTTTTGAAAGGTAGAGACAACACTTACAACTCCTACCAAGACAAACTTACAATGCAAGTTACAAAAAGAATAAAGATAAAATAACCAAACTTCATATGCAATGCCATAGGCCAACATGATGGCTTAAAATGAGTGAGTTGCAATATCTGAGTAGGACTGCTTGCCAGTGAATGTTTCTTTTAACTGATGAATTTAATTATGCTGAAGTGTTTCCCAGACGTGGGAAGGAATATTCCCAAAAGACGTTCTTAGGGTTTCAGGTTTTCTGCAATAAAGACACTTGTAATTTGTGAGTCTACTTTTGGCAGGTCTGGATTTCATAGGCAACCCTTGGTACATCACTATCCAGGGCACATTCTTGAGTTAACCAATTTCCCACACTTGTAGACTTCATTGAACATCAAAGACTAACCAAACCCTTTTTTCAAAATTTGATACAAACAGTCCACTCATTCTAGATAGAAGTATATTTTTTCATTTTTTTAATCCAATGAAAATATCATAACTTTATATTCCAGAAAGAAAAAAATTTTAAAAAAATGTTGGAACAATGCCAGCATAGAATCTTATTTTCCAGCACATTCCTATCCACTTTCATTCAGATCAAACTTGATCTTATATATAAGAATGGCCTAAACTGCATCCAATATTAAGGAAAGTTTTCGGATAAACAAAATTATTTATAAGTCCTCACGTAAATTAGAGCAATTAACAGTCCACAATAAAAAGGGGAAAATTAAGGTAGGGAAATAGATGTCCCCTCCATCCAAAGTCTGAAAGTGCCCTTAACCCACTCAATCCCCAAAGACTTGGAGCTTTCCCACATTCTTTTCAATCCAGTTTTAAAAGGAGTTTTAAGGCATGTAGTTCTTCCGAGTTGTTGCTGCCCATTCCCAAGTCTTCCTTGAATGAGAAACTATGATTAGAAAAGAGAAACATATAACCAAATTCAAATCCCCAAAGACTTGGAGCTTTCCCACATTCTTCTCAATAGCCAGTTTTAAAAGGAGTTTTAGTGCATGTAGTTCTTTTCAGTTGTTGCTGCCCATTCCCAAGTTTTCCTTAAATAAGAAACTATGATTAGAAGAGAGAAACATATAACCAACTTCAAATCCCCAAAGACAGAGTCGCATGTAGTTCTTCCCATTTGTTGCTGCCCATTCCTAAGTCTTCCTTGAATGAGAAACTGTGATTAGAAGAGAGAAACATATAACCAACTTCAAATCCCCAAACACTTGGAGATTTCCCACATTCTTCTTAATAGTGAGTTTTAAAAGGAGTTTTAGCGCATGTAGTTCTTCCCAGTTGTTGCTTCCCATTCCAAGTTTTCCTTAAATGAGAAACTATGATTAGAAGAGAGAAACATATAACCAACTTCAAATACTCAAATACTTGCAGATTTCCCACATTCAATCTCAATAGCTAGTTTTAAGAGGAGTATTAGCACATGTAGTTCTTCCCAGTTGTTGTTTCCCATTCCCAAGTTTTCCTTAAATGAGAAACTGTGATTAGAAGAGAGAAAGATAATACCTCCAACTCCACTGGGCCCTGGGTTCCCTTGTCTAGCACCATATGAAGAAACCCCAAGCTTTGTATTGATCAATCTCCATCCTTCTTATCTTCCTTGGAGGTTTTTGTGTGGGAGTACGATGTAAACCCTCATAAGAATATCTTATTTTTTTAACTTCCAAGGGGGAATAAAATAACTTCCAAAAAAGTACATGTTTGTAATCCAAAGTGCCGAAGACAATTATTGTTGGACAGGGACATTGAGCAAAGGACATAGCAGGGTGCATCAATCAGTATTTAGGAAGAAGAGCATGTCTGTACAATAGTGTGTAGCAGCATCCATACATGTTGCTTCCCTTTTTCCAGTGTATGTCGTACTCTCTTTAGCAGGCTGAACACCTCAAATTGGGGTGGTTTTTGTTTACCCTGTAGCTGCCAATACCTATCTCTGGAGGTTCTTGTAAGCTTTCATTAGTTGACTGATAAGCTTATTTGAAGGAGAAATTCCGTGTGTATGAGTGTAAATTGTTTTATACTTCAGCTATTTACTTTCCATCTATTGTGTGATTGTTGATATGTAAATTCCATTTTTTTGATGGTTTTTGGAAAAGCATATTTCCTCTATTTCTAGCAACCATGTTAATAGCATAAGTGCATAATTTGAAATGTTTGTCTCTTTTCTTAAGTAATTACATTCAACATCCCAAATATTTTAAAAGCATATCTAAGGAAAGACATATTCTCGGAGAATATTCAAACTCCATTATTAGATGGTCATTTGCTTCTTCACTCCATAAGCATAGAGTGCATCTTCCTGGACCTTCCCTATTCTATTCTGCTTTTGCAAATTGTCCTAGGTTAGTGCTTTGTTGTTTAGAAGACACCACATATATATATTTTTCTTCCAATAGACACTTCATCTTCCACAAGGATTGCAACCATCACCTTATCTCTCCACTCCCCTCTTTAGAACTTAGAAATCTATAGCCCAGTTTGGGGAATAGGAACCTGTAGGTGAGAGAGACCATTCCATTTCATATTGCCTATCCTTGAGCTAGATATGAATTTATTTTATACATAAAACCAGTGTTTCCCAGAGATTTGCATAATTCCCTTTAAAACCAAGCCTTTCAACTAAATACCATCCCTATCCCCAATTGGTTGTCGTGGCCAAATCTACCACTTGCGACAACATAAAAACACCTATGTCTCGTAGTGATTATACCCTACGTACCAGAATTAAATGAATCTTATCTCTCCCCACCCATGCATCTTCTCCTATTCTCACCATAGTCCCCTCTTCTATTATCATTGATTTCCACATCATTGAGATATTGGTCTATTATTTCCCCCCCTCCTAATCCAACCATTAATTGTTTTTGGATAAATATATTTTCCCTTGACCACTTGAATCAAAATCCCTTTTCTTTTAATAAGCCTCCATACCACCTTTGTTGTTGAATTTGTGGAGAATAAGAAAATATATTTTAATCCCCATCCACCCATGAGTTTTGGCCAAGCTAACTAGTCCCATCTGGCCCATGGAATCACCTTTCTGTCACCCTACCCCCTAAATAAATCTAATACTAATATTTTTTATCTTCTCAAGGAGCCTCTTAATAACCCAAGACAATGACATCCAATAAACTGGAATGTCCTCCAAGATCAATTTTACCAAGATCAATCATCCTTCCCTTGAAATCCACATAAAACTCTAGCTAGACACTGTTTTTTCCAATTTTGAAATTAACCAAGTCAAATCTGTCCTGCAATAGTTTGTTGGTTTTAGATAAAATCTTAAGTACTTATGACCTTCCTCCAAATCCACCTTTCATAAAAGGAAGAGATCCTACATAAATATCATTTCCTCCTCAACCCTATAGAAAAGAACTGATGATTTTGACTCATATTTCAACATTCTTGTCAGAGAGCAATACAAATCTAAAATATTTTCAGTTTAACCAAATGACTCTCAGACCCTTCATAGAAAATAAACATATCATCTATGAATAATGGATTAGATAGAAAGAAGCGACCTCCGAATTGAATTCCTTTAAAGACCATGCTCTCTTTGCTTCAATCAAAGATCTACTCAAGCCTTATACTACGATGAGAAATAACAACGAGGACAGAGGACATCCCTGTCAAAGGCCTCTACCCACTCTAATGAAATCAGATGTAGTCCCATTAATGAGTACGAAGAAAGAAACCAAGGTGATGAAACTCATCACCCACTTTATAGAAGACACATCAACACTAGAAAAACCTACTAAAAGCATATGAAACTCTCTTCACACAAAGATACAATACACAACCTACAATCTTAACACATTATTTTGCCATAAATAGATGGTGGAGATTTATTCTCACGCATGCCTCTCTCAACATCAATACAATAACCTCATTGATATCAATATAAAATGTATTAACATAATACAGAGTGGGATGAACAAACATTGTGTTCATGGGTATCTATAACTTCTACAATAATCTATAGACATTTTTAAATGGTTAATGGATATAATTATCGAGAAGAATAGCATAATGTTCTAGAAATTTGTTGAGCATTATACATTTAATGCACACCTAATCAAACAAATATTCTGACAATGACTACTATGAACACCACCTCACCTCCACCATCTCATCACAACCACAATGACCACCACCGGCATATAAACACAAGTTTTCCATTATTGATAGGGAATTGTAGACTTCAGTTAATATATGACATTCAAAGTTTGTACAATGTCAAGTAAGTAATAGCATCCTTGTCATAAATTTAATGCAATTATACTATGTAGGAGATGCTCGTGTAACTCACCACGTGATTTCTCTTTCAATAAACTATATGTAACTAGTTAATGGAATTTTTGAAAGAAATTATTGGACACTAAAATTAAATGCCCAACATGCCCAACAATTGATTGATCTCTTTAGAAGGTATTTTCTTCGAATCAATGCATCTAATAACCTTTACAATCTAGAATTGTTTTTTTTTTAGAAGAAAAATCAGTGTTCCTTGTTATTCAAAATGAGTCAAAGGTAACTGGTTACATCACAAGATATAGATATCCTTCATAGATGAACTGTAGGCGAGCCTACATGTGCTTATCTTATCGAAAGAGAAGAAGATACAATGATCCCATCCATCATCCAACATATATAAACGTATAAGCAGTCCAAAAGAGTCCAAAGAGAATACAATGAGAACCCATATAAGCTTATCCAAGGAGGTGCTCAAGGAAGAGTACTAATGTCAAACGCTCATAGGTGACCAATAGTCAACCAAAAGTATCCAAAATGATACTCAATAAAGTATCAAGCATTCATACTTGGCAAAACCAAAATGGTTCAAGGAGTAGAATATACAAGCTCAACTCTAAAAGAGCTGAAGCTTATCTTCCCCAATAACTAATCATTCATAGTACTATGTGAAGGAAAGAAGGCCAATGGCCATGGGGAGCGCATCCTTGGATAAACTATCTTCCATCTCATTGTGTCCTCTATGAACATGTTGGAAGTCTAACGTAAGAAAATAAGCTTTGAGATCGACAATGTTGTGGCACCAGGCATCAAGATCAAGGGCTGTGATTTTTGCCTTATCATTTTCCTAGTTGATTATGATAGAAGAGTCCCCATAGACATGGAGAGATGGGATCCCGGTCTCTTTCGAGAAGAACAAGAGGACCCAAAGAGACAAGAGTTCAACTCTGGTATTGGTGCTAAGTCCACACCCCAGCTTGATACAAAAAAAGTGAGATTGGTTGGTCAGTAAGTAGATACTGGCACCTCCAAGATAATTAGGAGTTGCTCCATCAAAAAATATGGAAGGATATGTTAAGACAGGAGCTAAACTAGTGTTCCTAATCCCTGATTTTCTGATGGATCTCATAGGATAAGAATTTATTAGATCCATGATTTTGTAGTAGAGAGGTAACATCTCAGGTCTTTTATCTTCAAAAATACAGAGGTTGCGAGTGATCCATAGGTTCTAGATAAGGAAAAAATGAAGATATAGGAGAGCAGAGTCTCTATTCATCCAATCTTCAATGTTTCCCAAGAGTGTAGGATCATCCCAAGTCAGAGAGAATTTTAGTTTTATGTTCAAAATGATGATGATGGCTCGAGTAAAGGTGCAATCTACAAAGAGGTGTTTGACATTTGCCTCAGTAGAGTTGTAGAGACTACACCTGTTGGGCCTGATCCAACCCTTTTTACATAAGTTATCTGAAGTGGTTATGCGATTCTCCATACAAAACCATACAAAACAAGTGATTTTTAAAGGATATTACAATACCATAGCCTAGAGTGAAGTTTGACCGAAGATGGAGGAATCAATGATGATACAATAAGGTTATAGTCCAAATTGGCTGTAAAAGAGCCCGAGACCTTATTATGCATCCAGAGAAGAACATCATCGGTATCATTAATTTTAATACCTTCGTGAGCCAATCTGTTATCACTCCAGGAAACTCTTCTAGGTTGCAGCTCGAGGATGCCTGGTAACTTAAATGTTTTTATGGTTTTTCTAACTGGATCAAGTCAGGTGACCTACAGGACTCCACACTCTCAAAACATGCATGAAACTCAATCAAGGATAAGGCTTCTAACTACCACTGTTCATAGGTTTGATAATATGGTGTAGAGATGGATAACTTATCATGCTAGCAGATTCATACATAAAACAGATATATATAAATGGCTAATGATGACAAGGAAGGTACTTATAATTCAAATCATCAATATGCAGAGAGGATGACAACTATCAGACATCAAATAACATGAATAAACCTGAACAGCACATTCAAGCATAAGCACGGAACATACAAGAAATGGAAGCTGAACATATGATAGCAAAAGAGCTTATATTAGGTCATGAGCAATATGAGAAGCTTGACAATAGTAATGTCCTACAAGTCCCCGAAGTCGAACCCTTTCAATAACATAAGTCTTAGGGTTTATAGCCTTTACAAAAATATTCAGATCCTTAAAAATTGGATCTGATTTACTAAAAATAGACATAATAATTGTTTTTGCAGAATTACGTTAAATAACTACTAGCTTATCTAACTGTAAAACTCGTTCACCGTTTGAACCCTTTGATGACTGAATTGAGTACTGGGAGTAAACTGCAACTGGTCCTCTACTAGATAAGTCACTGTTTGCTAGATAGTTAGTATTTGTGACCCTTTATTCTTTTATGTAATTGAAAAACTGGAGCATACCTTCCCTGATGTTGTTCTTCAGCGCCTTTCATCTTTATTCTTCATCCTTGAGCTAGTTATGTTTGCCCAAAACCGGTCCTTTGTGCCAAAATTTGATCCGGTCCCTCTTTTGGCTTTCGGTTGTTAAGGGATCAAATTGTTGGGTCTTTTAGTTGCCGAAAGCACTGCTTTCGGTGGCTAATGAACCTCTTCAACGTCTGCCTAAGCCACCGAAAGCCCTGTTTTTTGCAAAAATTTTAAGAATCTCCAAAATCACACCTTTAAGTTCTGTTGCTTATCTTCTGACTTTTATTCAGCATGCTCAATGTTTAGAAGGTTAGCAACAGCCTGGCTTGATTCTTGATTCTGGATTCTCCCAAGCCACTAAAACTTTATTTCCAAACGGTCTTGTGAAACTTGCTTTTGACGGATTATAACCTTTCCTAATCTCCTCATTTAACTACCGAAAGGCAGGCCTTTCAGTGGCTAATGAACCATCAACACTTTCTCCTAAGCCACCGAAACTTAATTTTTCCCCAACGCATTTCATTTTCTTTCGGTGGTTAATGCCCTCCTTCAATCGCTCGCTAAGCTGTCGAAACCAACGCTTTTCGGTGGCTAATGAGCTGTTTGAAAGTCTCACCTAAGCCATTGAAAGCCCTTTTAACAAATAACCGATCGATCCAACTTTCGTTGGTTAACCATGGTCCTGCGTTAAACTGTTAGCCGCCGAAACCAAAGCTTTTCGGTGGCTAATGAGATGTTGGAAAACTCGCCCAAGCCACTGAAAGCTAAAACTTTAAATTTTGTCAAATATCGAAATACCAGAGATCCTCAATTTGTTAGTCACCTTAAAATCTTTCATAATATGACTTGAAATCTTCATCCTATCAAAAATAAATCTTCTTAGTGAACTTATTGAAAAATAAATTTATTTTGGGAGATAATATCTGGCTCCTACTTGTGGATGGGAACCTCCCTGTGAGGTCCCAAGAACCGCAAACCAAGATGCCTTTCCTGGAAAACAACTAAAGAATTTAAAACTACCATCTACTGTTCCATTGGGCATGGAGTTTATTTTGTAAGCAAAAACAACCTACTAACTAATATTTTACAATAACAAGGCCTCAGAGCCTCAGTAAAAATAGAGTTTCAGAAATCGCCCATTTACTGGGCCATCAAACACCTCCTCCGCTTCCAAGTTTTGCAATTTGAAGGTGTTGTTCTGCTGTTTCTGAGCTATCACAAAAGGGCACAAAAAAAGGTAGTAAATCATATATCATTACAATTGCAATTATATAAATTGATAATGCTATTTTTATTTTTATTTTTTTAATTAATTAATTTATTTATGTAGAATTATCGATCAAATAAAGCATTGGATTATCCTTTTTATAAATAAAATTTAAATCCAAGTTAAAAAAAAACTTTCCTCACTATATATATATAAACATATTATTAAGAGAGAAGTATGCTATTTTGAAATATATAAAATAATAAGTCTGATAATAGTGATGAAGAATATTCGATTTTTTTCATCCTATTCATTTATAATAATAAATTAGAAATCATAAAACTCTAATCCACTTTAAATGTTGAAATAAATACACTTACAACATAAATATATTTTTGTGTAAAGTACAATTTGAATAGGCCTAACATGTATCTTCTTAATTGGGGAGGCAGGGGGGCGGGGTTCTTTTTGCCCTGGATGGAAAACAGGACTTCTCCTATTTGTGTGGCCATGAACTCGAATCAAACAATACATATGAGGCTCTAGCCCTCTGGCAAGGTCTCCACCTTGCCAAAGCTTAAGGCATCAACGACATCGTGGTGATTGGCGATTCTAGACTTGTTATTCAAGCACTCAACACAAGCAGCCCCCCCAAGGATCTGAAGATACAACAGCTACTTAAGAAGATCCAAAGTTTCACCACCACCTTTCAAAAAATCGAAGCTTTCCATGTTCTCAGGAAAAATAACAATCTAGCCAACTTAGCAGCAAATCGTGCTTCTTCTTTGGACCAAGGTATTCTCGAGCTGAATGATCACAGGAATAGTTGTTTTATTCCCTAAAGTTGTTAGCCCTTGCTTCTTATATGACCATGAACTTAAGACTGTTGGGACCTATGTCGTGTCCCTCCACGTGGTTCATCCAACTCTTTAAGGCATGTCCCATCCACGCTCGTGGCACGTGCTGGTTTTTTGGGTTAGCATGTGGTGGATGGCATGCGCCACGGGCTGGATTTAATGAGGATGGGAGGTGGTTCATCCAACCCTGCTCCCTGTTCGCTCCATGCTCCATCACCTTGATTGTGTATGCCCTCAGTCCTGTACTTCCGGAGATCTCTTGTACTCCTGCATCACTTGGAATGATGATGCACGAAAGCATTGGTTCTATACAAGGTGGCAAATGGTTTCCTCTTCATCATCGTTGGTTTATTTGCAGTGTTGTTGTATGTGCAGACTCGGTTGACTCTCTGCTCCTCTGCGTAATCATGGACTCCCCCTATGAATCCTTAGCTTCCTCCTCGCTCGCTCTGAATGTCAAAGATGACATCCGAGACTTCAAGAATAAGTTGAAAAGAATGAATCCCCTCCTGCATCGTATGGACATGAAGGGAAGACGTAGTTTTGATAATGTGGATCAAGACATGATCCAGTTAAGGAAGGAGTTTGAACTTGGGATCCAGAAAACTGAACAGGTGTTTATCAGGTTTTTGGCTGAACTGAAAATTAAGGTTGAAAAGCTGGAACTAAAGGTGACGAAGTTGGAAGTGGAGGCTCACCCTGGCTCCTCCTCGTGCCACGACGAAAGTGCTCGTTAAATCATGCATTTTTCGCTTTTTGACCTGTTTGCTTGCTATAGTTGCTTTTGTTTACTTTACTTATATGTAAAAAAGTCTCTAGGTGCTCTTTGGGAAACTCGATTAGTATAGGTTGTTTTATGGATTTTTGTTTTCCGCTTCCACAAGGGCACTGGATTTTGCCACTTAAGGGCTTTTGAAATTGTCGCTACCTCAAGGGCATCTGAAATCTCCCCCATAATTTACTTTTTCAAAACTAAAAATTAGATGTGTTTTATAAAATCTTTATGTAAATCGTGTGCTTTTGTCATCACACTATGTAAAAATGTTGTCATTCTCTTTGGTGTTTGTGTTTCTCTGTTTCCATCTTCTATATTATTTTTAGCATGGCCATGCTAAGTTCTCTCTTGGTAAATTGTTTCTCCTATTCCGTTTTGTATTTTGATTGCTTTTACCGATTTTTAAGCTCTTGATTTATTTTTGGGTTTATTTTTCATCTATGGGTTTAATGGTGACGAAATTTAGGCAAGCCTAAACATCCCAGCTGATCAGATTCATAGGTGCAGTGTGCGCATGTGACCCCACTGTTAAGTTATCTATTCGTGTGATGGATAAATCTACTCGTCCCATCAGCGGTATGCTACTAAAGCACCACAGGTTCACACGAGGCAATGTTAAGGAAAGGTTTATAGTCTTCCAACGGAAGGGCTTCAAAAGAGGAAAATAGCAAGGAGATGGTATGTTTGGGTTGTAATATATTGTGATTTTTTTTGAAATGTAGAGTAAGAAAGGTAAACCTATGTAATTGTTTTCATTTCAAACATTACTAATCTGTGATTATTTCCATTTCAAACATAGTTAATCTCCCTGCTCCTTTGCTCCTTACCAATTTGGGGTTTACCATTTCTGTCTAGATTTAACATCTTTTATAAATTATTACTAAATTACTGCCGATTGAACAGTTAAATGTGGTTTTTATTACTAATTAAATGTGGCTCTAAAATCCCATTTGAACACGTATTCCAGGTTTAGGGGGCTACAAAGAGGCGCTTAATGGCGAGGAAATTAAAGCAGATTGAAACATACTAGGCGATCAATTTCACACTTGCAATGGGCACAGGTGAAGATCAATGAGACGTGATGTTTGAGTTTAACATATTTAATTTTCTGTATAAATTGTATTGTGTATTTGTTTTAAAATTTTAGAGAAAAGAAGGTAAACCTATGTGATTATTTTCATTTCAAACACTATTAATTTCTTTTATCCTTATCAATTTTTACAAATTAAGTGTAGCTCTAACAACCCACATGATGCAAATTTTACAGGTTCAACGGGTAGGGGAGGGTGAAAGCGGATGTATCCATGGTTTAATTTAATTCATTTTTGCTACATAATTATATCATGCATTTTTTTTTTAAATTTAAAGGAAATGCTGTTAAAGGAGGATCGCTCTTGTGTGATAAGAGCAGAGGGTGAGTCCTCTTTCAGTTCAAAACCCTTGTAATCTTTCCATTTCAAATACAATTGTTAACCTCCTTCCTGATCTATTTAGGGTTTAAGACTTTTGGTCTTTGGATAGTGATGTTTTTACTTTTGCATATTTCTCTTGGTCTTTGAATAGAATATACTTTTGCCTATAATTTATGGTCTTTGTTAATATTTTTTTAGTAATTTATATTTCATGTTTAAAATCTATCATGAGATTTTCCCTGTTTCATATTTCTCACAATATTTTGGGTGATTTTAAAATATTTCTTAATATTTTATTGTCTTTAGTTAACACTGGTCTATTTTTGGTGTGCAGGGTGTCCTTGTTTAGCCATGGTTGTTGTGTGGGGGTGGGTGTCCTTGTTCGGACATGGATGCCTTCTGAGGTTTTAGAGTAGACTACTGCTTATCTCTGTTTGTTTTGTTTTTGTTAGCTTTGTTGTTTTTTGCTGTTGTTGGTTGTATCTTTCGTTATTTTTTTAATTCCCACTTATATCCGTGTTGGCATAAGCGGTGAACAGTCACTACTTAGAAGGATTTCTAGCACCGCACCTCCCACCGCCTATTGCCTTTGCACTTGGAGCGGTGCTGTTTGTTTTTTGAAAAAACAAGGGATTTTTTTTATTAAAAAAAAAGGGGCTAAGCAAGGGGATTTTTTTATTTAAAAAGGCAAGGGCAAAAGACCTTTTATTCTTCAAATTGCATGGTGGAAAAATCAAAACGATCTTTGTGTTGGAGAGTGACTTTTATTCCAGATCTAACATTTAGATATGCATCTACACCAGATTCGTGAAACTTCTTGCGGTGCTGGATTTTATTCAAAAAAAAAAGCTAAGCAAAGTTTTTTTCTATATTCAAAAAGGGGCTAAGCAAGGAATTTAAAAAAAAAGGCTAAGTAAGGCATTTTTTTTATTTAAAAAAAAAAAGCAAGGGAAAATATTTGTTTTTAGTCATATCTGAGGGCTAATACGAGCTCTTTGAAGCCGATCTTCGGACCAGTTATGACCGGATCTAACTATGAATTTTAACTATTAATTTTGGTCTATCAAAATGAATACATTTCTACAACTTAAAAAATGTTGGGATATGGTGGAAACCAAGTTCAAAGAACCTAAAGCGGTTGCTCTAGCCACAATGAATAATGCCCAGAAGAATGCTCTCGAAGCTCGTCGAGACTGAGTCCATTTTCCCATGGATCTCAGGTGCTACTAGTGCACATCAAGCTTGGAATCTGCTTGCATCGGCTTATAAGGGAACCAATCGTGTTAAAATGGTAAGACTACAAACCCTACGCCTTCAATTTGAAAGTTTGAAGATGAAAGAGTCATAATTTGTGGATCAGTTCATGACTAGGGTTTCGGGTATTGTGACCCAATTCCAAACCGATGGTGAACCGCTAGAACAAAAAATCATTGTTCAAAAGATTCTTCGGTGTCTCACCAAGAAATTTGCTATGGTAGTGACTGCCATAGGAGAAGCAAAAGATCTGTCTAAGTTCACCCTAGAAGAGTTGACTGGATCTCTTCTATCTCATGAAGCGGGATTCACTCAAGAAGAAGAATTGTTGACCAATGCATTCAGCACCCAGGCTTCCCTCAACAGAGGTTGAGGTAGAGGAGGACGAGGTAGAGGAAGAAGAGGCCGATGGTCTCGATCTACAGAAGACAGAACCAGTCACAATCATGAACACTCAGAGCATTCAGAACACTCTCACAACTCTCAAGGTCAGAGGGGAAGAGGCAAGAGATGGACCAATAAGTCCAATGTTCAGTGTAACTAATGCAAGAAGTATGGTAACTATGAAGGAAAAGGCTAAGTTGGAGGAGGTATGATTGGTTCCATGTGTGTCTATTTATTATAGATGCATATTCTACTATATGTGATTTATATATTTATTGAGTTCAATGTAGAGTAGGTAAAGGAATGTTGAAGAGCATTGGGGAAGCTAGTGAAATGTCTTTGTGTGATAGATTATAGTAAATCAGAGCTTCAAAGTTAGTGACAAAGGAAAGAAGCAAGTTTTCTTTTGGTAGAAATCCATGTATGATTTCTCATAAGATATTTCAATTTCTATTTCATATTCACAATGTTTTTTCTTAATATCTTATGCTTCTTGTTTAACACTAATCTATTTTTTGTGTGCAGGGTGTCCCTGGGCATACTGATGCCATGCATACTGAGTCTCCTATGCTCAACCATCTTTTCTCCTTTTGGCAGTGACTCAATTCTCTACCATTATATTTCATGCCTATTTCTTAGATGTAGGTGTTTATGTTGAATCTATTTTTTTGGATATGGTAATTTTTTAGATTTGATTTTTTTGCACAAATTTCTTTGGGCAGGATTCAAATTTTTATTGCCTATTTCTAAGACGTAAGTTTTTATGGTAAATCTAATTTCTCAGGATCTGTGATGGTAATTTTTCAGATTTGAACTTTGTTTATTTAGTGTTTTTTATTAAATTTTCCAAATGCCCCACATGTCAATCTCTATCTCTATCTATCATTTTGTGACAGAAATCTACTACTGTTCATTACAGGTCTTTCTTTTATGTAGAGACCCAAGGACTATTTTAACCTGCAACTATTCGAGGGTTATATTGAAAATTTGTTGCAAAATACTTTGGTCTGCTGGATTCCTTTGCCATTTTGAGCAAAGAAAATGCAAAGACACAGAATGGAGTGGTAGAAGTATCTAGTCTATGTATGTTCAATTTTCCTCCACACTTGAAAGAAGAAAATAAAACAATAATAAAAGACTAATGTTACCCTGACCTATGTAAAAAAAAAAAAAAACTAAACTAAACTTTTCTCATTTGTTTTTTACATAAGATTGTTTTTCACAAAAGAAGATTTAGAGACATCTTTGCTAAATAACCAAGTTTTGATTTTCTGTTCTAAAGATTCCTAAGTGGGTTAGAGGAGTTCAGTCTTAGATCATTGTTATGAAAGAAGAGTAACTTTTGATTTAAAAAAAAATATTAAATTAGAAAAATATAGGATTAAATTATTTAATGTTTATAGTGTGGTTGTCGGGTGGTTGTTCTTATTGGTTTTCTAAGTAATATATTGCTTGTATAGTTAGGAGTTTCCTAGTTTTGAGTTTATAGTATATTCCTTCCCTCGGAGTCTTGTTCACATAGAAAACCATCCTGATCACGGGCTATCGAGAATGCCCAGCTATGTTTATTGGCTGAACCTACCTCTTGTGAATTAACGTATGTAACGCCTCTTCATTCATTCCATTTAGCTCAGGTAGTAACTCCTGTTCTGTATTGGAGGTGGTTTTCCTAGAGACAATTGTCTAGCACACGAGGCAAGGAAAAGGAAATGGTTGGCTTGCTTTTTATACTTGTACCCAAGAAGTAAGGAGTGCAACAGACTTTGAGCATATAAATTTTTTAATTTGCTTTTTTATTAACAAGTTTTGATTTTTTGTTTATTAAATTTTTTAATTTGTTTTTTTGTCCACATGGTTGATGTGAACTTTTAGAATGTGGAGTAAATTTATTTTCTTATTTATATGATTGATGTGAACTTTTTAGTCAAAATAATTAGAACATTTAGAATCTGGAATTAATTTGCTTTGTTATT
The DNA here is from genome assembly GCA_001517045.1 of Pseudotsuga menziesii. NCBI lineage: Eukaryota > Viridiplantae > Streptophyta > Pinopsida > Pinales > Pinaceae > Pseudotsuga > Pseudotsuga menziesii. The sequence continues at coordinate 706,330 of LPNX011143353.1, forward strand.
CACATGGTTGATGTGAACTTCTAGTCAAAATAATTAGAACATTTAGAATCTGGAATTAATTTGCTTTGTTATTCACATGGTTAATGTGAACTTCTAGTCAAAATAATTAGAACATTTAGAATCTGGAATTAATTTGCTTTGTTATTCACATGGTTGATATGAACTTCCAATTAAAAGAATATAATCATTTAAAATGTAAAATTAAGTTCTAGTAACTTTGTGTACTAAATTTAAACTTCTCATAGTATTTATTATTTGTTTTTTAAAATTACAATTAAAATAATTTAAAAAATCACAAAGCCAATTATTTATATTTTTGTATACATATAATAATAACAAATATTTAAAACATCACAAATGGCTTTTATTCATTTCCTAAAATTTAAAATAATTAAAAAATCACAACACCAAACATAAAATAATAATAAAAACGACACCAATTTTTTATTCAACACCAATTTTTTATTATAATTTAAAAAAATTATTAAATAATTCATAACAATGATATTTTCGCTCTAATTTTTATTAGAATTTTAAAAAATTAATTATAAAAATGAATCCAACTTCAATTTTTATTAAGATTTTAAAAAATTGATGTTCTTGAACATCATAAATACATGTCACTCTATTTGATTTTGTTTCATACATATTATCAAAAACTTTTTAAAGTTATTATATAATATAAAATAAGATTAGTTAAAAATATAATTTTTTAAAATTCCTTTGATGCTTCACTCTTTTTTTTTTAAATTAAAGGACTATTCTATTAAAAAAAGGGGATAATGATACAAAAAATAGTACAGATCATAGATGCAGGCTTGCCGAGCATGACTAACAAATAGANCTTTTTTTTTTTAAATTAAAGGACTATTCTATTAAAAAAAGGGGATAATGATACAAAAAATAGTACAGATCATAGATGCAGGCTTGCCGAGCATGACTAACAAATAGAACCATGCAAGAAAGTAGTCCGGACCCTCCCTCCTGGAAGGAAAACATGTCCAATAAGATAGAACCGAACCCTCCCTGTTAGAGGGAAAACAAGTCCAAAAAAGATTAACTGTATATAGTAAAACGTAAAAGACTAGAACGTCTGACAGACATAGTTTAGGCTTTGGAGAGACTTGAATGTTCCTGAGATGTAGAAAAAAAAGCATAATAAAGAACCTGGTTATACTTTGCGGTACGGTACCTCGACTATGGGGCAACCGAAGCTGAAGGAGGTTTGTTCAGTGCTGCCATCCACAACATCCAACGTGTCCTCATATGCAGAGCTGGAGTCTTCATTGTCGTCAGAATCATCCTCATCTTCATCCCTTGCAGAAGGCTATTTCCCTGGAAAAGGGGTGGTCTTTTTGGCAATGGCAGGTGTAGGGGTGCTTTTCTCGGCTAATAGAGATTTGATACGACCCATAGTAGGGGGCGGAGGGGGTTCGCAGTCCATGGGGACTACTGGTGAGAGGGTGGAGGAGGGTGCTGAGGTTGAAGCAAGGGTGACAATGGATTCGGTTGCACAACATATTTTGGAATATTGTTTTTTAATATATATTTTTCCTACTTTGAGTAGGAATAAATGACTATGTATGTATGAAGAACAATCTATATTTATTGGAGACGAAAGGATATACTTGAAAATGTATGAAAACATATATTTTTATCGGGATGTAATTTTATTTCTACATAATAAAACTATTCTTTTTTCCTTTGGAAAAATATAATATTATTATATATGAATTATGATATTATTACTATTACTATTATATATTGGTCACTTATTACCTAAATATGGATGGGTACATCAATTACTTGTACCCTAAATATTCGATGATTTCCTTCGTTCTTGGTAGCATTTTCCAGTCCAAATCTGGTAAAACAATTTGAAATTTCGAATCACAATGTTTAAATTTGTTGAATCTTGGGGTAGTTTGAGGGAAATGAATCCATTTAAGCATTCAAAAACTTGATTTGAACAACACAAAATCCATATTTTTGAAAAAAATCTTATCGGATCCTGACCAATAACTTGTCGTACAGGAAATTGTTTGTACATTAGTTATTATTATACACATTAGTTATGATATTAGTTACTATTTTTATGTTCCCAACGAGGGAGATAAATAAATTCCTCAGGTGGATTAATTTATCTCGACGGAGCTTTTTTTTTAATGTTTATGCAATGCTACAAATATCATGTATTAAGTAAAATATAAAAAATAATATTTATTGAATTTTTCATGTTTATAATGTGCTTACATTTTCCTCGTTTTTCCCTCCCCAAGAAAGGGAGATGGACAACGTCATATGTCGTTCGAACTTTTTTGTACATACGACATAATGCTAGTTCCAAAGACGACATAATAGGACCATTTGCTGGAAAGTGAGTCATGGTACGGGGGTACCCTAGTTGAACCTGACATCGCAAATCCATCATAATCGATGGATTCCCGACTGAAGACATGATTTTCGTTATGTGTCCATTTTTTCCAGGAATCTTGGGTCCATTCAAGGACACTTTGATAATTTGCTATAGGTTCATGAAATAAATTATTTTAAAGGTATATGTCATGCATATAATGTTTCATGTAAGAATGCAAATATCAAGGGGACATTTGGTGTGATTTGATAAAATGTATAGTTACAAAAATTTATTGATTTCCTTCACATATGTGTAATTGGTGATTGCTGTAGAAAACATTGTTGACTCCATGGTGGCATCATTGGAAGAATTTTGGCTTGAGATTATGGAAAGGAACTATGATGCAAACTAGAGTAGGATCATGGAAATTGAGAAAAAAGAAACTAAGATTATTCTATGAAATAAAAGCATGTAAATTGATGTGTGGTTAAATTATTCTCAGTTTGGCAGCATTGTAATCTTTTGTGTGTTATTAAGTTTATTAAATAATGGTAAAAAATGTTTCTAAAGTAATATGATAATTAAGTATAATTGGCATCCCTTGTTCCACTATTTCAGCTTGTTCAAGGAGCATTCTCCACAATGTTCAAGGAGTATGTCTTACTCCTTGATTTAGAGGATATTTCTTGAGATGGGTGGTACCTAGAATGTGGTGCTGCATGCCATATGAAAAGGGAGTGCGATTTATTTCAACCACCTGGATCAATGCCTACTAGATGCTTGGTGAGGTGTGGGATCCACATAGAAGGAGCAGTTGATAGAAGAGAGGGTTGTATTATATTTGAGTTAGAGTCGAGATGGACTCTATCCTTTTGTCATGTTCTATATGTTCCTTATTTGAGAGCGACTGTTCTTTTAGTTTCAGCCTCGGAGGATCAAGGTTAAATAGTTGAGTTTAGAGGACACTCGATACAATTATGGCCAGAGGGAGATGTGTGTGTTTAGGACTCCATCATACTAGTGATCAAAGAGGGATGATTGTACATAGTATGGGGTTGACCTTTTCGCAAATTGATTGGAGGACATAGAGCTAGTTATGCAACATTTTTGAGGTGGCAGGAGGATTTCCTTAATAGACCCACTTGGTGGGAATGGACCCATATAGAAGAGATGGAATACTCATATTAATTCAGCAATGTTTTAGAAGGTGGGCACAACACATATGAACTTGAGTTTCCAAAATTTACAGTTGATTTAAATTGTATAACAATTTTGTTTTTAATAACCTTTACTAACGTTTAATAGAATTGTTGCATGTTTTACATCATTGCATTGACATCTTAGGTGTGACTTATTTGAACTTGTATTATTGTATGTGCACTTTGATATTGATGCAATATGACTATGGTTTTGTTTCATATGTTGTAATATTCGAAATACAACAGGAAATTTAATTATTGCATGAAATAAATTATAGCTTTTCATTTTTAATGTTTTTTTGCAGAACGCGAGTCTTGCATAAGATCCATTTGATCCAGACGATGATATAGATCCATATTATGTTGGGTTTGGTACCAACGCGGGAAATTATGATGATGAGGCCGATATAGGAAACACCGAGGTGGATGATGATGATGATGTTGTTGATGATGATCACGATGGTGGCGATGATGATGAGGTAGTTGTTGGTAGTATCTAGTGACATATTTGATTATATGGATTACATCATGGATCATAGTTGATATATCGTTATGATGCCTCTTTTTATGTTTACTATTATATGTATCATTTTCACCAACAATACCATAGTATTGAGTTGTGTGATTTTCACATGTATCATTTTGACTTGTATCATTTTGGCATGTATCATATTTACTTGTATCATTTTGACATGTATCGATTTCAGTTACATCATTTATCATTTTGAATTATGTCATTTGGACATGTATCATTTTGACATGTTATTGATCTACTTGTATATTTTACCTTCTATTGTTTTAGTTATATATGATTATGATCTTATCAGTATTAACTAGTCAATTTATATATATTGGAAGTGATTGGCAATTTTTGGATGGATATTCATTATGTATGAAGATTTTAATTTACTGTTGAGGATAGATATTGAAAAATTCAATTAAATTATAGATATTTGACTCTTTTTTTAATTATAAATGATGATCATGTTATAATAATTATCTTGTTATTTTATATATATTGGTTGTTGTAGATTTTTTTTATGGATATTTAATAAATATAATGACGTTGTTAGCTTGTATGTATGTCTTTTTCCCTAGAAATTGTTTATAAATTTTATATTATAAAATATTTCAAATGCAATATGACTTACGCTATAATCATATAACTTTTTTAAGAGGCATGATATATTTAACTAATAAAATTGAAATAAAAATGATTAAATTAATAAATCAAAGAAAAACAAGAACCATTGTTAGAAGCAAAAAAAACAATGTTGGAAGCCAAACTAGATAGAAACCAGAAGCAGTCTTAGAAGGAAAACTTGCCGCTACAAAGGAAGCAACATAAGTAATTCAGGTAGAAACCAAACAAGTAATAATGGAAGAAATTTTGGAAGAAACAAAATACATCATAATAGTTCAGCCATATTAGAAGCAACAAAAGATGTAAATATGGAAGGAAATTCAAAAGCAAAACTTGAAGCAAAACCAAAAATAAAAGTGGGATCAAAACTGGAAGCAAAATTAGAAACAAAACTTGAAGCAATCCAAGAAGTAAAAGTGGAAGAAAAACTAGAAGCAAAGTCAGAAGCCAAACTTGAAGGAAAATAAAAAGAAAAATTGGAAGTAAAACTGGAAGAAAAACTAGAAGCAAAGCCAAAAGAGAAATTGAAAGGAACAAGGGACGTCATAATGGAAACAAAACTTTGTGTCATTTAGGGGGCCAAAAAAGAATCTATTTTCGATGCATTACCATAAACAAAACAAGAAGCACAGCGAGGAGTAATACAATAAGAAAAGAAGGACGCGTGACAAGGAGCAATACTAAAATAAAAATAGGAAGCATGACTAAGAGCAATACTAGAAGCAAAACAAGAAGCAGGACTAGGATAAAAACTAGAAGCACAAATTGAAGGAGCCCATCTTTGATGTTATTTTCAGTTCCATTCTAGGCACTAAAGTAGGAGCTTATCCAAGTGCAAAATATGGCATTGTTTTAGCTGCCACATTTTGGTGCGATATTTGGTGTTGTACTAGGAATTATATCCAACACTATTTTTTGTGTCATTTCTAGCACTGAAGTGAACATGCATTGTGGCGCTAAGTTTTTCATTAGCAAAAGTGTTCAACTAGTGAACTAAAATACACAAAATTTAGGCACTGGTTTAGGTTCTAATCACCTATTTTGTTTTAGGGACATGGATTTATATAGTGTGGTTGAATGGACAACTTGATTCTGGATTTGAGTTGACCTAATCGTATAGAGACATACAACTATGACCACTGATCAAGACTTAATTCAAGTTCTAAAAGAAAAATAGAAGGAATCTATCAATGATTTTAGTTAATGTCTAGAAGGAATAAAAGCATACTTTATCATGTAAAATTCAATAAGATGGGTTGGGTTGTCACCATACTAGAAAGAGAAGGAACCTCACTCCCCAAATAGCTTAAAAGTTACCCTCTTTAAGTTCCATATCTACAAAGAAACTTTTCAAAGGAAGGGGCTCGAGTGGATAGGACTCAAATAAAATCCTCCTATGATGCTTCGTCTCAGAGAAACCCAAGAAATTGATGAGGAGGTAGAGAAAGTGAAGAGGGAATAAATAGAGTAGAACATAGGATATTATAAACATGGATAAACTCCAAGGATTGTTGCTTATGATGGATGAGAGTTAGGAAGAGAAAATAAAAATTCCCATGTCCTAGAGTAGTATATTGCATTGGGATGTGCAATTCCTTTAGTTTGGGAGAGTGATGAGCCCTAGTTTTGATAGGTACAATGCATATCTTAAATCATAACAACAAAGATAGAGGAGCATTATTTGAGGGATTGGTTACATCTTTTGAGGTTGTTTATATATTTAATGAAATAGAATGATAATGATAGAATTTCCTAGTCTTTCTTCTATTTGATTTACTTTAATAATATATTGCAAGGTATTAGTGTATTACCATCAAGTACAGAGGATTGAGTTATGTTTTGAAGTCAAGTTCCAGTTTAGTCCCAAGATATAATTAAAGATAAGTGTAGCTCAAATGGAGTTTCAAATAAGGATTGCTAACAAAGGAAAACTAGAGTTTGAAGGTCAGATATTAATGAAGGATTATACAACTAATGAAGGGAAGTTACACTAGTCACCCATGCACTTTGAGATCCTCACTTCTTCTAGTTACCTCTAGTATTTTAGGAACGAGGACTTAGTTGTGATGAAGCCTTAGACTAGAGTTATTTTTTGTATTAGTTTGTAGGTATTTTATTCTCTATAATAAATAAGTTTGTGGATGCATAAATAATGTATAAAATATGTTATGATAAAAACAAATACAACATATTTTTGATGTTTTTGAATTGTGATGCATTTTGAAGATAATGGTTTGTAACCTAGTTTCATGACAATTGCATGTTCCTTGTATCTGTGAGTAGTTAGTGTAAATTTTCTGTTGTGCTTACTTTGGGGAATGCCCCTAAGGAAATACCAGAGTTGATCAATTTGTTTATTTTTAGTTTCTATATGCGTGTTTGATTGCATTCAGGAAAATTAGCATTAGTTATCATGCCATTTTAGTTATGCCTTGTTTTTATTAGTATAGAATCATAATATTTGTAGTGCACACTCATACTTCTCGTAGTTTTATGTATATTTATTTTCTGTAAATTATTTTTTTGTAATTTAGTAGAGTTTACATTGTTTCAATACTTTAAACTTTCAATTTTATACGAGTAAAAAATCATTGCAATCCTAGTTCATACTTTATGATTAGCCATCCTTTCACATTCTTCCTTAGACTCATTTCATGATTGATTTAGATGAACTAATTAGGTTCATTCATATTTCCAATTGAATATTGTCTCCTTTTTCAAATAAGCAGGTATGTTGTGCATGATTAATGGTAGGGATTTCTTGCATCTCCAGTACTAGGCATACGATTTGAAATTGATGATTAGTAGATGTGTAGCAGATTAACTCTTGAAATAGTTTTTTCCATTTATTTCAATTCATTTGATGCTTGTCATAATTAGATTAGTACTCTATTTGAATTAGGAACCATCCAAATTTCATTAAATGGTTTAGGAAATCTTAGAAGTTGCACATATAGTTCCAGCACATCTTAAGTTTACACGATCCTAGGTTGATAATTAAAGTAGGATCCCTGACTTGTAGCCATTAAAAATGTTATCATATCAAAGAACCACTAGAAGGGTTGAGGTATGAATATGTTTGTTCCAGAGTAGGAATAGAAGAATATGAAAGTATTGGATTAGTCACTACAAAAAGAATTGAAGAAGTTGTAGCAAAAGAAAGAAAATGAGAAGTTGTTTGTAAGACATAGGTAAGTTTATTAGCCCCAGTTTTTGATGCTGTAGTTGAAATTGATGAATTCAATATTATTGATGAATTTCTAGGGGATAATCATCTTCAATTGGAGGAGATATGTCACACACTCGTTGAAAGGAAAGAATGGCATAAGTCCATGGAACCTATTGTAGTGGCTGTAATTGCAGCAAAGAATGAAGAGAAAGAATAAGATTTGCGTAATTGGGAGGAGGAGATAAGCTCCCTTGAGGAGTGGCTCTATCAGCTAAGGGCATATGTTGACCATATTTTCATAGAAGAAGAAGCAATGAAGACAACATTTGAGGTTGTTAGAAATATTGAAGAGGGTAGAGTTGCAAAACTATCTGAGTGTCTTCCTAAGGTAAGAAATACAAGAAAAGGGTTGGAAGACTACATGTGTGAGAGTACAGAGAGAAAATGTGTAACTTGCATGGAGAATACATATGTTGTAGCAGAGAGCATGGATTGGAGGAAAATTACATGGGAGAAGAAAGGAAAAGATGAGGAAAAGAAAGTCATTCATGAACTTTCAGAAATAGATAAAGTTAATTTTAGTGAAGATAAAGCTTTTGACAAGTTGAAGAATGCAATAGGCAGACTGCATAATGGAGAAATAAGACTTGTAGAAGATATGCAAGTGAAAAAGAAGAATAAGGACCATATAGAGGTCGATGAGTTTCTTAATGATTCATTTGTCTGTGATTGTGCAGGGATAGATTGCACTAATATGAATCAATTCAAGAAAAATTGCAGTGTTGAAACTGCGAGATCCATCTATATGGCTAAATACCATGATGCTAAGAGCATGGAAACATTGGACATGAATGATGAAAAATATGTGAGTAGTAGATTCAAAGAATATTTGGAGATGGTGTCATGTAAGAATACCAATAAAATGCAGTAATCGCATAGTGAAAGAAAATGTTAACCTAGGTAGAAGATTAGAAGCGTTTGAGAAATTTTGGAAGTGGAAGAATAAGAGAAAGGAGAAGAAAAAAATTTCATAGTTTTGAGTATGGTGCCTGAACAAGTAAAATAAATTGAACAATTAAAATTTAATCAATCATTGTGTAAGGCTAGTTAAGGATGAGATCAATGGGAAAGTTTAGTCAAGAATCCATTGTTTTGGTAAGCCTATAGGCATGCGCGTATTTTTTTGTATATGCTATAGCATCATAGTTAAATTTTCTTATCTATAAGAAGAGTCGAGGTGAAATCACTTAAGAGAAACGAATGAGGAATTTGTTGAAGAAGTTGATAGAGAAGATAAAGTTGTTTGTTGTTGAATAAATAATTAAGTGGGAGAATGTTGGATGTAATTATTTTTCCAACCCTCGTACTAGAGAACTCAAGCAAGTTGGCGGAGAGATTGTAGTTGAAGGGCTTAAGGATGGCTCAATCAGATCAAATCAGATCAATTAATAGTGGTTCAACCATCAATCAATTTATCTAAATAGGTAGTAAGGTGGTTCGTAATTGCATTAAAGGTGTTCTATAGAAGCAATAATGGATATCATGATTGGTTTAGATCATATCAAGTACAAACTGCATAGGTGTCCTTAATCACATTGAACAAGTTTGCAGGTAGGAGTAATGGCTCCATGTTAGTCAATACATAGTTTAATTATGTACCTACCGAGTTGATTACAACTGCATGAAGTCACCCAATAGAAACTATGAAGGAAAGAAGAGTTGTTTTGTTAAGTGTCAAAAAGATTGTGGAGAACCTCGACGAAGTTATCCTGATATTGTATCAATAGACAAAACATGAAAACAAATAGGAGGGTGTCATAGGTGTTAATCAGGGATGTAATCAAATGTGCTCGAAAGGAGTCCCAAAAAACGTTATCGATAGAGAACCTCGAAATAATGACAAGTGGAAGAACCATATTGGTTGTCAATGTTTGGTATCATAGGTGTCAACGTGGTTGTTTTTGAGAATCCCTGAAAGTTATCATCCAATAGTGTACTAGAGGTTGACATTTGGATGCAATAGGGTGGCCATTGGAGTGCCTGCATAAGAGTGACGATCAAATAAGTTCAAGGGAAGTCCCGATAAATGAGGTTCAATAAATGAAGTATGATAGTGTATCAATATGAGAGTATAGGTATGATTGTGTGCACATAATGGAAACCCTAACATATAATTCCAACAGGACACATGTCAGTGTATTGTAGTTAGCGTTTCGAAGCTACATATAGGTGTGAGTAAGGAAATGCCATGTATATATGTCTAATGGATTTTTCTTGATGGGATACATGTCAACAGTGTGGAGTTTGACATTGGAGTTGTAAAAAGGAGTCATTGTGAGAAGGTCTGATGGATAAGGATGAAAGGCATATCCCATGATCTAGTCATAATGTGACACATGGTAGTCATACAGAGGTTTGTATAAGAGTTAATTTGGAGACAAATTTTTTGAGTGCCACTAATAAAGCTTTATGGTTTAATCAAAGTATGGTTTTCCAGCACTTATGTCATCATGTTTGTAATAGTTTTTGGCCCTATTACCGCTCAAACTAACATAAAATGGTACCACTCAAACTAGCACCCCTTTGTAAATCAAGGTGATGTAGACCTAGTGCTAGTGATAGTAAGCTTAGGCTAGAGTTAAGCCTAATGCCACCACATTCTAACCTCTCAACACTTTGAGTAACTCAAGAACATAGGGGGATATCCTAATAAATGAAATATATCTGCAACCACCAACAAACTACAAATACCTTTCATAAGACTTTACTAGCTATGATCAATTCCTTATCAGAGTTAAACAATATTAAACAAGACAAAATAATCTTGTAATAATGGAGTTATTCACTTTATCACTAAACTAAATAAATACCACAAATTTAAATGCAAATTCACACTTCCCTAGGGAATGTCACGTTTCCCAAGGAAATCAATCCCAAAAGTGCATCGTCAAGGAAAACATGATAATTGGACTTGGGATCAATAGTAGTTCAAGCCAAAAATACCAAACACCCTCTAATTCACCAATCACAAGGGTTTCATGTATCCCAATGCACTTACTTAGAAGAAGAGACCCTCTAGGTTTTGTGGATAAAAATCCTAAGGCAAAATTTTAGGGTGGACCAGAAAAACAAATTCAGGTATATTCTTGGATTTTTGAATTTAATTTTATTTTTTGGGTTTTTTGTAGTATTAAAATATTTTTTTAATTTTTGCATAAAATAAAACATTTAAGCAGTTGATAAAAAGAGATGGAGATTTTGTTAGTATAAGGAAATTAGACTCCTTATCTCAATCCCCAGGTCTATGAGAGATCTAGGCTAACATCCCTCCTCTTAAGATGAAAATTAATTACTTACAACTAGAAATAAACTAGAAACCTCAAGGGTTAGGTAGGGAAAACCCTAGTTAGGTAAAATAAATAATTCCAAGGCCCAATTAAATAATGTATAGCTCGTTTGTATGATGGTATCCTCAAGCAAGTTTGTAAAATGCTAGCAAACAAACCGTAACTAATTCCACAACACTTCAAAAGAAACATTAAACTAGGGTTAGGAGATAAAATTACCACGCTAATCAAGAATGGGAAACAAAATGCACCTTAGGTCACCCTTGAGCATGATTTAATACAACTAGTCTTAGTGCTAGCTTATCATGTGCAAAAGAAAACCCTAGAACATCATCCATTCATCCTTCAAGAAAGCAATGCATTCAAGATAGAGGTGTACATAGATTCAAGTGCTCTAATATACCAAGAGAAAAAAGGAAATTTTTTATGTTTTAACATTGTGCATGTTTTACAAATGAGGTGAGTTTGTCTTATTTATATGACACAAATATCAGCCTCTTACGAATTCAATCCTACAAGTTAACGGAAAAATATCAATTTTTTTGTTAGTGGACCCACAAAATTAGGGACTAAACCACATAATGACATAAAATAACAATTAAAAAGTGAAATTAGGCTCCACCAAGTGTAAGTCATGAGCCAAAAGGGGGACGTCATTCCCCAACTAACCCCAACATATTATTTTCCCTCAACAAATTCCTTTATTAACAATGTAGGATTCTTCCTTAAGGAATGAAGTTTCTGGGTCTCGAGAATAGGAGGAAGCGTTTTTCATTATAACAATAGTCATGAGTGGGAAAAATCATGTGTTCTAAAATAGGTATGACAACCCTTACACACAAAATCACCTCTACAAGGATAAATATGAGTGTGTCCATGTGTCCCAAATATTTGGTTCAAGGGAAACATACACCAACTCAAAGAGTAGTCAATAGAGCCACAATTCCAACACCTCTTTGAGGTGGAAAACAAAGGGGTCCTGTCATGACCTGATTAGGGGTGTTTAGAACAAAAATAAATACTCTATGTAATATATCCCAAAATCTTGGCCTTTACAAAAGAAAAAAGAAACCCTCAGTCTAGTACATCTGCAAGGAATGCTTCATACATTCTGATGTGCAACATGCTCTATGGTAAATTTCAATCATTGTGAAAAATGACACATGTTTGTCAATAAATATATAATTTTATTAGTAAATAGGAGGTTGTTGAATTGGTGTGCTTTTGTTGTGTGCTTTTTTCCTGTGTATATGTTTATGTTTTTTTTGTGGCATAGTGGTTTTAGCTTTTCCCCTATCCAACATGAAACAAAAGGTGGAAGGTGGGTGGGTAACATGTCAGTAACTACATTGAATCAATTCCTCACCTAATACCTTCTATATCGTGTTCCATTGCTACAAGTTAAGTACAACATAGATTGTTTGAGCTGCAATTTTTCTACCCCCCAACGAATGTTTATTATATGTCCTAGACTTTAGAGGGGTCTCTATCATATCGGTTCTAATTGCATATTACTGGATTTCCTTTAGCTCTTATATGGTGTGAAAGGTATCTAGTTGAGAGGTACATATGTCATCCTATCCATAGTCCAAGAGCTCCTCATCCTCCATCGGCCTCGCTCCTAACAAGTAATCCTCCATGTTTACTTTTACATGCAACATCATGCTATGAAATGTACTTGAACTTTATACTATTTATAAAATGACATTCAATTTCATTTTTTCATCCAAACATAAAATATTTTTTCTGTAAAAACAGTTTACTTCATTCCAAACCTATTCAACTATGGGAATATAATAAACCCACTTCATAACTTAGGATAAACTATTTTTTACTAAATTCGTATATGCTAGCCAAGATAGCTGGCACCACTTGCACCACATGGTAAACACTTCCCATATATACCCCATGAGCACTTTAATCTTGATTTGGGTTTGATTCTATGCACTTTATTCAATGCCAAAATTAGTAACTGCGCCTTTCTGTAGATTATGTCTTTATTTTGCTTTATTCCATCTTTTCTGTGGATAAGGTAAAGCTAGTCAACTATGAAACTGCTATCTTTTGTTTCCAATCCATCCTCCAATTTTTCTCTCCATAATCCAGGATTAGCAGGTTTTTCCATCATTCATGACAACTCACTCATGCTTTTGCTAATTCGTGAGGTCCTTGACTGATTTTGGAAGTGCTTTATCCACTTATGGGGATTTATCATATTTGGTAAGTCTAATTTATGAGCTAGCATGAGTTGTCTTCCACCAACTCATTTTTCCTTTATAAGGATCTATTACTATTGTAATAATCAATCAAGTCATTATTAGTTGATTGTCTATTCAGTTGATCAATAATACTTGGAAAGATATTGGACCACTTCTCTTGTATTCAGTCTCTTATTCTTCTCTCTATTTTTCTTGTGCATACTTGTGAGAATTATATTAGTAGCAAGATCTACCTCTCGTGCTTCTTCTTTGTATCAAGGATCTTTTTCTAATGGTATCAGAGATGCAATTTCTACATCGTACCAAAGTCCAATGTTGTTCAAGTTCGAAAAAGTTTAGGAGTTAGTTGTTGTCTCTATCAGAGCGCATCTAGTATCCTATCCCTCTCTGAAGAAGAACTTGATTTAAGCTTATGATATTTTCTCCTAGTTTTATTTGTGTAGGTTTCACAGAGTATCTCCTTGAGCACATCAACATATCAGTATGGATTCTTCTTCAGCTATGATCCTGACTCCCTTCAACTATCATGAATGGAAATCCAAAATTGGCATTCTATTGCGCAGTATGGGACTCTAGAGAGTTTCTATGGCTTTAGAAAAAGAACCAAATTCTGTGGTTTAGAAATCTAAGTGGAATAATAGGTTGGATGAAGCCTAAGGATTGATTTTCCTCTCTATATCCCATGATATACCCTTTCATCTATATGGTTTGACAACTCCAAACCAAGTATGGAATAAAATTGAGTCTCTCTTTGGAGTTCAAGATGAGTTAAGAGCGCATCAGTTAGAGAATGGGTTATTCTTATCCAATCCAAGTAGTTTTGATTCCATTGAGGGTTTATTCACCAAATTCAAGTCACTTGATATATTTCTCAAGAAATTTGGGATTGACAAAAAGGGATATCAATTAATCCTTTCCATCTTGTCAAAATCAGGTCCTAAATATTCAGTTTTTGTGTCTACTTTTCATGCTAGTAAGCTTGTTATTTCTAATTGGAAAAGGCCTTCTTTGAGTACATTCTTTGATTCACTGAAAAAGGAGAAATATAAATTGATCCATATGGGTGCTCTTAGATCTTCCAATGGAAAGAATATTTCTCTCATAGTTAGAGGAATCAAGGATATCAAATCCAAAGAGAATCAAATTGTGAAAGAGATCAAGCCAAAGTCATATTTTGAAGATGAAGGTTCGAAGCCTACTGATGAAGGTGCAATGAAGAAATTCAAGAAGAAAGGAAGTACATTCAAGTGTTCTTATTACAGCAAGGGATTTAATATTGAGAATATATGTTTCAAGAATAATATGGACATAATGTCTCATCTTCTTCAGACACACCATCGAAGTTCCAGAAGATTCTTCAGAACATTGTCATAGTGTGCAACTTCAAGGTGATATAAACTATTATTTGAGTTCCATAGATAAATAATTTGCTCACATATATGATATATATTATCCTTATGATATATCCAAATAATAAATATTAGTTCCTTTCTTTGATATTCCACCTATCAGTCTTCCAGATTCATCTATCAATATTTGTAATTTTTCACTAGATCCTCACTTGCCTTTAAGAAACTATTCCTCACTCCATAATTCTGATTTAAAATCATGTTTGCAGGATTATATGCATGCCATGAAACCATTTATACCACCATCCATACCATATTCCATACCTTTGAATACTCCTAAGACTATACAAATCCCAAGTTCACTAGTTGATTCCTCATTGGTTTCTTATGCAGTGTTACTTATATTTAATGGTTTCAAGTCTTGCCTATTTTTCATTGGTTGGTTATATATGATATTAGTAATCATTGGAATTATATTACACATGTTTTGATATTTTACAAACACTTATGGTTCATATCTCAAGTCCATTCATCATTCAAATTTTTGCAGTCATTTGTTTTCGCAGTTGCTCATACTTTTCCTAGTCTAGCTCTATATCCTCATGGAGTCACTGAAGCCTTTTTTTGTTGTTACATACAATATTATTTATGATATATCAGGGTATTTTCAGCCTCATATAATATATGGGATGGTGATACATCATATTGTAAGAATGATATGTGATTCACATCACAATTTTGTAGCTATACAAGGAACTGGTTGTGTTACTGACTGTCTTAATTTTTGTACTCTTTGGGATGGAGTATGCATAGATATATTTTCCATTTCAGATTGTGTTTGAATATCAGATTTTGTTAGAAGCAAGAATCATTCAAATAATGCTCCTACTTCATCAGATGATGAGATATAAGGAGTCTCTCCTCTTCTTTCTTGTAGATTCTACAGTGTAGCGCATGATCATGGAGTTCATGATTTCTTCATCAAAGTATTTCACTAGAAGCAGTTCATTCAGCTCATCAAAGTGAAGATAAAGACATATTTCAAATTTTGTGCATTTTCCTTTATTGAGGGATGATTTTTCCCATGTGGTTTTGCTTCTTTCCTCGACTTTTCTGGACATGAATACTTTTAAAGGGTGACCATAGCCTTGTTGTTGGGATCTATATACACCTATATGCACCATCTGCATTTGATTATCTCAGACATAAACATCATAAAGTCAGACTTAAAGGGTGGTGTGGGAATATAATAATCCCACTTCATAACCTAGGATAAAATATTTTATAATTTTTT
Source organism: Pseudotsuga menziesii (assembly GCA_001517045.1). Taxonomy (NCBI): domain Eukaryota; kingdom Viridiplantae; phylum Streptophyta; class Pinopsida; order Pinales; family Pinaceae; genus Pseudotsuga; species Pseudotsuga menziesii. The sequence continues at coordinate 722,407 of LPNX011143353.1, forward strand.
ATTAAATTCCTACCTACTACCCTAGATAGTTGGAATCCACTTACACCCCATGGTCAACACTTTCCACATATACCCCAAGATAATTTTAATCTTGATCCTGGTTTGATCATGTCCACTTTATTAACTTCCAGAATTAGTAAATGCGTCTTCCTGCATATTCTATCTTTATTTTTCTTTATTCCAGCTTTTATGTGGATAAGGTAAAGCTAGTCAACTAGGAAACGACTATCTTTTGTTCCCAACCCATCCTCCATTATTTTCTATCCATATTCCAAGATTGGCATGTTTTTACACAATTCATTAAAAACCACTCATGCTTTTTCTAATTCGTGAGGTCCTTGACTGATTTGGGAATTGCTTTAGCCACCTATGGGGGTTTGTCATACTTGGTGAGTTTGATTTATGAGCTAGCATGAGTCGTCTTCCACCAACTCAATTTTCCTTTATAAGGATGTATTATTATTGTAATATTGAATCAATTCATTATTGGTTCATCATCAATTTAGTTGATCAATAATACTTGGAAAGATATTGGATCACTTCTCTTGTATTCAGTCTCTTACTCTTCTCTCTATTTTTCTTGTGCATAATTATGAGAATTATCTTAATAGAAAGATCTACCTCCCGTGCTTCTTCTTTGCATCAAGGCTCTTTTTCTAATGGTATCAAAGCTACAATTTCTACGTCAACTTGTATGTGTAATTATTCAAATTTCTACAGCATTCGACAACACATTTAAACATTTAACCGGTTCTATTTTAAACATAAAGTTGATTTATCAGAACATGTTTATCGTGTTAATGGTATTTGTGACTTTTTTTTTATGGTGTTGTTGTATATAGTCAATGTGGTTATAGTATGGTGTTGAGAGTCTCTGAGTAGACTCATTTCTTACTTTGGATGGGTGTTGGTATTGGCACATAGGAATATCTCTTTGCATTGTGGGGTCTTCTATAGCTTCCTCATTCTTATAATTTTACTTCACTCCATATCTATGGAGACTCTAAAATTATAGTGGATTGGGAAAATGGAAATGGTCCCATTCAGGTGGTTGTGTTGGATCAATGGCACCATAATATCAAGTGACTTATATTAGGATTTGTTTTCATATCCTTCTCTCTTATCTACAGGACCTATAGCATAGTATAGCATATCGAATTTCAAAAAGAACAGTGAGAGTGGAGAAGGGGATCCCTTTTTATGAAGAATTTGAGGACTTTTCAAAAGTTGATGAGGGTTGCCTCAAGATTATTAGTTTTTGTTTTTTGTTTTTTGTTTTGTTTTTGGTCTTGTTATTGTGATACAAGACTGTGTAGTCACTAGGTTACTGCTTTATGTTTTGTGTTAGGGGATCCTCTTTTTTTGGGTTGACAGTCATGTACATCATTAGTTGTTGTTTGTTTCTAATTTTCACAATTGATTTAAGTGGAGATAGTGACTTATATTGAACTTTGTTGAAGGATGTATTATGCTTTGTGATTATAACTTTGATTCAACTCAATACCAATTTGATTTCTCATGCCTGTGAATAGACATGGAATCATTAATAAGCAAACTAATAAACATGAATCCACAAAATAGTTTGTTGTAAAATTAGTTTACTTAATAGGAGGTTGTTGAATTGGTTTGGTTCCATTGTGTGGTTTGTATATGTGTGCATGTTTATGTTTCTTTAGTGGCATAACAATTTTAGCTCTACCTATACCTAGTAGGAAACACAAGGTGGAAGGTCGGTGGGTAACTGCATTGAATTAATTCCTCACCCAAGACCTTCTTGATCACATGTCATTGCTACTAGTTAAGTACAACATATATATGTTTGAGATGCGTTTGATCTACCCCCAACAAGTTTTCATGAGATGTCCTAGACTTTAGAGGGGTCTTTGTCATCTCGGTTCTAATTTCTTATTGTTAGATTTATTTGATCTCTTTTGTGGTGTGAAAGATCACTAGAGAGGTACACATGTCATCCTCTTCGTAGTCGAGCAACTCCTCATCCTCCATTGGTCTCGTACCTAAGTCAGACCATGTACTATGATAATAATGTCCCTTATGCCAACCCTAAAGACCCAAGTAGGCGTCCTTCTATACTTCTGCGTGTACCATGGTGTGATCAAATGTTACAACTTATACTATTCTTAAAATGAGATTCAATTTCATTTTTTATCCAAACACAAAATCCTTTGGTGTAAAATTAGTTTACTTCATTCTAAACATATTCGTATTGGTTCTTGAGCACTATGAGTGTAATTATTCAAATTTATACTCCATTTAACAATGCATTTAAACATTTAACGCAACTTAGGATCCTTAATTTATAAACTATAAATGAATCTACAAAATAGAGAGAAAAAATAAAAAATGAACATGTTTATAGGTCAACTTATGCATGATAAAGGTCAAAAAATATCCACAAAATGTGGGGACAAAATAAAAAATAGTATAAATTTATACATTTTGACTATACTTCTTCCCATCAAGCAAGATGATTTATACTCATTTAATTCAAAACACCTCATATGCTTTGTTCAACGAAAAATCCTCACTCCACCCCTCAATACTCCCACATTTACGAGGGAAGCTTTGGAAATTGAGAAAAAATCTAACAATTTCAATCTTGACTACAAATTGACTCACTCTTGGAATCCCTTGATCCATCACTTTATTTTGTTGAGTTCTCTACCTGATCCTCTTTATTACGTTTTTTACTTTAAGGTAGATTTTGATCCCCTTTATCTACGTTTAGATGGATAATTTATTTTAGTAAAATCCAAATTTGGAAGTGTATAAATTGTGTTCTTAAATTCAAAAATAGATTAACACCATTGAATACTCCCATGTCACCCAAATTATGCAATTTCCATAGCTAATATATGAGATTCTAATTTTTTTTTAAAGATTTCCAAAAAGTTGAAAACATAGAATATTTAGACTACAAATTAATTAATTAGTCAATTCTTTACCTCTGAGATTCATTCCTTAATGTTAGGTCCAACACCCCCCCCTCTGTTGTTTACATTTTCATAATAATATATTCAATCATTTAACTTTATATTTCTTTCTTTATGTTAGTTACTGTGCTTGGTAGATCCTCTTTTTAAGATGAATCTATGCTCGTTTATAATTGGATGTACTAAATGTTGGAATATATTAAATCCATTCATAACTTAGATAAAATAATTAATCATTATTTGATTAATTATCTACCCTCTAGCTTAATTAGTTGGCATCCACATGCACCTTAAAGTCAACACATGTTATCTATACTTCAGTAATGCTTTATTTTTTATTCAAGGTATTCTGGGTTGATATTGACCACTTTATTGACTCCCAGAATTAGTAACTTCCCTTTACTGCAGATTTTTCTTTATCTGCCTGCTTTTCTATGGATAAGGTAAAGTTATTTAACTAGGAAACTGGTATATTTTGTTGCCAACTCATCCTTTATGACTTTCTCTCAATTTTCCAGGATTAACATGTTTTTCCATCACTCTTTACAACTCACTCATGATTTTGTTAATTCCTAAGGTCCTTGAATGATTTGGGAAGTGCTTTAGGCACCTATGGGGGTTTATCATATTTTGGTAAGTCATATTTTTTTAGCTTTATGAGTTGTCTCCATACAACTTGATTTTCCTATATTAAAAATGCTGAACCGATCATGCGCTCGTTCTCTCACACACTTTCCCGTATCATGCCCGGCGAAACCAGCATCGCATCCTCTCCAAATCGTTCGTTTTATTCCCAGTCGACAGACGCCACTATGACGCTCTTAGGGTTTACAGCTGCAAGTGCCAGAAAATGTTGAGTCTGCCTGTGCCTGCAATATGTTTTTGTTTTCAATACTACGTAAGCATTGCGTGCGATGATAATGATGAGTGCATATACTGGTTCGTTCGAGATAGTCAAAACAAAGCTTCGACCCATGTGGCTGTTCTTGATCTGAGAGAAGGAGACTGGAGTCGATGGAAGAGACTCCCATCCTTGCTAGGGATGTATCATCCTTCTAGGTGTTCTTCCACTCTGAATGCCAATCATACTATTACTTATGTTATTTACATGAGAAAGAGATTGTGGACCTCCATAGAATGGGCATTCACTGTTCTAGAAAACCAAAATGATTGTACTAAAGGGAAATGGGAATGTCAATCTTTTAGTAGCAGACCATTCCCCTTTGCCACAAAAGAGAAAAAGCCCCTATTTTATGTTGAGTTTGAAAAAGACCTTTCATAATTTAGATTATGTCATTTATGTGGATATTTTTTCAAAATGGTTCTCAGGTAAAGTTGGATTCAAGTCATGGAATATTAAGTATGTTAGTTTAAGATGAGAACTGTCGTTTGTTAAGATGTTAGTCTTTCATAATTTAGATTATGTCATTTATGTGGATTTTTTTTAAATGGTTGTCACAAGAGGAAAACTTGAATTCAAGTCATGGAATATTAGGTATGTTAGATTAAGATGAGAATTCTCGTTTGTTGAGAAGTTAAGCTTTCATAAGTTAGATTATGTCATTTATGTGGATTTTTTTCCAAAATGGTTCTCACTCAAAGTTGGATTCAAGTCATGGAATATTGAGTATGTTAGTTTAAGATTAGAAGTGTCGTTTGTTAAGAAGTTAGTCTTTCATAATTTAGATTATGTCATTTATGTGGATTTTTTTTAAATGGTTGTCCTATGAGGAAGACTTGGATTAAAGTCATGGAATATTACGTATGTTAGTTTAAAATGAGAAATGTCGTTTGTTAAGAAGTTAAACTTTCATAATTTAGATTATGTCATTTGTGTGGATTTTTTTTTTAAATGGTTCTGGTATGAGGCAAACTTGGATTCAAGTCATGGAATATTAAGTATGTTAGTTTAAGATGAGAACTGTAGTTTGCTAAGAAGTTAGGATTTCATAATTTATATTATGCCATTTGTGTGTATTTTTTTCAAAATTGTTGTCACATCACGCAAACTTGGTCATGGAATATAAGTATGTTAGTTTAAGATGAGAATTGTCGTTTGTTAAGAAGTTGGGTTTTTATAATTTAGATTATGTCATTTATGTGGATTTTATTTTTTAAATGGTTGTGGTATGAGGAAAACTTGGATTCAAGTCATGCAATATTAAGTATGTTAGTTTAAGATGAGAACTATATTTTGTTAAGAAGTTAGCTTCATAATTTAGATTATGTCATTTATTTGGATCTTTTTGTTTGTTTATATTGTTAAAAAAATCTCATCAAAGATATGTAAATGTTGTTACTTCATCTTTATTTTAGCCATTACATGTAACTTGCATTCTAGTATTGTCGTGATAGAATTAAATACTCAACTACTACATGGCATCAAGGAATTTGAAGCAAAGAAAGATATGCATTATTTTAGTTTCTTTGAACATATTTCTCAAATATAAATCATGGTTGTAGATAAATATTTCAACACTACTCTAAAAATAAATATTCTCAATTATGCAAATGACATATATATTCATCCCTTGAAAGATAAAATGACTTTAAAATAATCTCCAAAACTAAATGTAAAGTGGCTCTGCATTTTTAAGCTGGCTCTAAATCTTTAAGAACCCACTAAACTATTGTGCAAACCATCACACTAAAACTATGGTGGATATGGAGAAATAAAAAGATCTTAAAAAAATATTAAATAATAAAGCAAGTTTCTCCATTAAATAATATAACAGTTTTCCATGAAATTATCATGTATATGATAGAATATCATAAACTTGTTTTGTAGTAGTAGAATTTATAGTTTGGTGCTTTGCATTCCATCATGCAATGCTGACTTTTGAAAGGTAGAGACAACACTTACAACTCCTACCAAGACAAACTTACAATGCAAGTTACAAAAAGATAAAATAACCAAACTTCATATGCAATGCCATAGGCCAACATGATGGCTTAAAATGAGTGAGTTGAAATATCTGAGTAGGACTGCTTGCCAGTGAATGTTTCCTTTAACTGATGAATTTAATTACACTGAAGTGTTTCCCATATGTGGGAAAGAATATTCCCAAAAGACGTTCTTAGGGTTTCGGGTTTTCTGCAATAAAGACACTTGTAATTTTTGAGTCTACTTTTGGTAGGTCTGGATTTCATAGGAAACCCTTGGTACATCACTATCCCAGGAACATTCTTGGGTTACATGAACCAATTTCCCACACTTGCAGACGTCATTGAACATCAAAGACTAACCCAACCCTTTTTTCAAAATTTGATACAAACAGTCCACTCATTCTCAGCAGACATAGAAGTATATTTTTTCATTTTTTTAATCCAATGAAAATATCATAACTTTATATTCCAGAAAGAAAAAATTTAGATTAAAAAAATGTTGGAACAATGCTAGCATAGAATCTTATTTTCCAGCGCATTCCTATCCACTTTCATCCAGATCAAACTTGATCTTATATATAAGAATGGCCTAAACTGCATCCAATATTAAGGAAAGTTTTCGGATAAACAAAATTATTTATAAGTCCACAATAAAAATGGGAAAAATTAAGGTAGGGAAATAGATTTCCCCTCCATCCAAAATCTGAAATTGCCCTTAACCCACTCAATAACCAACTTCAAATCCCCAAAGACTTGGATCTTTCCCACATTCTTTTCAATCCAGTTTTAAAAGGAGTTTTAGCGCATGTAGTTCTTCCCAGTTGTTGTTGCCTATTCCCAAGTCTTCCTTGAATGAGAAACTATGATTAGAAAAGAGAAACATATAACCAACTTAAAATCCCCAAAGACTCGGAGCTTTCCCACATTCTTCTCAATATCCAGTTTTAAAAGGAGTTTTAGAGCATGTAGTTCTTCATAGTTTTTGCTGCTCATTCCCAAGTTTTCCTTAAATAAGAAACTATGATTAGAAGAGAGAAACATATAACAAACTTCAAATCCCCCAAGACGGAGTCGCATGTAGTTCTTCCCATTTGTTGCTGCCCATTCCCAAGTTTTCCTTGAATGAGAAACTGTGATTAGAAGAGAGAAACATATAACCAACTTCAAATCCCCAAAGACTTGGAGCTTTCCCACATTCTTCTCAATAGCGAGTTTTAAAAGGAGTTTTAGCGCATGTAGTTCTTCCCAGTTGTTGCTGCCCATTCCAAGTTTTCCTTAAATGAGAAACTATGATTAGAAGAGAGAAACATATAACCAACTTCAAATACCCAAATACTTGCATATTTCCCACATTCTTCTCAATAGTTAGTTTTAAAAGGAGTATTAGCACATGTAGTTCTTTCCAGTTGTTGTTTCCCATTTCCAAGTTTTCCTTAAATGAGAAACTGTGATTAGAAGAGAGAAACATAATACCTCCAACTCCACTGGGCCTTGGGTTCCCTTGTCTAGCCCCATATGGAAACCCCAAGCTTTGTATTGATCAATCTCCATCCTTCTTATCTTCCTTGGTGGTTTTTGTGTGGGAGTATGATGTAAACCCTCATAAGAATATCTTATTTTTTTTAACTTCCAAGGGGGAATAAAATAACTTCCAAAAAAAGGACATGTTTGTAATCCAAAGTGCCCAAGACAATTATTGTTGGATAGGGACATTGAGCAGAGGACATAGTATTTAGGAAGAAGAGCATGTATGTACAATAGTGTATAGCAACATCCATACATGTTGCTTCCCTTTTTCCATTGTATGTCATACTCTTTTTAGCAGGCTGAACACCTGAAATTGGGGTGGTTTTTGTTTACCTTGTAGCTGCTAATACCTATCTCTAGAGGTTCTTGCAAGCTTTCATTAGTTGATTGATAAGCTGATTTGAAGGAGAAATTCCGTGTGTGAGTGTAAATTGTTTTATACTTCAGCTATTTACTTTCCATCTATTGTGTGATTGTTGCTATGTAAATTCCATTTTTTTAGATGGTTTTTGGAAAAGCATATTTCCTCTATTTCCAGCAACCATGTTAATAGCATAATTGCATAGTTTGAAATGTTTGTCTCTTTTCTTAAGTAATTACATTCAACATCCCAAATATTTTAAAATCATATCTAAGGAAAGACATATTCCCGGAGAATATTCAAACTCCATTATTAGATGGTCATTTGCTTCTTCACTCCATAAGCATAGAGTGCATCTTCCTAGACCTTCCCTATTCTATTCTGCTTTTGCAAATTGTCCTAGATTAGTGCTTTGTTGTTTAGAAGACACCACATATATATATTTTTCTTCCAATGGACACTTCATCTTCCACAAGCATTGCAACCATTACCTTATCTCTCCACTCCCCTCTTTAGAACATAGAAATCTACAGCCCAGTTTGGGGAATAGGAACCTGTAGGTGAGAGAGACCATTCCATTTCATATCACCTATCCTTGAGCTAGATATGAATTTATTTTATACATAAAACCAGTCTTTCCCATAGATTTGCATAATTCCCTTTAAAACCAATCCTCTCAACTAAATACCATCCCTATCCCCAATTGGTTGTCGTGGCCAAATCTACCACTTGCGACAACATAAAAACACCTATGTCTCGTAGTGATTATACCCTACGCACCAGAATTAAATGATTCCTATCTCTCCCCACCCATGCATATTCTCCTATACTCACCATAGTCCCCTCTTCTATTATCATTGATTTCCACATCATCGAGATATTGGTCTATTATTGTCCTTCCTCCTAATCCAACCATTAATTGTTTTTGGATAAATACATTTTTCCTTGACCACTTGAATCGAAATCCCTTTTCTTTTAATAGGCCTCCATACCACCTTTGTTTTTGAAGGTGTGGAGAATAAGAAAATATATTTTAATCCCCATCCACCCATGAGTTTTGGCCAAGCTAACTAGTCTTATCTGGCCCATGGAATCACCTTTCTGTCACCATACCCCCCCTGAATAAATCTAATAATAATCTTTTTTATCTTCTCAAGGAACCTATTATTAACCCAAGACAATGACATCCAATAAACTGGAATGTCCTTCAAGATCGATTTTACCAAGATCAATTGTCCTTCCCTTGAGATCCACATAAAACTCCAGGTAGACACTCTTTTTTCCAATTTTGAAATTAACCAAGTCAAATCTGTCCTGCAATAGTTTGTTGGTTTTAAATAAAATCTTAAGTACTTATGACCTTCCTCCAAATCCACCTTTTGTAAAGGGAAGAGATCCTACATAAATATCATTTCCTCCTCAACCCCATAGAAAAGAATTGATGATTTTGACTCATATTTCAACATTCTTGTCAGAGAGCAATACAAATCTAAAATATTTTCAGTTTAACCAAATGCCTCTTGGATCCTTCATAGAAAATAAACATATCATCTATGAATAATAGATTGGATACAAAGAAGCGACCTCCTAATTGAATTCCTTTAAAGACCCTGCTCTCTTTGCTTCAATCAAAGATCTACTCAAGCCTTCTACTATGATGAGAAATAACAACGAGGATAGAGGACATCCTTGTCAAAGGCCTCTACCCACTCTAATGAAACCAGATGTAGTCCCATTAATGAGTACGAAGAAAGAAACCAAGGTGATGAAACTCATCACCCACTTTATAGAAGACACATCAACACTAGAAAAACCTACTAAAAGCGTATGAAACTCTCTTCACACAAAGATACAATACACAACCTACAATCTTAACACATTATTTTTGCCATAAATAGATGGTGGAGATTTATTCTCACGCATGCCTCTCTCAAGATCAATATAATAACCTCATTGATATCAATATAAAATGTATTAACATAATATAGAGTGGGATGAAGAAACATTGTGTTCATGGGTATCTATAACTTCTACACCAATCTATAGATATTTTTAAATGGTTAATGGATATAATTATCGAGAAGAATAGCATAATGTTCTATAAATTTGTTGAGCATTATACATTTAATGCACACCTAATCAAACAAATACTCTAACAATGACTACTATGAACACCACCTCACCTCCACCATCTCATCACAACCACAATGACCATCTTCACCATATAAACACAAGTTTTCCATTATTGATACGGAATTGTCGACTTCAGTTAATATATGACATTCAAAGTTTGCACAATGTCAAGTAAGTAATGGCATCCTTGTCATAAATTTAATGCAATTATACTATGTAGGAGATGCTCCTGTAACTCACCACGTGATTTCTCTTTCAATAAACTATATGTAACTAGTTAATGGAATTTCTGAAAGAAGTTATTGGACACTAAAATTACATGCCCAACAATTGATTGATCGCTTTAGAAGGTATTTTATTTGAATCAATGCATCTAATAACCTTTACAATCTAGAATTTGTTTTTTTTTTCAGAAGAAAAATCGATGTTCCTTTTTATTCAAAATGAGTCAAAGGTAACTGGTTACATCACAAGATATAGATATCCTTCAGAGATGAACTGTAGGCTAGCCTACATGTGCTTATCTTATCAAAAGAGAAGAAGATACAATGATCCCATCCATCATCCAACAGATATAAACGTATAAGCAGTACAAAAGAGTCCAAAGAGAATACAATGACAACCCATATAAGCTTATCCAAGGAGGTCCTCGAGGAAGAGTACTAATGTCAAAAGCTCATAGGTGACCAATAGTCAACCAAAAGTATCCAAAATGATACTTAATAAAGTATCAAGCATTCATACTTGGAAAAACCAAAATGGTTCAAGGAGTAGAATATACAAGCTCAACTCTAAAAGAGCTGAAGCTTATCTTCCCCAATAACTAATCATTCATAGTACTATGTGAAGGAAAGAAGGCCAATGGCCACGTGGAGTGCATCCTTGGATAAACTATCTTCCCTCTAATTGTGTTCTGTATGAACATGCTGGAAGTCTAACGTAAGAAAATAAGCTTTGAGATCGACAATGTTGTGGCACCAGGCATCAAGATCAAGGGTTGTGAGTTTTGCCTTATCATTTGCCCAGTTGATTATGACGGAAGAGTCCCCATAGAAATGGAGAGATGGGATCCCGGTCTATTTCGAGAAGAACAAGAGGACCTAAAGAGACAAGAGTTCAACTCTGGTATTGGTGCTAAGTACACACCCCAGCTTGATACAAAAAAGTGAGATTAGTTGATCAGTAAGTAGATACCAACAACTCCAAGATAATTAGCAGTTGCTCCATCAAAATATATGGGAGGATATGTTAAGACAGGAGCTGAACTAAAGTTCCTAATCCCTAATTTTCTGATGGATCTCATAGGATAGGAATTTATTAGATCCATGATTTTATGGTAGAGAGGTAACATCTCAGGTCTTTTATCTTAAAAAATACAGAGGTTGTGAGTGATCCACAGGTTCCAGATAAGGAAGAAAGGAAGATAGAGGAGAGTAGAGTCTCTATTCATCCAATGTTCAATGTTTCCCTAAAGTGTAGGATCATCCCAAGTTAGAGAGAATTTTAGTTTTATGTTCAAAATGATGATGATGGCTTAAGTAAAGGTGCAATCTACAAAGAGGTGTTTGACAATTTTCTCAGCAGATTTGTAGAGACTATGCTTGTTGGGCCCGATCCAAACCTTTTTACATAAGTTATCCAAAGTGGTTATGCGATTCTCCATACACAACCATACACAAAATATGATTTTTAAAGGATATTACAACACCATAGCCTGGAGTGAAGTTTGATCGGAGATGGAGGAATCAATGATGATACAATAAGGTTATAGTCCAAACTGGCTGTAAAAGAGCCCGAGACTTTATTATGCATCCAGATGAGAAAATCATCAGTATCATTAAGTTTAATACCTCCGTGAGCCAATCCTTTGATAAAATCTATCCAATGTTAAACCCAACTACTTCCAAGATCCAAATCAGTCGCGGTTAGCCAATATGATTGACAATTATCAGCAGGCTACATATTTCAGGCCCGAAAAAGGTGCGTGCTCAGTAGTACAGAATGAGAAATTAATGACTAAAAAATGACTAAAATCTGGCTATAAACGATTATTTTTTAGTCGACGACTAATAGTGGCTAATTTTAACTATCTTATAGCTTGACTAACTTAGTTGTACTTCACTTAGTCATTAATAGTTTGACTTATTGGTCATTGATTTAGTCATTGATAGTCAATGATTTAGTCATTGAGTTAGTCACGGATTTAGTCACGAATTTAGTCACTGATTTAGTCAATGATTGCAACAATTAATGACCAAATATACGACTAAATAAACTACTAGATGATAACATATAAATGACTAAGATAAATACAACTAAACATTAGCCGTGCTATAAGATAAAATAAATTAGCTACTAATAGTCATATATATGCGAATTTAGTTGTTTTTGTAGTCACAAATTTATGATAGGACACAGAGGAATCAAACCACCAACCTCCTGCCTATAATTAGGTAGGTTCTCTACCATTGAGCTAGCACCCTTTAAGAAGTTGTTATTGCTTGATAATGATGATATTCAAACAAATTTTACATCATTCAAGTATACAAAATAATGATTATCAAGTTACTATAGATTCATGATGGCTTACCCTGTACTATTCCTTCAAGTCTTTCTTGCACTTAATAAATGCATTTGAAATACTTGAAGGACTATTACAAAGTAAGCCATTATGTATCTACAGTAACTTGATAATCATTATTTTGTATGCTTGAATGATGCAAAATTAAAAAAATACTAGAAATTTATAGGAATGGCAAGCATGCATCCGATGTTAAACTATCTACCGAGTCATCTAGAGTCATGCCAAGATATATGAATTTAACTGAAAATTCATAAGTAACTTGAATATAGTAGTGGATGATGTCATGGAAAGGAGAATTTCAGTTTATGTAGAAGCAAAGGATGAGAAAATGGAGCAACTCATCACCCAAAATGTAGATAGAATAGTAAAAACAATTATACAACTAATTCCATTTCACATAAAGAATAATGAGCACTAACTCGAAGTACTCTTAGCCACTAGATAAATGGAAATGAAATGAGATGAAATATTAGCAACAATACCTTCGATTTTGCTTGCTGACAAGAAGTATGAATACTTATGTGATCATTTTATTCATAGGTGACTTAAACAACCAATAACCTGCAATCAAGAAAAGAAAACCCGTTGTTCTCTGCTGATGCGATCATTTTCTTGAATTGTAACCTTTCTTTGCTTATACATTTTATCTCAGGCATATTTATTCATCCAAACCTTTCATATCAGGGCTCACCATGGACTAAAATGTAAGAGTTCATTGTTGTTTCAACGATTTCAAGAAAAATATCAGCAGTAAATGATGAATGACAACACAATAGCTAAGAGGTAGTAGGTAACACACCCACATTGCAGTCAGAATAGTTTGAACTGGGAAAATACATGTGTTCTACAATGGTGTTACCCCTCCTTTTGCCAAATTTGCCACAGAACAGACATGCACATACAACATAGGAGCTATTTGAAAGGTTTGTGAATAAGCACAAACACAACGATGAAAGCAGAACCCCTACACAAATCAAGTGTCATATTGATAGCCAATGAGAGTAGTGAATGGTGACCCTCAAACAGTTTTTGAAGGGAAATGTAGCAGTTTTATTTTTTTCCACTTAAACAAAAACAAATTCAACCTCATGCCACTTATCTTAAGGAATAAATATCAGTGAATAAATGGAAGGAACAATAGCTACAAGAAATATTGCAGCGAAATATTTATGAAGAAAATATTGTGTGGGTCTTTTTCAGTGAATTTTGTACAATAAAATTGCAGGTCAGCTCCACAAAATTCAATGGATTATTATAGCAGATCAACTACAAATCATTGCTTTGACATAGTTTTATTTATGGAAGTCAATTATGAAAAGAATATAAGAACTCAAAAGTGATGCCACAGGTATCGATTTAAGGTTGTTGATCTAGAGAGGAGAGTTTCCATTGTGTCTTCCAGCTGGTTTGACCTTGCATTAATTACCAGATGTCTACAGTTTACTGAATTCTAGTGTAAATTGGATTTGACGTTTTGTTTTGAGGCCGCAAGTACAATGAGTAGCCCATGCATACAATCTATAGGGGAATACTAGCTGGGAGAGTGATTCCATTACCATTAATTGTTTCAAGATGTTTGAGAGTGGTTCCATTACCATTAATAACATTACCATTAATTTCTAACCCTGGAAAGCAATTCTGGTATAGTTTTGGAGGCCATAACTGTGACAAAGGCAACCAAACATCATGAACAACAATGTAAGGTGTAAATATCAATATTTCCTTTGAGTTGAATTGACCTCCTAGGAAGTTATGGGTATGTCTCTTCCCCATAAATGGATTAAATAATGATCCCATGAATTGTTTCAAATAAACAACAACATGTAACTACTCTAATTCATAAATCTGGGTGCATCTTAGACACTTATGGGCATGAAGAAGATCACAACAATGAAAAATACAAGAGTTTCATGGGTGAAATTGCAGTAAGCCCCTAACTTAATATTTCTTGGCAGTTTGAAGGAGGATCTAGGGGAATTTCAGACATGAAACCAACAATAAAACACTGCAAAACATTAAATCTAGGCACATATCAGCATGAAGGTAGTAGCCTTTTTGAATTATGGGCAGATTGTATTCAAATAACTGCAAATCCCTTGCTCATGGGCATATTTTTTGTCTTAAACATCCTTGTTATTCAATTCTAGGCACTTCCCACCATGAGAGGAAGCATTAAAAAACCTAACGCCAATTCTAGGTGCAATAAGCAGTCATAAGAATTACTGTGGGAAAGGAATGAAGGTTGGACAATATTAAAATTATGTTTCTACAACATTCTCTCACTAATATCAACAGCATGAGGTTTCATGTTATGGGTACAAATTTGAAGACATGCAACCTTAAACCAACCACATGTGCACATATAAGCCCCATTATCAGTCTTATTCTTCAACTCTGAGCATGAAAATCCTTCAAACAATGGTTGTACCTTGAACATGAATAGTGCTTAGGCCATTCTAATCTTCCACATAACAGACATGCACATACAATAAAGGAGCTATTTGAAAGGTTTGTGAACAAGCACAAACATAGCGCTGAAACCAAAACCCTTGCAAAAATCAAGTATCATATCAATAGCCAATGACAGTAGTGAATGGTGACCCTCAAATAGTTTTTGAAGGGAAATGTAGCAATTTTATTTTTTGTCACTTAAACAAAAACACATTCGACCTCATGCCACTTCTCTTTAGGAATAAACATCGGTGAATAAATGGAAGGAACAACAACTACAAGAAATATTGATTAATAAAATCCTGTGTGGGTCTTTTTCAGTAAATTTTCTAAAAAAAGTGAGATTGGTTGATCAGTAAGTAGATACCAGCACCTCCAAGATAATTAGCAGTTGCTCCATCAAAAAATATGGAAGGATATGTTAAGACAGGAGCTGAACTAATGTTCCTAATCCCTAATTTTCTGATGGATCTCATATGATAGGAATTTATTAGATCCATGATTTTGTGGTAGAGAGGTAACATCTCAGGTCTTTTATCTTAAAAAATATAGAGGTTGCGAGTGATCCATAGGTTCTAGATAAGGAAGAAAGGAAGATAGAGGAGAGTAGAGTCTCTATTCATCCAATCTTCAATGTTTCCCAAAAGTGTCGGATCATACCAAGTAAGAGATAATTTTAGTTTTATGTTCAAAATGATGATGATGGCTCGAGTAAAGGTGCAATCTACAAAGAGGTGTTTGACAATTTTCTTAGCAGATTTGTAGAGACTACACCTGTTGGGCCCGATCCAACCCTTTTTACATAAGTTATCCGAAGTGGTTATGCAATTCTCCATACACAACCATACAAAACAAATGATTTTTAAAGGATATTACATCACCATAGCCTGGAGTGAAGTTTGACTGGAGATGGAGGAATCAATGATGATACAATAAGGTTATAGTCCAAACTGGCTGTAAAAGAGCACAAGACCTTATTATGCATCTAGATAAGAACATCATCGGGATCATTAAGTTTAATACCTTCGTGAGCCAATCCTTTGATAAAATCTATCCGATGTACAACCCAACTACTTCCAAGATCCAAATCAGTCGCGGTTAGCCAATATGATTGACAATTATCAGCAGGGTACATATTTCAGGCCCCAAAAAGGTGCGTGATCACTAGTACAGAATGAGAAATTAATGACTAAAAAATGACTAAAATCTGTCTATAAACGATTATTTTTTAGTCGGCGACTAATAGTGGCTAATTTCTACTAATTTATAGCTTGACTATCTTAGTCGTATTTCACTTAGTCATTAATAGGTTGGCTTATTAGTCATTGAGTTAGTCACGGATTTAGTCACTGATTGCAACAATTAATGACCAAATATACGACTAAATAAACTACTAGATGATAACATATTAATGACTAAGATAAATACAACTAAGCATTAGTCGTGTTATAAGATACAAGAAATTAGCTACTAATAGTTGTATATATGTGAATTTAGTATTTTTTGTAGTCACAAATTTATCATAGGGCACGGAGGAATTGAACCACCAACCTCCTACCTATAATTCGGCAGGTTCTCTATCATTTAGCTAGCACACTTTAAGAAGTTGTTATTGCTTGATAATGATGATATTCAAACAAATTTTACATCATTCAAGTATACAAAATAATGATTATCAAGTTACTATAGATCCATAATGGCTTACCCTGTACTAGTCCTTCAAGTCTTTCTTACACTTAATAAATGCATTTGAAAGACTTGAAGGACTATTACAAATTAAGCCATTATGTATCTATAGTAACTTGATAATCATTATTTTGTATGCTTGAATGATGCAAAATTAAAAAATACTAGAAATTTATAGGAATGGAAAGCATGCATCCGATGTTAAACTATCTACTGAGTCATCTAGAGTCATGCCAAGATATACGAATTTAATTGAAAATTCATAAGTAACTTGAATATAGTAGTGGATGATGTCACAGAAAGGATAATTTCAGTTTATGTAGAAGCAAAGGATGAGAAAATGGAGCAACTCATCACCCAAAATGTAGATAGAATAGTAAAAACAATTATACAACTAATTCCATTTCACATCAAGAATAATGAGCACTAACTCGAAGTACTCTTAGCCACTAGATAAATGGAAATGAAATGAGATGAAATATTGGCAACAATACCTTCAATTTTGCTTGTGACAAGAAGTATGAATACTTATGTGATCATTTTATTCATAGGTTACTTAAACAACCACTAACCTGCAATCAAGAAAAGAAAAGCACCTTTATCTACTTATGTGATCATTTTCTTGAATTGTCACCTTTCTTTGCTTATACATTTTATCCCAGGCATATTTCTTCATTCAAACCTTTCATATCAGGGCTCACCCATTAGAGGAAATTTCAACTCAAAATGGGCCTTTTAACTTTAACTCAAATTCCATGTTATCATGTGTTAGCCAATGAAATTGCTTTAAATTTGAAATACCATATAGGTCTTAAACACTTTTTAAATATAAATTTGGGGATAGGTATCATAAAAAAAACTACTTTTTTGTTTGTATTTTCGACATATCTCCCCGTGTTTTTACTCAAATTTCGATCGGGAGAGCTCGTTGGATGCGGAATTAAATTCTGCATCCAATGAGTACCCACTTGGCATACTTTTGATAGACCCTGCTACCCCAAAAACAAGAAATACCTGAAAAAACATGACGATGACATCATCGTCATGTTTTTTCAGGTATTTCTTGTTTTTGGGGTAGCAGGGTCCATCAAAAGTATGTCGAGTGGGTACTCGTTGGATGCAGAATTTAATTCTGCATCCAAAGAGCTCTCTCGATCGAAATTTGAGTAAAAACACAGGGAGATATGTTGAAAATACAAACAAAAAAGTAGTTTTTTTTCTTTTCTTCCTCCAAAATTAATAAATATTATTTTATTATTTTAACTATTATTTTATAAAAAAAATTAGGAGGCCCATTTTGAGTTGAAATTTCCTCTAATGATGGACTGAAATCTAAGAGTTCATTTTTGTTTCAATGATTTCAAGAAAAATATCAGCAGTAAATGATGAATGACAACACATTAGCTAAGAGGTAGTAGGTAACACACCCACATTGTAGTCAAAATAGTTTGAACTGGGAAAATACATGTGTTCTTCAATGGCGTTACCCCTCCTTTTTCCAAATTTGCCATAGAACAGACATGCACATACAACAAAGGAGCTATTTGAAATGTTTGTGAACAAGCACAAACATAGTGTTGAAAGCATAACCCCTGCATAAATCAAGTGTCATATTGATAGCCAATGAGAGCAGTGAATGGTGACCCTCAAATAGTTTTTGAAGGGAAATGTAGTAGTTTTCTTTTTTTTCACTTAAACAAAAACAAATTCAACCTCATGCCACTTATCTTAAGGAATAAACATCAATGAATAAATGGAAGGAACAATAGCTACAAGAAATATTGCAGCGAAATATTTATGAAGAAAATCTTGTGTGGGTCTTTTTTAGTGAATTTTGTACAATAAAATTGCAGGTCAGCTCCACAAAATTCAATGGATTATTATAGCAGATCAACTACAAATCATTGCTTTGACATATTTTTATTTATGGAAGTCAATTATGAAAAGAATATAAGAACTCAAAAGTGATGCCACAGGTATCGATTTAAGGTTGTTGATCTAGAGAGGAGAGTTTCCAGTGTGTCTTCCAGCTGGTTTGACCTTGCATTAATTACCAGATGTCTACAGTTTACTGAATTCTTGTGTAAATTGGATTTGACGTTTTGTTTTGAGGCCGCAAGTACAATGAGTAGCCCATGCATACAATCTACAGGGGAATACTAGCTTGGAGAGTGATTCCATTACCATTAATTGTTTCAAGATGTTTGAGAGTGGTTCCATTACCATTAATTTCTAACCCTAGAAAGCAATTTTGGTATAGTTTTGGAGGCCATAACTATGACAAAGGCAACCAAACACCATGAACAACAATGTAAGGTGTAAATATCAATAGTTCCTTTGAGTTGAATTGACCTCCTGGGAAGTTATGGGTATGTCTCTTCCCCATAAATGGCTTAAATAATGATCCTCAGAATTGTTTCAAATAAACAACAACATGTAACTACTCTAATTCATAAATATGGGTGCATCTTAGACACTTATGGGCATGAAGAAGATCACAACAACGAAAAAGACAAGAGTTTCAAGGGTGAAGTTGCAGTAAAACCCTAACTTAATATTTCTTGGCAGTTTGAAGGAGGATCTAGGGGAATTTCAGACATGAAACCAACAATAAAACACTGCAAAACATTAAATCTAGGCACATATCAGCATGAAGGTAGTAGCCTTTTTCAATTATGGGCAGATTGTATTCAGAGAACTGCAAATCCCTTGCTCATGGGCATATTTTATGTCTTGTACATCCTTGCTATTCAATTCTGGGCACTTCCCACCATGAGAGGAAGCATTAAAAAACCTAACGCCAATTCTAGGTGCAATAAGTAGTCATAAGAATTACTGTGGGAAAGGAATGAAGGTTGGACAATATTAAAATTATGTTTCTACAACATTCTCTCACTAATATCAATAGCATGAGGTTTCATGTTTAGCTCTGGGTACAAATTTGAAGATATGCAACCTTAAACCAACCACATGTGCACATATAAGCCCCATTATCAGTCTTATTCTTCAACTCTGAGCATGCAAATCCTTCAAGCAATGGTTGTACCTTAAATATGAGTAGTGCTTAGGCCATTCTAATCTTCCACATAACATACATGCACATACAATAAAGGAGCTATTTGAAAGGTTTGTGAACAAGCACAAACATAGCGCTGAAACCAGAACCCCCTGCAAAAATCAAGTGTCATATCAATAGCCAACGACAGCAGTGAATGGTGAACCTCAAATAGTTTTTGAAGGGAATTGTAGCAATTTTCTTTTTTGTCACTTAAACAAAAACACATTCGATCTCATGCCACTTCTCTTCGGGAATAAACATCGGTGATTAAATGGAAGGAACAACAACTACAAGAAATATTGATGAATACAATAATGTGTGGGTCTTTTTCAGTAAATTTTCTACAATAAAATTGAAGGTCACCTCCACAAAATTCAATGGATTATCATAGCAGATCAACTACAAATCATTGCTTTGACATAGTTTTGTTTTTAGCATTCAATTATGAAAAGAATATAAGAACTCAAAAGTGATGCCATAGGTACCGATTTGAGGTTGGTGATCTGGAGAGGAGAGTTTCTAGTGTGTCTTCCAGCTGGTTTGATCGAGCATTTACCAACTATCTATAGTACATTGAATTCTAGTGTAAATTGGATTTCATGTTTTGTTTTGAGGCCGCAGGTAAAATGAGCATCACATGCATACAATCTACAGGGGAATACTCGCTTGGAGAGTGGTTCCGTTACCATTTATTTCATTACCATTAATTGTTTGAAGATGTTTGAGAGTGGTTCCATTACCATTATTTTCTAACTCTAGAAAGCAATTTTGATATGATTTTGGAAGCCATAACTGTGACAAAGGCAACCAAACACCATGAACAACAGTCTAAGGTGTAAATATCGGTACTTCCTTTGAGTTTAATTGGCCTCCTGGGAAGTTATGGGTATGTCTCTGCCCCATAACATTCTTAAACAATGATCCTAGGCATTGTTTCAAATAAACAACAACATGTAACCACTCTAATTCATAAATCTAGGTGAATCTTAGACACTTATGGGCATGAATAATATCACAACAGCAACAAAGACAAGAGTTTCATGGGTGAAATTGCAGTAAAACCCTAAGTTAATATTTCTTGGCAGTTTGAAGGAGTATCTAGGGGAATTTCCGACATGAAACCAACAATAAAATACTACAAAACATTAAATCTAGGGACATATCATCATGAAGGTAGTAGCCTTTTTGAATTATGGGTAGATTGTATTCAAAGAACTGCAAATCCCTTGCTCCTGGGCATATTTTATGTCTTATACATCCTTTCTATTCAATTCTGGGCACTTCCCACCATGTGAAAACCTACGCCAATTCTTAGTGCAATAAGTAGTCATAAAAATTACTGTGGGAAAGGAATGAAGGTTGAACAATATTAAAATTATGTTTCTACAACATTGTCTCACTAATATCAACAATATGAGGTTTTATGTTTAGCTCTGGGTACAAATTTGATGATATGCAACCTTAAACCAACCACATGTGCACATCTCATCCCCATTATCAGTCTTATTCTTCAACTCTGAGCATGAAAAGCCTTCAAACAATGTTGTACCTTAAATATGAGTAGTGCTTAGTCCATTCTAATGTGCCATAGAATATACATGCACATACAATAGAGGATTTATTTGAAATGTTTGTGAACAAGCACAAACATAGCGCTGAAACCAGAACCCTACAGTTCTTGAAGATTGTTTTGAATTGGGGTACCGGTCAGCAAGAGCCTCCAACAAATATGATACCCGTGAAACAACATGAGATATTATTTAGTAATAGTGCAT
Organism: Pseudotsuga menziesii; assembly: GCA_001517045.1. NCBI lineage: Eukaryota > Viridiplantae > Streptophyta > Pinopsida > Pinales > Pinaceae > Pseudotsuga > Pseudotsuga menziesii. The sequence continues at coordinate 743,819 of LPNX011143353.1, forward strand.
ATCTCATTTCAATTCTCTTCTTCCATAAGAGCTCTCAGTACTACATATAACCCAAAATTACTTCAGCCACCATGGAATATTATAACATAACCCAACAAATTGGATCAAATGCAAGTTTAAAAAATTCCACTCTAAGTACTTTTTTAAATAAGATTTCTACAGAAAGCAGTAAAACCTTCATTATTCTATCCATTTAGTCAACATAACCTCTCTCACCCAGCAATCAAAATTTTCCCAAGATGCTTTTAGTAGGGACACTCCAGACAAGGTTGAAGTGCAGTGTCTACATCTATACCATTCAAATTTCCCTTATGCATTTCTTAGTGTAATAAGATAAAACAATTGCAACCAAAGTTCAAACCTAGAATAGCAATTACAAGGAGGGAAATTAGAGAATCTAAGAGAAATATTATTACAAGTTACATAACTCTTGGATAGGGAGAAAATAATAAAGCTTAATCTCCTGAATCAATAACACATTAAATGCTCCAAGTGATTTGATTTAACAGGTATAATTATTGAGTGGGAGTGCAGGTCATAAAAATCAGTTAAATGCCAAGGTCCATGGAAAAGCCACACTTAAATAATAAGAGATGCACTAAGGAAATTCAATTGTTTGGTTGAAAAAGTTGGTAATGGTAATATAAAGCATGCAATAATAAGCTTGTTGTTGTATTAGTTAATGGCACAATTGGAGTCTGAACTCAAAGAAAATCATCGAACTCTTAAACGAAACTGATGAAGTAGTTATAGTCCGCATTCAAAGAGTGGAAAGGGCTATTAGTAGAGAAGTAACCAGTAGCTCACCAAAAAATTAATATTTTACAATCATGGGAAACAGGAACAAATCAAAATTGGGCCAGCGCCCATAAACAATAAAAATCCCTCTTCTCAATAAAATAATGTCATTATTCTTCCATTTGAGAAACACATCACATATATGATAGATATGATGTGATTTTTAATCCCATTGACATAATTTTGTGGCCATTTGTTGGACATCAATAAAATTACGTTTTCTTAGCTTACGTGATTCAAAAGTGTCATTGCTAAATGTTCAAATCACCAAATGTGTTCAAGTATATCATGGCATTTTGATAAATTACTGGCAGGCGTTGTAGCATTTGATGCATAAATTGTCAAGTTAAAAGAAAGACTGATAATGCAAAATTTGAGGAGAGGATACACATAAACATGACCTACTTGGTTACCAAAACTTCAGAGGTTCAAGAATAGGGTGTTAGCAACAAGCTAGAGAAAGCTTATGCATACCTCAATGTTTTGAATTCATTCACTATAGCTGGAATATATAAACTATTATCATATCATGACATTTAAAAATTCAAAGAGAAATTTTAATGGCTTCTTAGATGGATCATGGGTTAGACATATGTCTAGCTTTGTGCCACCTACTCTCTCACTATGGTTCTTCTTGCTAACTGGTCTTTGTCATTCAATAGTGACCGTTAGAGCTTTGATTTTAACTCATTTATAATGTTGTGTGCATGTTACATAGATGTAAATTCGCACATTACCATTTTCAGGGATGTAGGTCAGATCGTATAGAAAAAAGATAAGTGTTTCCGATTCAAAATATAGCTGAGAGGTATTTGAATCTGTTACAAGATTTTGATTAGCGGTCGATTCTAGACAATAACAAAATATGCAACTTCAACAAAATCTTATTGGTTGATTTCAGACCATGCAATTAACTCAGAGGGAATCCAATGGACTCCTCAAGGAGCCATTTTATTGATAATTAATGGGAAGTCAAAAATAATATCAATATTGATATGTGTGTGCACGTTTGTGTGTTTGTATATGAATGAGCAAACAAACTGCCAATTTTTTAGTGCATGATGAGTGGCTAACGCTACTTCCAAGATAATCTTGAAAAATTTCCTTGCTATTCCTACAGATAGCTCATAGTACTTGCAATTCCTCGATTTTATCTTCACATTGCAAAAATTTAAACAGTTTACAGAAGATATGTATTTCAATCATATTAGACTAGACTAGAACAAACATATAAATTTATGACAATCCATAGTTCAAAAATCATCTATGAAACTGATTTGTTTGTTCACCCACATAATGGTTAACATGATTGACAAATATTCTATCAAGTGTCTGCAAAAATACACATCCCCACTTTAGCAACAACCTGAGATGAATATATACCTCCAGATTTAGCACATAGTTCCATTGAAATCATCACTAAGCATAATATTTAACTGTTCATCTAAAAAAAGCAACCTATATATTTTAACCTCAACTAAAAAAAATGATTTCTTATATCCATGTTTTCCTTAAAAGAACTGTCAAAGTTCTTCTAAAGGAATGTAGGGTTGATTCTTACATAAAAGAAAAGATGAAAGAAATAAATTAAATCTATATCCACTAATGACCAAAATAGGGGCTAGTAAATACAACAAATAATAGTATTAAATAAGTAGTGCCTAGGGCATATCTTCCCAAAAGAAAAAATCAAAAGGATAATATAATGACAAAATAGAGGTAGATCATTAATGGATAAACCCTCTGTAATAGAAGATATCCTTGAAAGTGAAACCAGTTGAAGCAGGCCTGATAACCAGCAGAAATCTCAAACTAAAACATAAGAGTTGTCCTTAATGTGTCATATTCTAACCATGAGTTGGTTTGACTATCTTGTATATTACCCCATGTATGAAGTCTCTCTACGAAAGCCTCGTATCTACACAATTTGGGAGTATATCCAATATTCCCTATTGGTGTTGGAAAGGTATAGATTGATCCAGCTGCAATATCCCATCCATTTCTAGGTCCCTCACACTCCTATTTGGCTCATGGAAGACTTCATCCTAATATTACCTATTTTTTTTAGAATAACAAACCCGATATTGAATTAAGAGGATCCTCCAATCATGTCCCAAATACCAAGGGCCCTTTGATATGCCCAATGTGGAAACCTGTTTGTAATTGGTGTCTATCAAGGACCTGCCAGAGGGATTCCCTAGTAGTGCCCCTTCTAATCCACTAGAAATAAAGAACATGCTCTAATATAAAATATCAGTTAGTGTAACCCCTCTTTTCTCCCTAGGAAGAGTGCAAACATCCTATGCCACTAGAGAGAACCCTTTTCCACCTCTTCATTCCCCCAAAGGGATCTCCACAGAAACATGACCATTTTTAATAGCTAGAGTCTAGGGATATATGTAAGAGTATAATACATTTATTTCTAGATTCTAAAATTGTATCTTTCATAGGAAGCATCCTAGTCAAGGGGAAATGCTAGTGAAATTATGCATGCACCTTGCCTTGAAACTGTTGGAATATATTAAACCCACTCACAACTTAGGATAAAATAATTAATCATTATTTGATTAATTATTCACCCACTAGCTTAATTAGTTGGCATCCACTTGCACCTTAAAGTCAATACATGCCATCTATATCCTAGGAATGATTTATTTCTGATTCTGGGTTGATCCAGAATTAATATACAGGACTTTACAGCAGATTCTGCTTTTTCTGCTTTTTCTTGCTTTTCTATGGATAAGATAAAAGCTAGTCAACTAGGAAACTGGGAGCTTTTGTTTCCAACCCATCCTCCATTAGTTTTTCTCCATTTTCTAGGATTAGCATGTTATTTCCATCTCCTTGAAAACTCACTCATGCTTTTTCCAACTCGTGAGGTCCTTGATAGATTTAGCAAGTGCTTTATCCACTTATGGGGGTTTGCTATATTTTGGTAAGTCAACCTTTTTGAGCTTTATGAGTTGTTTCCATCCAATTCGACTTTCCCATGAGGGAAGCACTATTTATGTACACTATTATTCATAATTATTCAATGAAAGGATACACACCAATATTCATCTCTTCATTCATGTGATTCAGTCTCTTTTCTTCTCTCTTATTTTCCTGTGTATGCTTGTGAGAATTCTTAGTAGCAAGATCTATTTCCTGTGCTTCTTCTTAGCATCATTGCACATAGCATTGATCTATTATTTCTACATGGTATCAGAGCTACAAGGTTGATCAAGTTCTACAAAGTTGAGGAGCGCTTCCAGTCTCCTATCCCTCTTTGAAGAAGAGCTTGTCTAGCTTACAAGATTTTCTCCTAGTTTGTTTTGCAGGTTGCAGAGAGTATCTCTTAGAGCATATCAACAACTTCAATATGGATTCAAAATTTCCTCTGCTATCTCCTTTCAACTATGCTGATTGGAAGCCAAAGATGAGTGCATACTTGAAGAGGCAATGCCTCTTTGATGTCTCCATTGGTGCATTGAGTGAACCTGAGTCTTATGAAGAGAAGATTGATTGGCTAGATAATTGTGATAGAGCTTATGGAATTATGTGTTTGGAAATGTCTCCAAATATATATCATCTCATAGATTCTGCTGAATTTCCATATGAGCTTTGGAAAATTTTGGACAAAGCTTTTGGTTTGCAGGAAATTGAAGATGAAGCATGGAGCGAACCTAGCATCTCCTCTTGTTCTCTTTCTCAAGATTTCTTGGCCTCTACATTCTCTGATGAAGTTGATCATGATGAAGAATTTTCTCATACATTTCATGTTTCTGCTGCCCTCTTTCATTCGAATGCTTCCTCCTTCAATGAAGAAGCAAATATTGAAGAGCCATCTTTTTCTGTGTCTCTTGAAGGTGATTTTTCTTCTTGTGATACTATTGATGAAAAAGAAGTAACATATGGAGCTGCTGCTGATATTGATGTTGATTATGATCCTATAACCCATTCATTGTTCTCTCAATCTCCTATCTTAGATTCTGAGATCTATGTACAAGATTCTTCACACCTTTTGCATACCTCTCTCATTGATGGTGCGCAACCCAGTTATTTATAGGATGTTTTGCTTAGCCACATCAAGCCTTATTTGTGTCATACCACTTACCTTACTTGATATCATGTGCTTCAGAATATCCTCCTTTGTTCTTGGCATCAATACTCAAATCCTTCTTGAAGATTGTGAACATCTCATTCTTTCCTCCTTTCATACAAAGGATTCATTACCAGTGTATTCCCATGAGTCTATTGATATGCTTATATGTGATCCTTTGGATTATAATTTAGAAGAATATTTGCAGGTTGATAGACATATAATACCACCATCCATACCATCTACCATACCTCTGAATAATCCAAAGACTATACAAATCCCAAGCTCACTAGCTGATTCCTCATTAGTCTCTTATGCAGTGATATGTATCTTACATGGTTTGAAGTCTTTCCTATTTTTCATTGGCTGGTTATCCATGTACTTAGTCATATATGTACTTATATTAAACATGTTTGGATCTATTCTAAACACTTATGGTTCAGATCTTATGCCCATCCATTATTCATATTTTTACACCTATCAGTTTTCCCTAGTTGCTCATAATTTTCCTAGTCTAGCCCTATATCCTCATGGAGCCATTGAAGCCTTTGTCCTTGCTGTTCCATATGTTAATATTTATGATATATCAGAGTTTTATCAGCCTCATATCAGATCTATACAGGTGCTACATCAGATTGGAAGATTGACATGTGATTCACATCACAATTTTGCAGCTATTCAGGGAATTGGGTGTGAAATAAATTGTCTTAATTTTTTTACTCTTTGGAAAGGAGTATGCACAAATATCTTTTCCATCTCAGATTATGTTTGCAGATCAGAGTTTGACAGCAGAAAGAAGCATTTAGATAATGCTCCTACTTCATCAGTTGATGAGATACAAGGAGTCTCTCATCTT
>LPNX011143368.1:0-39445 GCA_001517045.1 Pseudotsuga menziesii
TTGATGCAGAACCTTCCATCCACCAAGAAGAAAGGGAAGACCAATTCAAGAAGAATGATGTCAGGGCACAGTATCGAGACCTGAAGAGAAGTTCATAGTTACATCATGCAGTAGATGGAAACATGGTGGGATACAAAGCAAGATTCGTAGAATGAGGCTTCTCATGAAAGGAAGGCCTAGACTACGAAGAGACATTTGCAGCCAGTAAGAGTTGAAACAAATACATGATGAGATTGATGAAAATATTAACCTTGGCTAAAAGGTTGAAGATGAAATTTTATACACTAGATGGATGCATAGAATACTAGTAGCATAGGAAGCTGCTTGTCACTCCGGTACAGAATGTTTTCAGTGCATAGAGCACAGAAGACAGAGGGAGTATGATGCTCCACTTCAGAGGGAGTGACTACAGAATATCTTTTGGTTCGACATGGTACAACAGGATGAGAAGATTAGTGATGACTCTAGGCTTTACTGAGAGTAAAGTGGATTCCAACCTTTGCTCCAAAGTTGAAGGTGGAAGACCAGTGATGCTCCTGTTATGTGTCGATGCACTATTGTTCTAGGTATGGAGGTGTGGCAGAGTATAGATGGAATATTCCTTGGACAAGGGAAGTATGAAGTAGAGATCCTGAAGAGGTTCAGGATGATGGACTGCATGGCCACACCTATGGAATCGAACCTGAAGCTATTGAGTGATGCTTCTTCAGAGACGGTTGATACTACGATGTATCATTAGATGATTGGGTCCTTGATGTACCTGAGACCAAATATTTTCTTTGCTATGAACACATTGAGACATGTTCACCTGATGGTTGCAAAGCCTGCAGGGGTATAGTTTATTATGGGCTCAAGTACGATGCGAATCTGAAGATTAACCTGGAGGGTTATGTTGATTCAGATTGGGTAAGCAGTGCCATCGACAGGAAGAGTACTTCAGGATGTTTCTTCAGTATGGGATCAGGTGTGATCTCTTGGTTTAGCAGGAAGCAATCCTGTGTGGCACTGAGTACAGCTGAAGCAGAGTATGTCGCAGCTTGTTCAGCTAGTTGTGAGGCAGTATGGCTGCGGAAGCTACTGTTTGATATATTTGATCTCCAGTTGGATGCTACCTGTATACATTGTGACAACTAGAGTTGCATGAAGTTGTTAGAGAATCCAGTGTTCCATGATAGGTCGAAGCATATTGAGATCAAATATCACTATATCAGGGATATGGTGCAGAGAGGAGCAGTGAAGCTCCTGTATTTTGCGATGGAGGAACATATAGCTGATGTATTGACGAAGCCATTGGCTAGGCTGAAGTTTTATTACTTCAGAGAGAGACTTGGTGTTCTCCAGATCGAGGCTTCCTCCCAGAGACAATGATGTGTCCCAAAGCCATTCTGACGAGGAGGTCAGATGTAAGGGCTAAGCCATTCTATCATGGTGAGAGGATTCAGTTCCTTCCATGTCAGATATGAGTGCTAAGATTGAGAGCCATTCTGACGAGTAGGTCAGATGTAAGGGCTATGCCATTCTGTTCATGGCTAAAGGATTTAGTTCCTTCCATGTCAGATGTAAGTGCAAGAATCTCTCCTCATTGTGGGTGAGAGTCTTCCATCATTGTGGCAGAGGTGGCTCCTGCCTGGATGGGATTGTGCCATTTTGACGAGTAGGTCAGATGTAAGGGCAGTGCCATTCTGTTCATGGCTAAAGGATTTAGTTCCTTTCATGTTAGATGTAAGTGCAGAAATCTCTCCTCATTGTGGGCAAGAGTCTTCCATCATTGTGGCGGAGGTGGCTCCTACCTAGATGGGATTGTGCCCTTCTGACGAGTAGGTCAGATGTAAGTGTAGAAATATCTCCTCATTGTGGGTGAGAGTCTTCCATCATTGTGGTGGAGGTGGCGCCTACCTGGATGGGATTGTGCCCTTCTGACGAGTAGGTCAGATGTAAGTGCAGAAATCTCTCCTCATTGTGGGTGAGAGTCTTCCATCATTGTGGCGGAGGTGGCTCCTGCCTGGATGGGATTGTGCCCTTCTGATGAGTAGGTCAAATATAAGTGCAGAGACATTTCACAGATGGTAGTTGAGGTGTCCTACCATGCTGGTGAATATAAGTGCCGAGCCATTTCACAGATGATAGTTGATGTGTCCTACCATGCTGGTGAATATAAGTGCTGAGCCATTTCACAGATGATAGTTGATGTGTCCCATCATGCTGGTGAATGTGAGTGCTGGGCCTTTCTAATGTGATTGTAGTTTACTACATGATCAGATGTGAGTGTTGGGCGTGACTTTCTGATGAGCAGGTCAGATGTAAGTGCTGGGCGAAGACCTACATGAGAGTAGGCCTACAACCAGCATGAAAAAGGGCTGGCTCTATAGAACTTCCTATGACGAGATAGTACACACATGATGATGACCAGTGGAGATCCAGATCGAGCTATGATCCAGATCCAGTTATGATGACTTCAAGAGATCCAGATCGAGTGATGATCCAGATCCAGCAGTGATGATCCAGATCAAGAGATGATCCAGATCCAGATCCAGATCGAGTGATGATCCAGATCCAGTGATGATGATCTAGATCGAGTGATGATCTAGATCCTGTGATGATGTTCTATGATGATCCAGATCGAGAGATGATCCAGATCTAGATGACTTGAAGATGAAGATGACTTGAAGATGAAGAAGACTTAATGACAGAGATGACTTGAAGAAGAACATGATCCAATGATACAGAGAAGAATACCAGTGCTGAAAATTGTGTCGAAAGAATACCTTCCTAGTTAAGAGGGAGTGTTGATGTATATGTAACTTCGGAATGTATTCTTATATGTATTTTATATATTGTAACCCGATGTTTATTTCGGGATGTTTCTATTATGTATTTGAGTCATATTGTGTTACCCCGATGTTCCGATCGGGAGGATTATTAATGTAAACAAGTCTTGTCAAGTCATTAGGTAAGTCCCCATAGTTTCGGGGCACTTGGGTTATTATACACTGATTAAGGTGTAGGCTCGAGTAAGTAATTGTAAGTTAATCCTACAAGGTTGAGTGCACTTCAATTCAACGGAAAAATATAAATAGAGAGTGAGAGTCTCTCTATTTATCACTTCTGAATTACATCACTTGCTCTCTCAAGTGTGGCGCACCTTTGGAGAAGGAAAATACTTTGGCTTGACAGAAGACAGAAGGCTGCTGTTATGTTGGGAGGTCATCTTACTGTTTTGGGTTTCAAATCTTGTGGTGATACTATCTTAGAGGAAGTTGAGGGGTTTTCTCCATTTATGGTTTCCCTTACCAAAACTCTTTGTGTCTCTTGTCTCATGTGATGTGCTTATGTTTTTGCTGTGCTTGTTATTCTCTCAGTGAAAAGATCCTAACATAATGCTAGCTTAAATGTTGAAAAGCTAATAGATACTGAATGTGCTGGTAGATCTAGGAGCAACTATGAATGTTATGACCATAGAAATTGTACGAAAACTTGGGCTCACCAATCTTTGACCAACCCCCACCATTATAGAATTAGCTAACAGGTCCACTATCAAACCTGAGGGAATCTTGGATGACCTCGTCATCTCAGTTGATTCATGGGAGTATCCTGCTCACTTATTGGTTTTACAACCCAAGTCATAGCTAGGAGGAAACCCGCTGATCTTGGGAAGACCTTGGTTAGCTACAGCAGACCCTTGCATCAGCTATTGGTCAAGGCCTATGACCATATCACATGGGACCAAAACAAAGAAACTTACCCTGTATCATCTATCTCGACCTATTCTAGAAGCTGAAACTCCATTATGGATGGAGCTAGAGGAGGGCGTTCAACCACTGTCAACAATATGGAAGAACTTGAATTTTAAGAATGAAACAGAGGACGATGCCATTAATAGTTTCATCAGTGAGCCCACTTCTATCAACAAAAAAATTTATTAGATCCTGAATAGTACTCTAGGTGAGGAAGAGAAATAAAATCTCACAGAAGAGACATTAGTCATTGACACCCACATAATTCCAGTGCTGAAAAATTTGAAAAGTGTTCCAATTGAGATAGATCCGGGAAAAACATTGAATATCAATCCAAATCTCGCTCCTGATCAAGATGAACTCTTGATCACTCTCTTGAAAAAGCATAAGGGGGAATTTTCCTAGGAGTACATAGATATGAAGAGTATCCCTTCTAATCTGTGTACTCACCACATTTATATCAAGAGTGACTTGCGACATGTGTGCCAGCCACAACGAAGGATGAACCCCAATCTTAGGGACATTGTGAAGGAGGAAATTAAAAAACTCTTGGAAGCAGGGTTTATATACTCAATCTCAGATAGTGAGTGGGTTTCTCCTCTCATGATAGTACCCAAGAAGAATGGGAAATGGAGAGTCTACGTGGATTACAGAGAGTTAAACAAGGAAACATGAAAATATCACTTTCCTCTGCCTTTAATTTATCAGGTACTTGACACCCTGTCTAGGAAGAAGTTCTCCTCCTTTCTAGATGGGTTTAGAAAGTACAATCAGATCTAGATTTCTCCTGAGGACCAAGACAAGACCACTTTCACCTGCCCCTAGGGTACCTTTGCATATAGCGTACTCCCCTTCGGTTTATGCTATGCACCAGCCACTTTTCAGAGAGCTATGATTGGCATCTTTTCGGAGATGGTTAATGACAGTATGGAGATTTTCATGGATGATTTTACCCCTTATGGCAGTGACTTTGAAGAGGCACTGAAAAACTTGGAGAAGGTTTTAACATGTTGTGAGCAAACCTAACTATCTTTGAGCACTTAAAAGTGCTATATGATGATGAGCAAGGGTGTAGTGATGGGGAATTTTATCTCTGCTGATGGTATCCAGGTAGATCCATCCAAAATTAGGGTAATTGAAAATATACCCACTCCTGGAACACAGAAATAGGTACATAGCTTTTTAGGGCATGCTAGTTATTATAGAAGGTTTATAGATATTTTTTCCAAACTAGATTCTCCTTTATTTACCTTATTGATGAAGGATGTATAGTTCATTTGGAATGATGCATGCTAGACAACGTTCACTGAACTTAAGAAGAGGTTGTCTACAACTCCCATCTTAAGGGGGCCCAATTGGGCTCTGCCTTTTCACATTTCTTTAGATGCCTTTGGCACTGCCATTGGAGTAGTGTTAGGTCAGCAGGATGGTCAAGCACCATATGCAATTTATTATATCAATAAAATCTTGGCCCTTGCTAAACTCAATTATACTGTTACAGAGAAGGAATTTTTAGCCATTGTTTACTCCATTAACAAATTCAGACACTACATCACTGGATATCCCACCTTTGTACACACTAACCACTCAGCCATCAAGTATCTAATGAACAAATCGATTACAAATTCTAGGATAACTAGATGGATGTTACTATTATAAGAGTTTGATATTACCATTGTTGACAAGCCTAGGAAAGAAAATGTTGTTGCTGATTTTTTATCTCGTTTTACTACCAGTGATTACAACTTACCAGTTGAAGATTCTTTCCTAGATGAACACTTGTTCACAGTTTCAGCTCATTCCACTTGGTATGCATATGTTTCTAACTACTTGGATGCAGGTATTCTTCCAGCACACTTGTCAAAAAGAGAGAAAAGGAAGATTATTCAACAAAATGCCAGGTATTGCTGGATAGATGGTCATCTATTGTACACAGGTCCTGATCTTGAGATTAGGAGATATGTAAGGGAGGATGAAGTATTCCATATCTTGAAGGCTTGTCATGATGATTCATGTGGGGGAAATTTTACAGACAGGAGAACAAGTCATAAGGTGTTGAGAATTGGTTATTATTGGCCAACAGTTTTCAGGAATGCCAAGAAGTATGTCCAATTTTGTGACAACTGTTAGAGAATGGTCCAACCTAACATATTGGATGAAATGCCTCTTATACCACAGTTGGTGGTGGAACCTTTTGACAGATGGGCCTTAGATTTTGTTGGGCCTATCAAACATCATTCAAAACAGAAAGCCTACATTTTAGTTTGCACCGACTATATGAAAAAATGGGTAGAAGCTGTGGCTTTGGAAAAAGCCAATGACCAAGCTGTAATAGATTTCCTGTATTGAGAATACCCAAGGAAGTAATCACAGATGGAGGACCGCAATTTGTGTCACATACATTTGAATCTTTTCTACATAAGTACCATATTCAACACATGATCACTTCACCTTACCATCCCCAGGCCAATGGCTAGGTGGAAAGTACCAATAAAGTTATTGAAGCTATCCTCACCAAAAAATTCAGGAGCCATTGTAGATATTGGGCTGACAGAATTCTGGAAGCATTGTGGGAATATATCACTAGGTGGTGCAATACTACAGGTTTCTCTCCTTATGACTTGGTTTATGGCAAGAGCGTTGTCTTTCCCATCGAATTTGAAATAAAAACCTTGAAGACATCCATGGAGGTAAACTTAGATGTAATTGAAGCCCATAGGAATAGATTGAATCAATTGAATGAACTTGAGGAAAAATGCATAGCTTCTATGGATCAAACATCATTAATTCAGCAACAAAGATCCAATTGGCACGATCGGTTCATCAAGAAGCGAGTCTTCTGTGAGGGATACTGGGCGTTATTATATGATTCACGATTCAAAAGGGACTTTAAAGGTAAGCTACACACAAGATGGTTGGGTCCATATATGATAGACGGAGTATTTGATACTAAATACAGACCACCTGGTCACCATTGATGAGAATCGTGCACCATTATTCGCTAACGGTCACAGGCTGCGACTGTATCACATCCAATTTCAAGGGACGCGTTGTTTCACAGATTGTAGCTGATCTGGGATACCAATTGGAGCAAGGGCATGAATCTTTCTCTTCCCCTATAAATCTTTAGGATGTCACTGAAATTTCCACAAAATTTGTTTTGTACATAAATAAATTGATGTTTGTTTCCTTTTTTTTTTCCCTTTATGCTTGCTTGTTTTTTTTGAAGAATCTGTGCAGGAATTGACTTAAGGAGTGATGGTCATGACTGGGCGTGATGACCATGAGAACCTACTGCAATTTTCTGTGTCTGAAAGAGCTCCTTACAGAAGAAAATTTGAATGATAAATCATTCTACGCAGCTGCAACTCTACAAAATATGCCTATTTTCCTGTTTTGTCATAACTGCAACACCTTAAAACCTTGCCTATTTTTCCCGTTCCACGACTGCAACACTGTAAAACCTTGCCGATTTTCCCGTTCCATCATGGCTGTAACACCGTAAAGCCTTTCCTAATTTTTCATTTTGTCGCAGCTACAACGCCGTAAGATATTGACCTTTTTTCATTTCTTACACCTTCAACCTCGTAAAATATTAGCCATTTTCCCATTCAGCGTAGCTGCAACTCCGTTAAAATTTTGCCCACTTTTACTCTTTCTAGTGGCTGCAATTCCGTTAATTTGGCTGATTTTTCCTATGGGGTGTAGCTGCAAATCCTTCATATTTATCCACATTTGGGCTGCAACTCCTCCAAATTCGTCTAGAATTTTTGTCGCTTGTGATTTTCCTGATTCCGAATTACCTCACAACTTTAATTATGATTCCGTAAAGATCGACAGGACAATTTTTGGTTCACTGGGAGAAGGATCATGGTGGCACACGTGCAATAATATTTCAATTTGAAGGCTGCATTGACATGCTGTATTATTTCAAGAAGTCACGGTTCATCTCATAATTATTAAGGTATAGTTCTGGTTATTTAAATGATTAACCATTAATTAGATTTGACAGAGTTAATCATACCTACCTTTTTATACCTATCGATACACCCGTGTTTCGTTAACTGTCAATTCCTACAATCTAATGGCCACTTAAGATTATTTCACGACCGCCACCCTTTCCTAATTTTGGGCCAAATCTTATCAGTGATTCTATGCTTACGACTATCACAACTTTCCAAATTTTCCCAACTCCAACCTTAGTTGTTCGTGCACGTTCTGCGCTGAAACCTCCATTGTCGGTGCCTGTAATGTTCTAAGTTGCTACTGGAATTTAGAAAGAAGGATAACATGGGTATCCCAACCCAGAATGAACCTCCAAACATGCAAGAACTATGGAAGCATGCTGAGTTTTTTGCTATCTTCAAAGCCATGTGTTGGATCGTGTTTTTCCAACGTCTCAATAGTTTTCATCGAGAAACTACTCTGCAGTTTGCTTTAAATCTTATAGAAACCCACTCGAAGAACATGGGTTTTTGGATAGAAGTTTCTGAGGCAATTGTGGCTGAATTTACCGTCCTCTCGCAGGTAGGAATAGCTTGGTTTGGGAGAAGAACTCCGAATGCCATCACAGTACAGGACTTTTTGGTGGCAGGTGAACAATTGTGTCCATCAGGGTGGGGAATAACATTACAGTCACTTCCTCACCTATGGAATGAAGTAACCATCTTCCTCAAAAAGTATATCACCTATGAAGGTAGGTACTAGACTGTCTATTATTTTGAGTTTCCACTGCTGTCTCACTTACGCCACATAAATATACTTAATGTTCCATTTTTTCTATTTAAAGACCTACACCATATGGTGGGATTTTTCAGATCATCTAAGCATGCATATTCTTCCCTTACCCATGACGGCATCATTAAACTGTTAATCTTAAGGGTCTTAGCTCATAGAAACCAAACATGGGAACAATTTACTGGCCAACCTCACGTAGCCCAGGGACCTGTACTTTTCCCGATGTTCCAATCAGAGAGGAAGTAAGGGCACCTACACTTATGTTGGGTGTTCAATTGGAAGAAGTGCAGGAGGACCAGAGTCCCTCCAATTCAATTGGGGGGGGGGGAGATGAGACAAGATCAAAAGAAGAGGAAGAATCGGAGGAGGATGTAGCAGTAGAAAACCCTATGGAGGGGATAGAGAATTTGGGAGCTCCAGCAGCAGAAGCTGAAGTTAAACCAGCATTGGATGCTACGACAGTTAAAGCTGAAGCTGTGGGATCTGTGATGGCAGAAGTGAACGCAGAGGTCCTCACCATCGAATCCTCTCCTAAGTGGAGGGGAACTTTAATTGATGAAGAAACAGAGGTGGCTGAGGAAAGAGAGGATGCTGAAACAGGAAATATTCCTTCTACATCAACTGCAGGGTTAGAAACCCTTGTACCTCAAAGGAAGAGAAGAAGGTCAAGAGAAGAAATACAAGCATCTCGACCAGTGAGGAGAAGGAGAACCAAATCAGTCACTTCAGCTGAAGTAGCGTGAGCAAAATGGGTAAAGATTGAATCAAATATTGAATTTCCCATATTGAGACCCAGGACAAACAATGCTCCACAGGAATCTATTGCAGAAGAACCTCAATTTGGAGTCTGTTGCAGAAGAACCTCAAATTGATGTGATTTTGTATGAAAATGGGTTATTGAAGGAAGAAGTGCAATTTATTCGGAAATAATTGGAGAATTGGAAGGAAGCATGTAAGAAATAGGTAGAGAAAAGGATGCACACACTGGTATAAGCTACAGACCAGCTAGAAAAATAATCTCTTGCTAGGGAGGATGGAGAAGTGCAGAAAGTAGTCTGTCCTGCATGTGGGGAAATTTTTAGTCAATTAGGTTACACAGTCATAGTGCGTTCATTTGGGACCCAGAATCATGCACCAACAGATGAAGAAGAACAAGAAGCACCTGAAGTAGAATTAAGGAAAGAAGATGCACCAGAAGTAGGACTGATCCCCGATATAGAGTTGGAAGAAGCTAAGAAATTATAGGCTTAGCCATCAGAATTGATGGATCAACCTAATAAAGGGAATATTGAAGCCAATCAGGGTGTTGTCACACAAGAACCAACACCTTCATAAATTTTTGTTGAAGATGGCATTTAAGAAGAAGCAGGTAAACCAAAGATTGAGGGAATTTCTGATTCGAACTTAGAACACTTGACTGTGACCCCAGAACCATTTCAGGATATAGAGCTAATGAAGGATTCATAGAAACCATAATATATTGAAGTCAATCAGGATATTGCTACACAAGAACCAACTTCCTCATAAATCCTTGCTGAAACTCCATTTCAACCAAGAACAACTGATCCTAAGGTGGACATAATCCCTGATGTGGAGCTAGGAGAAGATGAACAGATGTAGTCACAATCATCAGGGGTTACTAAGGTATTTGATGAAGAGTTTCATCTTTTGGGAGATATGGAAGTAACTCAAGAGAAATTCCAACAGCATGAAGAAATGGGAGGACAAGACATTGATACACAAGAACCAGTAGTCTTGGATCTCCCTGTTGAAGCCACAACTGAAATCTAAGTAGATGTAGCTAGGAATTAGGAATATTTGGAAATTGAAATTTAGAAAGAATTTGTTACAAAAGAACCAACATCTACACAATTGTCCACTGAAGTTGTTGAAGGAGAGTTGCATGAAAAGGATGTTGTCACACAAGAACCAACACCCTCATAATTAATGGAAGAAGTACCCACATAGGCTGAAGTTGCTAAAGGGGAGCTTCAAAAAGAATATGTTGTTACACAAGAACCAGCATCCTCATAAATAATTGCAGAACTACCCATGCAAGAAGAGGCTGCTGAAAATTTGATAGCAGGGGAAGGTGTTACACCCCCAGTGCAGAATGTTGTGAAAATAAACATCGGGTGGAAAAGTATGCACTTAATTTTCCGAGAAATTTTTTAATCTAGAATCTGATGATGAGGAAAATCCAATAGATGTGTCAAAACCCCAAATTTTCATAAAAATTTAAAATTTTGAGATATCAACAAATGCTACAACATGCGGTTTACTAACAGCTAATGGTTTGCAGTAAAAGAAATCGTCAAGTAATTAGTTTCACTAAATCTTAAATATAATAACTTAACAGTTCATTTTTATAAGAAGAATAAAGTTTTCTTGTGTGCTGTTTTACTTCAGTTTACTGATGAGTCTTTTTATGTCAAGTAGGTGGAATCTAACTTTTGAATCCGGGGCTTACTTAGCAATCGTGCTAATGCAGATGAATACTGGTTCTTACATGTTTACAGGTATGATCGAACGAGTACGTATTGAAAATTCTTTAAAGTATCAGCAATATTTTAATTGCGATTAAAAAGCTTAGTAATTAAGCTGCTAAACTCTAAATAGTTTCTGTGAGGTAAAACCATTTGGCTCCCTTCAGTTTTTCTTGTAATCATGTTCAGAAGTAAGTAACGACAGTATGATATGTTTGTGACTTAAAGTATTTGAATCTCAGTTGCAAAGTATTTCTACTTTGTTCTATGTGATTTGCATTGATATAGTGATTGTTTTGCCAGTATCTATATAATAATACATTTTCTTATATGTGTAACAACTGATCCACAATTCACTTCTGTGAAGTGACTTATAGCCTGATAATCTTTGGATAGTATAAATTTGATTTAGCAAACTGAAAACCATCATGCCTTCCTGCACAAGATCATGAATTGCCTATAATTTATTTTCATGTTGAACCCTATGGTCCTAGTAAATTTCTAGATTCAATGGGATCATTCCTATTCTAGTTATCTTGTTTAGTTTTATAACTAATTCATTACCCAATTGTCCTGGTGAATCTTTAGTAACTTCCAGTTTGAGTCCTAACCCAAAATTTATCAAAGTATTGTCGCTATGAACTGTGTAACAAAATTTCATAATAGTACTCTTACCATAAGTTTTGTATCATTTCAAAGTTCTGTTACTATTTGAGTTGTTAGATTTTGTAAGTCTTATAGACATGCACAATCTGTTGTTTGATAGACCTTCAGTCTATAAATAGTTCATGATCATAAATGTATTTAAACTAGAGTTTGTAAACCTCTCCACTATTACATTATGCCATTCATAAAAAATATGACTTGTAATGTTGTTATTACAAAGATTTATTATGTATAAATTAAAATCTTTGTACAAAAAGAGACTATGGTTGATGAGTGATTAGTATGAGCTCTCCCATACAGCATTGATTTCTTATCTATAGTAAGGACCTAAAACATTGATCTCTCTATATAAATAAACATGCATTATTTAATTTCTATTTTATAAAAACTATAACGTTTTGAGAGAAGATATGCAACCCTTCATATCGTAAATGTGATATTGTAAAAATAATAACATGAGGATTATAGTGGAATGAGTATTATGCAATGAATGATTTCATGCTTAAACTAAGGTTTAGAAGTGACATACCACGATAGATCAACATACCCATAATATTGATATTTTATCATTACACTAGCAAATGGTATGGTGCATGTTAAGATCAAAATGCATGGCAAATTATTGGGTTAATGATATAGTTACTCCATGTTTCAAATGAGTAAATAATTGGTTTTTTTCTACGCAGGAACTATATTTTTCGACCCACTGCATGTTTGATTATTTGGAGACCACGTGGTCGTCTCCTGACCAAGCGTGGGGAATATAAAATCTCACCATGACCTAACCCTTATCATTTCCATTTCGCAGATTACGCTAGCCTTGAGTTTTCTTTGTTTGGCTTCCATGGCGGCCGTTAGTCCTCCTTGCTCTGGTTTTCTTGTGCCTTGCTTTAGTACTACAACTATCTTCGGTGTGTGGTTTTGAATGCCCTTTTTAGGGGCTGAGTTCTCACTCTGCAACTAGTGGAAATTTGCATTACCCTTGGATCGCTGTCTGTGTATTCTCCCTTTCACTGTCTTTGAGGCTTAGTGTATGCTTTCGTTACCTCTTCAGTCCTCGTGGCTTGCTGTTGTGTGAGGTGTTTACCTTGTGCGCTATTTGAATTTGCATTTTGCAAGCCTGTAGGTGACAGTGCTCCTACCAGACTGTTCGTCGATTTTGTTATCAGGTAAGAGCTTGTTATTGATTTTGCTGTAAGTTTGCAACCGGTATAATGCTATTACGAAGGCACAAGAATACATAGGTTTACTATTTACTGACAGTAGTTTGCTGAAATTCTTGCAGGTGCTTTCTACTATATACTTTCATGGTGGAGACAATAGGCAATCCAACAATGAAGGCCGTGGCTCGTGGTTCGTTTTTGGGTAAGCCCCGTGGTCCAAGTGTTGGATTTTTCACTCTACTAGTGTTAGGGTGGTCAATGGGATCACCCAGGGTTTTGGGAAACCCTCCCTCGACTCGCCACGGGTTATGAAATTTGTTTTTACAGGTTATTGTTGTAAACTCGGTATCAAACCCTCGCTAGGGTAGACTCGGTTTATCTGAGCACTGTATTTAGTTGAAATTTGGCTTTACGGCCAGGTTAAATGAATGGTTTTTGTAATGATAGTGTTGTCTTTAAACTTGTTTGGTTTAACATATGTTTTATATTAAGCTATGTTAGGGTTTTTACCCTTTTTGACAGTTAGTCAAGCTTTTGTACTTTGTTTACATACCTTGTAAGGGTTTATAATAAAAATTTAAGGCTGATACTTACAGCTGTAACTTAATTCTTGCTTGTTTTGATTGGAGTTATAAATTAGGGTTTGACATGTAAAAACCCTCATTTTTATATAAATTATTCTTGTTATAATAATTATACAGTTTTTTTATTTGTCCTTAAAGGACTGTGAGTAAATTTTGTTAACTTGTTTATTTAATGATTACATAATTTGTATAAATTTGGTTATTTTCAATATTTTGGTACTTGTAAAAGTAATAATTTTAAGGGTTTTAACCTTGACATTTATTTCTATAGATGCATGCTGTTAGTAAAAGAAAAGGCACAGTTTCTTTTTATAAATACATTTTATACATGTTGATCAGTAATGTAATTCATTTATGTGTATACAATTTTTAGTTGGTTCTTTAATAGTTTAAAAGAACTAACTTATGTTTAATCTAGGTTACTAAAGTATATAAAAATAAAAATAGATTATGCTCAGATTATGATCTAGGGTTTATCCTATTTAACTTTTATTAAGTAATAATTTCTGTATTGTTATTTTGTTAATTCTATTACTGTCACAAGGTTTTATTCAATTTATTTAAAAGAATTAATAATTTATAAATAATACTGTTTATTGCTAACAATAATATTATTTGTATTAATAACATTATTATCTATGAATATTGTAATCTTTTGGGTTTGTGTTTGCATTTATATATATATTATTATATAAGACTAAAAACAGTCTACAATAGTTGAGTTTATTTAATAAGATTCTTTTGTAAACTTGGTGAAAGAAATGAGAACTTTCATCCTGTTAATACTCCTTACATCTAATTTGTCTGCAAGTGTATGATCAATTCTTTATTAATAATATTATATGCATAGGTTACTACTGTCTGTTCGTTATTTTGATTCTAAGAGAAATAATATTATAAGGGTTAATAAGTTCTTAATTATGATATTTATTAATTCAATTAGTTTATATTTAGAATTTAATCAGGTTACCTATCCTTACTTAAAGTTTAGATAGTTGCAGGTAAAATAGCTATCAATAGTAGGAAAAGAAATAAACTAACAGAACTATATTTGCATCTTTACTTAACATAAATATTAAGCATTCAACTGATATTTCTTTTCCTTCTGTTTCAATATAGATATATAGTTTACAGAAGTAGATACTAGGTAGAATAATGAATTACATACTTGAACATACTACTATTAGTAAATAATATGATTCTTTTTCTTTTATGATATTCTAAAATACACAGTCTAGATCTGACAACTACTCTATGAAACGGATTAATATTCTTTCTAGAAAAAAAAATATCTACTGAAAGAAAACATTTCAATACTCTGAAAAACATTTCATTTCATATTCCTATCATACTTCATTCATTTAAACACACTACCTATGCTAGAGTACGATCTGGATTACTCCAGATGGGGAAAAACACAGGTAGGATTTATTTTTCATCTAAGAATAGATTTAGCATTAAAACAACTAAGAAATTTCTAACTTAACAGTTTACACATAACATATAATCATTCATTATTTGTTCACACACAGATATAAATTTTAACATAGAAATTAAAAGATATTGGAACCTGTTTCTAAAGCTGGATGACAATAGCAATGGGAGGCCGTTCCTCCCTACCAACTCCTGGAGAGCGCTTAAACAACGACTTCTCAGGACCCTCGAGCCTGTTCTAGTCTCCTTGGCTGGAACTAGGTGGAGAAAACAACAAAGTACTAGTCCAAAGACTCAATACCAACTCTGCACACTGCTATAATATCTTTCAGCTGCAAAGCTGTACTAGATCACTTTCTTGCAGTTTACCCCTCAAACACCTTCCTCAAAAATTCCCTTCCCAATGAATTCCTTGAAGTGCATTCACCTGAATGATTCTTCTCCTGGAATGAGCAGCCTCAGCTCTCTTTAATGGCTACTTTTTATCAAGATTGCCTAGGTCTTTTTGGGTTAGTTGTCATTAATTGAGCCACCTGCTCTGATCCCACTTTCTTGGGGGATCATGACCTCAAATGTAGGGAGGTTTCCACCTGCAACATAGGAAGTGTTTGATGATGCTACCACTTGTCTATTTGTTCTCCACCTAGTCTCCTTGACCAACTTGACCAGTAACACTCTTTTTAACAGCTCTCCCAGACTGTTGTCTTCACTTTTATTTATTTAAAATTAAAATATTCAGAATTACATTCCACATCCTTGACTCCGCTGAGTCATCGGTTACAACTTTAACATAAAATTTAACATAATTTCTTGGAATAAAATCAAAATAAGATAATATTATTTTGCAAAATTGGGGCATGTGACATACACACCCCCTTAGACTATAACATCGTCCTCGATGTTATTTATTCTTCATCCTCCGAAGTCCGCTGAAATAGAATTGGATATGCATATTGCATTTTACTTTCCAATTCCCAGGTGGCTTCTTCTGGACTAAGGTGCTTCCATTGCACCTTCACCTGTCCAATGGTGCGGTTCCGAAGTGTAACTTCCTTTGTCCCGAGGATACAGTCTGGTTCCACTAGAAATTCTCCTTCTGGTTCCACCTGTACAACATTCCAGTTAATAACATGAGTAGCATCATGAACATATTTCTTTAAAACAGAAATGTGAAAAACATTATGTACTCTTAAGTTAGGCGGTAATGCTAATTGATAAGCTACTTTTCCAATCCTAGACAAAATTACAAATGGGCCATAGTATTGAGGTGCCAGTTTTGCACAACTCCCCAATCTTAGAGATCTCTTTTTGGGCCTTACCTTGATGAACACATGTTCACCTACCTAAAACTCCTTTGGAGTTTTTTTTAATTCTTCCCTACTTTTTTGTCGATCCTGTGCCACTTTCAGATTTCCCTGCACTTGTTTCACAATTTCTTCCATTTCTTTCAAAATTTCTGGACGTAATACCAATCTATCTACTGGATCACTCCAAGAGATAGGAGTATTACATTTCCGTCCATATAAAATTTCAAAGGGACTAAATCTAGCTGAAGTTTGATAATTAATATTATAAGCAAATTCTACCAGATGTAAATAGTCCTCCCATTTACCTAGTAGATCTTTCACATACATTCTCAATAAATCTTCCAGTACCTGGTTTACCCTTTCAGTTTGTCCATCTATTTGAGGATGGAAAGAAGTACTAAAATTTAATGTGGTGTTTAACCCTTTAAATAAATACTTCCAAAAGTTTCCTGTAAACTTAGGATCTCTGTCTGAGATTATGACTTTTGGTACTCCATGTAATCAAAAAATATGCTTTAGAAAAATATCAGCTATGTTGGTAGCTTTGTGAGTAGTTTTAACATGTATAAAATGAGCTGCTTTGCTTAAATTATCCACTACTACCATGATAGAATCATTCTGATTTTGGTTTTTAGGTAATCCTATAATAAAATCTAGACTACTTACCTCCCATTTCCAGCTAGGGATGGGTAATGGCTGTAATAAACCAGCTGTGTGTTGGTGTTTAGTTTTTACCTGTTGACATTCTAAACACCTTGCAATATATTCAGCTACTTCATTTTTCATATTTGGCTAGAAATACTCTTTTCTTAACATGGTTATAGTCTTTTGATAACTTGGATGACCTGAATATGATGTTTTATGAATTTCATCTAGAATTAACAGCTTGAATTTAGGTACGTTAGGTACATACAGTTTATCTTTATACAGTAAAAATTCTTTTTCACTTAAACTGTAACCTTTTATTAAGATTTCTGTTGGATTTTCTTTAGCTTTAGCTTGCAAATTATGGTAAATTTCATCTTGTTTTATTCCTTCTTTAAGCTGTTCATCTAAGTTTGAAACATAAGTGCTGATTGCTGCTGCAAAATTCAGCCTTGCGTTCCTACTTAATGCATCAGCTACTTTATTTTATTTACCTTTTATATGCTGAATTTCAAAATCATACTCGCTTAAGAAAGCTAACCACCTAGCTTGTCTGGCATTTAAATTAGGCTGATCTAAAAGGTACTTCAGTCCTTTATTATCAGTCATTAAAACAAATTTTCTGCCAATTAGGTGATGTCGCCACATATTTAAGGCGTGTATTACAACTGCTAACTCCAGATCATATGTTGCATAATTATTTTCATGAACTTTTAGTTTTCTAGACTCATAGGAAATAACATGCCCTTCTTGAGACATAACACCACCTAAGCCATCATTACAGGAATCAGTGCACACTACAAATTCTTTATTAGGATCTGCTATTATTAATATAGGTGCGCTGGTTAATTAAGTTTTTATTTTTTAAATCTTTCTTCACATTTCTGATTCCAGTCGAACTTCTTTCCTTTCTTCTACAAAGAAGTTATCAGATTTTCTATCCTTGAAAAACCTTCAATGAACTTCCCGTAATAACCGGTAATGCCCATGAAAGATCTAACATTTGTCACATCCTTAGGAACTGGCCAATATTCGATTGCCCATATCTTTTCAGGATCTATGGAAATTCCTTTCTTGGTCACTACGTGACCTAAATACTGAATCTTATCCTTAAAGAAATCACACTTACTAAACTTTGCGAAGAGTTGATGTTCTCGTAACTCTTGCAAAACAATTTTTAGATGATCTTTATGTTCTTCTTCAGTTTTTGAATAGATTAGAATGTCATCGATAAACATGACCACAAACTTATCTAAATACTTATGCATTACGTTGTTCATTAAACACATGAAGACAACTAGGGCATTAGTAAGCCTGAATGGAATTACGACAAATTCGTAATGACCATATCTTGTTCTGAAAGCTGTTTTAAATATGTCGTCATCTTTAATCCTCACTTAATGATATCGAGACCTTAAATCTATTTTCGAAAACACCGTGGCTCCACGTAGTTGATCAAACAGATCATCTATGTGAGGCAACAAATATCGATTTTTGATAGTCATCTTGTTTAACTAACGGTAATCTATGCAAAGTCGCATAGTTCCTTCCTTCTTCTTGACGGAGATGACAGGTGCCCCCCAGGGAGACACACTTGGTCGAATATACTTTTTATCAATTAGCGCTTTTAATTGCGATTTTAATTCATTGATTTCCAATATGTTCATTCGATAAGGGGCCTTTGAGCTAGGTACTACACCCAGTACCAGCTCAATGGTGAAATCCAATTCCCTTTTCGGAGGTAATCCCAGAATTTCTTCTAGGAATACATCAAAATATTCTTTTAAAACTGGGATGTCTTCTACTTTTAACTTATTTGTTTTAATTTTACTTTCCTCATCAGTAATTTTTACTGCGTAAGCTTTACATCCCTTTCTAACAGCCCTTTTAAGTTGTAAAGCAGAAATCTTCCTTACAGTAGTTTTTCTTGGAATACCTTTAACACTTACTAGTTTTTCATCACTGTTTAAGCATGTGAAAGTTTTATCATAACAGTTTATAATTACTCTATGTTGTTCTAACCAGTCCATACCAATCAGCAAATCATAAGAGCCAAGTGGCAAAACATTAAGTTTAACAACAATTTCAAATTTATCCATAACTAATGTACATTCTTTCACAAAACAAGTTACTTTTATTTTAGCACCAGTGGCTAACTGAACTAACCATGGATTCTCAAACTTATCAATAGATAACTTACATTTTTCTACTATTTGAGGTGCAATATAGCTGAGACTATCTCCTGGATTAGTCAAAATAGTTACAAGGGTTTGATTTATCATACCTTCTACTTCCACCATGGAAATATGATATTCAGCTTGTCGGTTCTCCAAGGTTGCGTTGATTCTAGGCATGCTCCTTGCTAGTTCCCCAACGGTCATCTCCTCCTGTATAGTATGAATATTGCTAACAGTATTCTTCCAGTTTGGACAGACTAAAGCATAGTGTGGGCCATTACATTCCCAACACTTGATATGCTCTTTACACTCAAAGTTCTTGGTAAAATTTCCATGATTATTTGTAGTTTCCTTACCTTTAGAATTGTTCTTATTATTGGGTGTACTATTACTATTTCCTCCGAAATTATTTTTATTAGAATATTTTTGGCCTTATTGTTCTTAAAATTTCTATTAGGCACAAAATCCTTCTTCTTTTGTTCAAACTGATTATTATTTTTCTTAGCCTTCCAGTTGGCCAAGATTTATTTCTTCCGATTCTGCTCATACACAAAAATTAGCCTTTCTCATAGCTTCCTCCAAGGTATTTGGGTTATCATATTCAATTATATATTTAATATGATAAGGTAGACAGCTAAGGAATCACTGTACTTTTGGTTTCTCATCTACAAGGTAGGGTACATATCTAAGTAGACTTAAGAACTTGCTGTTCAGATCCTTCATTGTCATTGAACCTAACTTCAGTTCATAAAATTCTTTAGCTCTTTTCTCATAATACTGCTCAGAGAGGAATTTATTTTTGAAATACCTCTTAAAGGTACTCCATATAACTTCTTTCTCTTTTATACCCTTAACTCTCTTCAAGTCCTGCCACCAAATGTCAGCCTTTACTGAGAGGTTATATATAGCCATTCTAGCCTTTAACTGGTTAGAATAATTATATATTTGGAAGTACTTATTCATCTGAGAGAACCAGGATTCAACTTCCTCCCTCTTCTCAGTCTCTCCATTAAAGGTTGGGGGTTTTAACTTTTTGAATTCCCCAGAGATTTCTTCATAAGGCTTGTATTTCCTCTTTTTAGTGTACAAACTATCATCACTACTGTCACTAGTAGTATGGTAATTTTGTTGTTCACCAAACACTTCAGAAGATGAACTACTTTCAGTTTTTGTATGTTTCATCTTTTTTGATTTTCGTTGATGAATGGCATATTCAGATTCTAACCTTCTACCCCTACCCTCAGTTTGATACTTTTCAATTAGGATCTGATTCAGCTCTTCTTGAGCCATCAAAATCCTTTCATTCTCTCACTTTACAGACTCCATTTGAGTTTTTAAATATTTTACAGTTTGTAACAATACTGAGGAAATTATAGTTAAATCCTCTGGTATAGGATCTCTTGTTAAATTTCCTGTTTTAGTAATTGGAGACTCCTCCTCTGCATACTCGTCTAGCCTTTCCATACCTGCCTGTTAAACTTCAAAAAAAGAAATTCTCTGTTGAATAACATTTGAAAATAAAATACATCAGCATAATAATTTAATTTACTATTTTATGAAAGCTAGTTGGGCTTCATCAAGGCCTAGTGTTTGAACCTTGTGCTCTGATACCACATGTCAAAACCCCAAATTTTCACAAAAATTTAAAATTTTGAGATATCAATAAATGCTACAACCTGCGGTTTACTAGCAGCTAACAATTTGCAGTAAAAGAAATAGTCAAGTAATTAGTTTCACTAAATCTTAAATATAATAACTTAACAGTTCATTTTTATAACAAGAATAAAGTTTTCTTGCGTGCTGTTTTACTTCAGTTTACTGATGAGTCTTTTCATGTCAAGTAGGTGGAATCTAACTTTTGAATCCAGAGCTTACTTAGCAATCGTGCTAACGCAGATGAATACAAGTTCTTACATGTTTATAGGTATGATTGAATGAGTACGTATTAAAAATTCTTTAAAGTATCAGCAGTATTTTAATTGAGATTAAAAAGATTAGTAATTAAGCTGCTAAACTTTAAACAGTTTCTGTGAGGTAAAACCATTTGGCTCCCTTCAGTTTTTCTTGTAATCATGTTCAGAAGTAAGTAACGACAGTATGATATGTTTGCGACTTAAAGTATTTGAATCTTAGTTGCAAAGTATTTCTACTTTGGTCTATGTGATTTGCATTGATATAGTGATTGTTTTGTCAGTATCTATATAATAATACATTTTCTTATCTGTGTAACGACTGATCCACAATTCACTTTTGCGAAGTGACTTACAGCCTGATAATATTTGGATAGTATAAACTTGATTTAGCAAACTGAAAACCATCATGCCTTCCTTCACAAGATCATGGTTTGCCTATAATTTATTTTCATCTCGAACCCTACAGTCCTAGTCAATTTCTAGATTCAATGGGATCATTCCTATTCTAGTTATCTTGTTTAGTTTTATAACTACTTCATTACCCAATTTTCCTAGTGAATATTTAGTAACTTCCAGTTTGAGTCGTAACCCAAAATTTATCAAAGTTTTGTCGCTATGAACTGTGTAAGAGAATTTCATAAGAGTACTCTTACCATAAGTTTTGTATCATTTCAAAGTTCTGTTACTATTTGAGTTGTTAGCTTTTGTAAGTCTTATAGACATGCATAATCTGTTGTTTGATAGACCTTCAGTATATAATTAGTTCATGATAATAAATGTATTTAAACTAGAGTTTGTAAATCTCTCCGCTATTACATTATGCCATTCATAAAAATTATGACTTGTAATGTTGTTATTACAAAGATTTATTATGTATAAATTAAAATCTTTGTACAAAAGGAGACTATGGTTGATGAGTGGTTAGTATGAGCTCTCCCATACAACATTGATTTCTTATCTATAGTACGGACCTAAAACATTGATCTCTCTATATAAATAAACATGCATTATTTGATTTCTATTTTATAAAAACAATAACGTTTTGAGAGAAGATATGCAACCCTTCATATCATAAATGTGATATTGTAAAAATAATAACATGAGGATTATAGTGGAATGAGTAGTATGCAACGAATGATTTCGTGCTTAAACTAAGGTTTAGAAGTGACAATCCACGATAGACCAACGTACCCATAATATTGATATTTTATCATTAAATTAGCAAATGATATGGTGCATGTTAACATTGAAATGCATGGAAAATTATTGGGTTAATGGTATAGTTACTACACATTTCAAATGAGTAAATAATTGGTTTTGTTCTACGCAGGTGCTGTAGTTTTCGACCCACTACATGTTTCATTATTTGGAGACCACGTGGTCATCTCCTGACCAAGCGTGGGGAATATAAAATCTCACTGTGACCTAACCCTTATCATTTCCATTCTACAGATTACACTAGCCTTGAGGTTGCTCTGTTTGGCTTCCATGGTGGTCATTAGTCCTCCTTGCTCTAGTTTTCTTGTGCCTTGCTTCAGTACTGTAACTATCTCTAGTGTGTGGTTTTGAATTCCCTTTTCAGTGGCTGATTTATCACTCTGCAACTAGTGGAAATTTGCATTACCATTGGCTCACTGACTGTGTATTATCCCTTTCACTGTCTTCATGGCTTAGTGTCTGCTTTCGTTACCTCTTCAGTCCTTGTGGCTTGCTGTTGTGTGAGGTGTTTACCTTGTGGGTTGTTTGAATCTGAATTTTGCAAGCCTGTAGGTGACAATGCTCCTACCAGACTATTCGTCGATTTTGTTATCAGGTAAGAGCTTGTTATTGCTTTTGATTTAAGTTTGCAACCAGTATAATGCTATTACGAAGGCACAATAATACATAGGTTTACTATTTACTGACAGTAGTTTGTTGAACTTCTTCCAAGTGCTCACTACTATATACTTTCATGGTGGAGACAATAGGAAGTCCAGCAATGAAGGCTGTGGCTCGTTGTTCGTTTTTGGGTAAGCCCCGTGGTCCAAGTGTTGGATTTTTCACTCTACTAGTGTTAGGGTGGTCAATGGGATCACCCAAGGTTTTGGGAAACCCTCCCTCGACTCACCATGAGTTATGAAGTTTGTTTTTAAAGGTTGTTGTTGTAAACTCAGTATCAAACACTCGCTAGGGTAGACTCGGTTTATCTGAGCACTGTATTTACTTGATGTTTGGCTTTACGGCTGGGTTAAATTAATGGTTTTTGTAATGACAGTGTTGTCTTTAAACTTGTTTGGTTTAACATATGTTTTATATTAAGCTTTGTTAGGGTTTTTACCCTTCTTGACAGTTAGTCGAGCTTTTGTACTTTGTTTACATACTCTGTAAGGGTTTATAATAAAAATTTAAGGCTGATACTTACAACTGTAACTTAATTCTTGCTTGTTTTGATTGGAGTTATAAATTAGGGTTTGACTTGTAAAAATCTTCGTTTTGATACAACTTATTCTTGTTATAATAATTATACAGTTTTTCTATTTGTCCTTAAAGGACTGTGAGTAAATTTTATTAACCTATTTATTTAATGATTACATAATTTGTATAAATTTGGTTATTTACTTGAAAGTTTTGGTACTTGTAAAAGTAATAATTTTAAGGGTTTTAACCCTGACATTTATTTCTATAGATGCATGCTGTCAGTAAAAGAAAAGGCACAGTTTATTTTTATAAATACATTTTATACATGTTGATCAGTAATGTAATTAATTTATGTGTATAATATTTTTAGTTGGTTCTTTAATAGTGTAAAAGAACTAACTTATGTTTAACTTAGGTTACTAAAGTATATAAAAATAAAGATAGATTATGCTCATATTATGAGCTAGGGTTTATCCTATTTAACTTTTATTAAGTAATAATTTCTGTATTGTTATTTTGTTAATTCTATTACTTTCACAAGGTTTTCTTCAATTTATTTAAAAGAATTAATAATTTATAAATAATACTATTTATTGTTAATAATAATATTGTTTGTATTAATAACATTATTATCTATGAATATTGTAATCTTTTGGGTTTGTGTTTGCATTTATATATATTATTATATAAGACTGAGAACAGTCTACAATAGTTGTGTTTATTTAATATGATTCTTTTGTAAACTTGGTGAAGGAAATGAGAACTTTCATCCTGTCATTACTCCTTACATCTAATTTGTCTGCAAGTGTATGAGCAGTTCTTTATTAATAATATTATATGCATAGGTTACTACTGTCTGTTCTTTATTTTGATTCTAAGAGAAATAATATTATTAGGGTTAATAAGTTCTTAATTATGATATTTCTTAATTCAATTAGTTTATATTTAGAATTTAATTAGGTTACCTATCCTTACTTAAAGTTTAGATAGTTGCAGGTAAAATAGCTATCAATAGTAGGAAAAGAAATAAACTAACAGAACTATATTTGCATCTTTACTTAACATAAATATTAAGCATTCAACTGATATTTCTTTTCCTTCTGTTTCAGTATAGGTATATAGTTTACAGAAGTAGATACTGGGTAGAAGAATGAATTACATAGTTGAACATACTACTGTTAGTAAATAATATGATTCTTTTTCTTTTATGATATTCTAAAATACACAGTCTAGATATGACAACTACTCTATGAAACAGATTAATATTCTTTCTAGAAAAACAACTATCTACTAAAAGAAAACATTTCAATACTCTGAAAAACATTTCATTTCATATTCCTATCATACTTCATTCATTTAAACACACTACCTGTGCTAGAGTATGATATGGATTACTCCAGATGGGGAAAAACATAAGTAGGATTTATTTTTCATCTAAGAATATATTTAGCATTAAAAAAACTAAGAGATTTCTAACTTAACAGTTTACACACAACATATAATCATTCATTATTTGTTCACACACAGATATAAACTTTAACATAGAACTTAAAAGATATTGGAACCTGTTTCTAAAGCTGGATGACAACAGCAATGGGAGGCCGTTCCTCCCTACCAACTCCTGGAGAGCACTCAAACAACGAATTCTCAGGACCCCCGATCCTATTCTGGTCTCCTTGGATGGAACTAGGTGGAGAAAACAACAAAGTACTAGTCCAAAGACTCAATACCAAGTCTGCACACTGCAGTAAGATCTTTCAGCTGCAAAACTGTACTAGATCACTTTCCTGCAGTTTACCCCTCAAACACCTTCCTCAAAAATTCCCTTCCCAATGAATTCCTTGAAGTGCATTCACCTGAATGATTCTTTTCTTGGAATGAGCATCCTCAGCTCTCTTCAATGGGTACTTTTTATCAAGATTTCCTAAGTCTTTTTAGGTTAGTTGTCATTAATGGAGCCACTTGCTCTGATCCCAATTTCTTGGACGATCATGACCCCAAATGTAGGGAGGTTGCCACCTGCAAGATAGCAAGTGTTTGAGGATGCTGCCACTTGTCTATTTTCTCTCCACCTAGTCTCCTCCACTAACTTGACCAGTAACAGTCTTTTTAACAGCTCTCCCAAACTGTTGTCTCCACTTTTATTTATTTAAAATTAAAATATTTAGAATTACATTCCACATCCTTGACTCTGTTGAGTCATCAGTTACAACTTTAACATAAAATTTAACATAATGTATCAGAATAAAATCAAAATAAGATAATATTATTTTGCAAAATTGGGGCATGTGACAAGATGAGAGAATCCAGGGGTTGATCAAAGAGCTCTCACTGTTAAAAATATAAGTGAAGAAATGGAAGAGGAAAGTGGAAAAGTACTAAGAAGGAATGATTCCCCTCGTTGATCATGAGAAGACTATCAGAGAATTAAGGGGAAAATGAGCAGAAGAATTGATGTTCCAGAAATTACGGTGGGAAGAAATACAGAAAGAATTGAAGGAACTGAAAAGTTCAAATATATCAAGGTGGAGAAGGAACAACTGGATCCTCTTTCCCAAGAACTGTTAAGCACCAGAGCACCATCTCCTTCTTACCTTGTGTTTTTGTTTGAACAATTTATTTGGTTTAAATTGAAAGTAGTAAAGGAAGGGAGACCCTATGAAATGGAAGCCTTAGCCCAGTTTCTGGAAACCTTTATGGAAAGTAATTTAGTTGAGCAGAACCTGCTATGTGAAATTTATTTACATGAAATGGCTTGCCCCTTGGACCACCATTCGGACCCTGCCCCTTACCTAGGAGATGTTCAGCTGAGGGCTTTTTCCTCTTTTGTTAGCAATCATGTGCATTGGGGGAGATATTTCTAGACCTTTTCTCATAATGTGGTGTTGCAGCTGCAACATTTCTCCCAAAATTCTAAAATTTTGGGACCCTCCTTTACTTTGAATTAGTCGGTTCTTTTCTTGATTTCAGCCTTTTGATTTTTGGTCTATGATTTGCTGAAGCGTCTTCCATCACTATGGGTTGCTGTCAATCAATTGGTTTTCCTCATTCAATGCTTTAAAGAATCCCATCTTTATTTGAGTTCATCGTCGTTTTGTATATCTTTCAAAGCCTTGTTGAATCGGGAGTTAAGTCATTGGACTCTTCGCCGTTGCGGGCCTTCTTCGAGTTTGGACTTTCTTGGTTGCCCCGGTCGTTGCGGAGGGATTGAAGCTCTAGTTTCCCGACGCAGTTTTCATTTCGCGCCCAATTTAAATGCTCTCGCACGTGTGGCATTTTTTTTTTATATATATGGTGCGACGGTTTGGGTTTTGCATTGTTTTGTTTTATTGTCGAGCACTGTCGCGGTGAGTATAGCGTTGAGCTATTAATCTTTGGAGTGCATGAAGGTCTCGCTGTCACTGTACCATCTTCCAGATGGCAAGAGTAGAATTCCAACCGTCATCAGCTCGCTCATTTCACTAGATTGCCAGGTAGGTTTATTCCGTCTTTTTCCCATTGCGTTTGATCGGTTTTTGGTTTTCTCCCATGTTTTGGGGTCCCTGGTGTTTTCCCTCGTCCAGCCAGGGTTTAAGCTTGTACGAGTGGGTTTTATCTTGACCTTGGGTAAAGGGGGCGTTTTTGACCATTTAAGCCATTTTCTTTTCGCCTTTAGTCGCTGCCTCGCGTGCACAAGGGTTGAAGGGTTTAGGCGCAGACGGCCGTTACGCCGTCTGCGCCAAACCTTGCTGCGCGGCCATGATAGACAGGTGGGGGGTCAGGTTTTGGGGCACTGCCATGGGGGGTTTGGTATTTTATTGATTTCCGTGGTGCATTCCCAACCTGTGGACTCTAGCCGTTCCGCTCGTGCGTTTTTCCGTAGCCTCGACGAGGCAGAAGGTCTGACTTACAGTTGACCAGGAGGAATAGGGTTTTGAAGAGTTTTCACGGTCGAACCTAGCCTGTGTTGCTTGTGCCATCCTTCGCGTGGCCCTTTTGCTTTTGGTTGCCTAAAACCCTAGTGGGGTAGAAGGGGTGTGTCGCTGATTACACTGCGTTTGTTGAGGATAGCGTGTTGGTCGTGTTTTGATGAGGTTACCCTGTGCAGAAAAGTGGTTACGCCCCCTCGGGGAGGGCGAAATGTACTGTCAGCTTAATGTAACTTTTCCACCACCAGTCGCATGCATCTCCTCTGTGATGTGTCTGCTGGGCTTTATGGCTAAAGTGCTGATTGGCACAAGCTTGATGCTTTTAATTCTTCTCTGTGATTGTTAGGCAATAGAATGATAACTGAATGCTGCACCTGCATATAATTTACATGTTTTTTCTTCAGTGTATCGCTATCGTGAGAAAGTGACAGGTCACATAATAGTGTAGGTTTAATGCTAACACGAGTATGATTGATAAACTTGCTGCATGTAGATCAGATCATAAGATGGTTCATCGATGGTCTCAAGGCATTGTAAGGTTGAACGATATATGTATTAGTTTCTTGGGATAATAGCACATTGCACAGTACTGCATGCTAGTTCGATTGTTCAGTTTGAGAGACTTATGTGTTGATTTTATTGACTGGTCACAATTATGATGCACTTGAGAAAGGATAAATTGATACACATGGTCTGCACATTAAAATTGCTTAATGTCACAATGATTATACATGACAGGAGGAATTTACAATGTCCAAAAGGCAGAAGAAGAAAGCCCCAGCGGTGGAAGAAGTATCAGTGCTGGAAGCAGAAGCGAAAACTGAATATATCTATGAGGAAACCCAATGTATCTCAGGTGTTGAGCCTGAGTATAAATGGGGTGAGATATACAGAATGATTTCTCATAGGGAAGTACCAGACACGGGTCTCAAAGAGGAGCCAATTTATGTCAACATTGAAAAATCCACCATCATGAAGGTGGCTACCAGACCAGAGCTGTTCCCTTGCTCTGATGTAATGAGATGGATTCTGCCACACACAAACAACAACACAATGCTTATAGCGAATGTTGATGGTTAGGGCTATGCTGCGTTTAGCCATAGATATGTGGCGTTATCTTACCACCTGCCAGAGCCTCAAGTATTCCTGTCAAATGATTGGTTGGATAACCTCAGGATGGATTTAGTGGAAACCCTGAGGAGAATGCTTTTGCCAGGAAAGCTCTATCGACACAGAGCAACCGAAGATTATGATGCAGCGAGCTTAAGAGCTCCTTACAGGTTTATAGCCCTGATGCTAAATCGGATCTTTGGTAGAGCCAATGGTAGACTCTTCAAATTGGAATGGGTTCCCCTTATGTTCCATGTGGCCACAGAAGGAACGATCTTCAACTAGGCCAGCCTAGTATCTAGTAGTCTCTCTTCTTGTGTAGCTGCAGCCTTGGGAGGAGGAGAAGCCCGGAAAAAATCTGAATTCTATATGAGTTCCATTTTGATAGACTGCATACTATGCCACTAGCCTTTCCCCAGGCTCAAGTGTGTCTGGGATAGGGAAATAAAACCAGTATATGTAGCTTACAAACTACTGTGGGCTCATCAGTACCACAATTATTATCGAGAGATCTGTGAGCATTTTATTATGCCACTACACACGCTTATCTTCCGAAAGGAATGTGGCTGCATGTCTGAAGAGGCTATGCAGGTAATAGAGGAGTATGGTGATTATTTCTTGACAGAGAATGGTATGTACCTTAGGATGTTTGGAGGATCAAAGACACCTTATCTGCTGCCAAAGTATGCAATAGATTATATAATCCATAAAGAGGCAGTTAGACAGGTGTTTATCGATGGAGTTGGCCATTTCTTGTTCCAGCACAAGAAAGCTGCATATCCCCCTCTACCATTCAAGCTGGGTAGCTGTAGATTCACCAATGTGAAGCAAGCTTTGGAATTTATAGAGGAACTAGGGAAGTTCCATTTTGGGGAAATGCCTTTTCGGCGCAATGACACTCATGGAAGAGTGGCTGAGCATTGCAAGAAACACAAGTTGTTTTATGAGTACACCCATCATTTTGATAGAGATGAATCTGTTTTCAGGAGTGCACCAAAAATGACGGCACTCAGTAGAAGATTCAAACCAAAACACCCCACCAAGGGTGGAAAAGGGAGTGAGAAAGATAAAGCTGAGCAAGCTAAGGCTGAAGAGGTCACCAAAAGGATAAGAGAGGAGGCTTAGAGGATGGAAGATGAGGCTGCAGAATGGCTGCGGAAGGGAGAAGAAGAAAAGAGGAAAGCTTCCCAGGAAGTAGCTGAACTAGAAAAAGAAGCAGCCAGAGAAACAGAAGAAGCTGCTAGGCAAGCAGCCGAAGAAGCCCAAAGAAATATAGAAGAAGAGCTTCAAAAGCAGGAAGCTGAAAAGATAAAGCTGACACAACAGCAAGCTTCTGAAACACAAACAGAGGAAAGACCTGAGGTGCAGACCCTTCAAGTGCCCACTACCATCACTCCTGCAACCCCTATGCTTCAGCTAGTACCCTTCGTACAGAAAAAGGGGGAGGAGGTCCCTGATTTCAGCACCGTATATTATGACAGGGCTACTAAAAGAATAATGAGGAGAATAGAAAGAAAGGTAGAAGCAGAAGGAATGACTAGCAAGATGATCACAGATAAAGCTATGATGGTAGGGACAGACGTAGATCCAAGGTTTACTATAAGGGCCGGGACTGCAGCAATACATGCTTCAGAGGATAACTCAGATAGGATGGTGATTGAAATAGAGTCATCCAAGAAGACCTCCTCTCAGCTTAAGGACACCCTGAGAAAAGAAAGAGAAGAAGGCAATAGACTTAAGAGAAAATATGAACATGTGCTAAAAGAAATGGAGGACACGAAGAGTGAAGTCTAGGCCATCCAGATAGAAGCATAGGCCAAGGAAACAACACATGGGGCTCTAGAAAGTGCACAGCAAGAAATTCAAGACTTGAAGAACGAGAAGGAACAGATGAGGGCAAAGATAGATGACCTAGAAGCGTAGCAGAATGTCATCTATGAGTCCAATACTTCATACGTTAAAGAACTGAAAGAGCAGCTGGCATCTTTGACTGCTGAACTGGAAGTAGCAAAGGAATAGCAGGTCGATCTACAGCCGATTAAAGAACACATTTTGGCTCAGAAGGCTAAAGTGCTACACCTGCAAACTTCCCTGGAAGAAGAAAGACGCCAGGTCCTCCAGATTGATAGCCGACTGGAAGAACTCTTGGACACCGCTTCTTATTTTGTTGACAGGTCTCAAGACATTCTCAAAGCACTGACTACAAGGATAGCAAGGGGGGAGAATGATGAAGAAGTCCCAGCAGAACTACTATCCAAGGATAAACAAGCCCTTAAACGGGACCATGATCTGATAGAATTCGCTATCAATACTGCAGAAGACTTCCAGAAAACAGTCAAGAAGACAAAAGGAGCCTGCATAGAATTCTTCAGGAGAGCCCTGGTTACCTACAACCGATGTCAGGTAGAGGCCGAGCAGAGACTATATGAGTTCCCTGATCATGATGCATTTGTAGAAATATTGCAGAAAAGACAACAAGATGAAGAAGCCAGAGTACAACGCATCAAATCCATTAATGACCAAATTCTGAAAGATGAAATAGGCCATACAGCCGTTAGTGTGTAGCTCTTGGAAGAACAGGTGCGATTGAACATAGCCAGGGTAGAGGCCATAAAAACCAAGCTGACAAGTTTGAGCTAAACATTCAGTTTTTAGAACCTAGCTCGTTTGAAGGTCTCGCTGCTGAAGCAGCAGCGTGGATAAAATTCTTGGAGAACCAAGCAGGACCCTCCTCATAAAAGGACCAGTCAGCTTTGTTGTAATTTAATAAATTGTAAAAGGCTTTTTGGAAAAAAATGAAACGTTGGGAAGACAAAAGGGTTGGGAATCCCAAAGGTCACTTTGGGCAGCCTAACCAATTTTTCTTTTTGTATAAAAGTAGGAAGGGTAGATGAGAAAAGGGCTTTTTCCCAGTAAGACTGGAGGACATATTGTAAGAAGAACTACTTCCTTTTGCAATAAAAGATTTTAGTTTTCCTGTTGGAGAAAGAGATGTGAAGTTTCCAAATGTTATACATGGATGGCAGAAATATGAACTACTTTATTTTTCAGCTTGTGTCTATGAATCGTGAGATCGTTCTAACCTTATGACCTATGTCTTGTTGAATGATTTCTAATTTAATTTGTGGAAAATTCACCCAGAGTAATGTATGTGGTTCATATAACAATTGGCTATCTGATTGTTGGAATGTTTTCTTGTTCATGTGTTGTAAACATAAATATCAGCTACCTGTAATTTTGTTTATCATACATGGAAATAATACATTACTCACAAATAATCATTCTTCTGGCTCCCCGGGGATAGATAGTTAGGTGTTTAGATAGTTAGTTGTTTTACTGCATGGTTACATATGTGGTTTAGATGTTGGTGAACCTAAGACAAGAGGTAAGAACCTGCGCAGCACATTGTGTTGTTCCTTGCATATTTATCACCCTGCATGTTAAGATAGGCATGTGCATTGCATACATTAAGTCAAAAAATACAAATTCCGGTGGACCGGGCCGCAGCCGGTAAACCCTTGTTGTTACTTTGACCTGCGGTGGCTGGACCGTAAACCGAACAGATTCCCTATACCAAACAGTCAACGGGATAGTTGGGAACATTGATTGGGGAGAATCCCTTACTGTTGCCGCCTGCGAATTTCTAGGCCTCAACATGTGGCTAACACTAATATTTGGATTCAGAGTGAGCCTCAATCCCCTCGCCTTCTCCTTGCTATGCAGTATCAAAGGCTTACATCTTCCATCAAGACCCGGCATATGGTTGAACTTCAAGAAAGGGCCATCTCTAATTGTGTCAGCCAAATTTCCATGCAGCGACAATCGGCTTTGGAAGGCAGTAAGCATAGATGGAAGGCTACTCCTTTATCATTGCAGAATAGGGACCCTTACTATTTCAGGAACTTTAAACATGCTCTTTTGAGGTTCGAGGGGTATGTGGACCGTATAAGGAAGTGTGGAGCTAATTGGATGGGACTCAACTTCAAATTTCCTCTTATTTGGTGGCCAACAAAACCATACATGGGAGATTTCTTTTTGGCAAAGGAAGAAGAGAAGCAGTGTTGGAGATATTGGCTTGCCTATAATGGATTTCTAGAAGAACAAGGATCACCTGAACTCCCTTATAAGTTTTCCTCTCTCCATGAACAAAGCACAATTCCAGAGTTAGATTCTAGATAATGGAGGTTGTTGCATAGTGACATGCAACAGGACAGTTGGGGGGAGATGTTGGGTCCGGAAATGACCCCTTTTTGACCACACTCAATATACCCTTTTTTCCTTATCTTACTCCATTTTATGCACTAAACAAATTTTCTTCCTTCATTTGAGCCATGAATCCTTATAGGTGTGATTAATTATTGTTTTATCTTATTAATACTTATGATTGTTAAAATCAGGGCTTGGCCTCTTGAATTATGCTAAAAAATTGAGATTTTATGAATATAGTTCAAGATGTGAACAATATAGGTGTAGCAGGCTGAGTGGTTTCCAGAAGAAGTGAAAATTCATTTCCAACTGTTACCCACTGAACCATATCTACATGCAAAACACAGTTGCACAAGCTGCAACAGGAATGACTGCAATAGACTCAGCCTCAGCAGCACGTCGATGATCAAGGGTAGCTGCAACTGACGAAGTATCTCTTAAATGGGTTCTGTTACTTCATCATTGGCTCAAGTAACAGAGTTCCTATATTCCCTACTTCTGTTTCATCCACAGCTTTAACAACGCATTGTAATAGGGCAGCCCGAAGATTGTAGATCTTCATGGCTACCTGATATTAGTGGGTGGAATTTATGAATATTGATGTATAAATATTAGGAACTATTCAGATCCGAGGGTTGGAAAATAATTTATCATATTTTATAAGATGCGACAGATATTATACTTCCATTCTCTCATCTATTACAAGGAGCAGGATTTTTTAGATCTCCGCGTTTTAACTTGTGTTAGTCTTCGGTGTCTCTGTTCGAAGGCTGGGCCTGCCTTCCCATATATATTGCCAAGTTAATTAGGTGTTTATATTTTATGTCCTGTTGTGTGGATTTTACAGTAGATGCCTTCTTTTATAATAGCTGCAACAATAAATATTCATTGTGTGTTTCCTTGAATGATCAGTAATTGCATTTCCTCTAAGCTGCAGCCGAGTGGTGTGACAGTCGACTATGTAGGTTAATTTCCTTTATGCAATTGTGTGATAGATGTAATACCCAAGCTCATCCCTAGTTTCTTTCAATTGTTGTATTTCTTGGTTTAGATAATTCATTCCATTTACAATTATAATTGTTGAGTTCAATTTCTGTATTTTTGATTATTAGATTAAGTTGAATTGAGATAGTTATAATGGATCCTCATATAGCCTCGTAAATTAGGATTTAAATTTATGCAAAAGTAAGTCTAGATGTTTATTTCCTGAATCATTCATTTCTAGATTGAAGTTGTAGGAAGGTAATGACAACTCTGCATTCTTAGGAAGGTAGTTTAGATTAGATTAATCATGGGAAGAGTTGGGATGAATAGATAGGTCGGATAGTTCATTCAACAACATCAAATACTTAGTGTTTAAGCACAGATAGTGTAAATTATCTTTGCAATAAAAATACTTCCATGGGTTGACAATTTATATTGAACATTCTGTATGTTGGCTTTAATTAACTAGCATATAGAGTGCCCAACATTTTGGAGTCATTACCGGGGAAGGTAATGATTAGACACCATAGTAGTTGCATCCATTCATTCTTCTTCAATTTTTAATTTTGCATGTTTTGGGTTGCATGAATATGATAAGAGTACAGTGTTACATTCCTATAACCCTTAGAACTTCCTAGAATACTAACATTGTAGGTGGTCGGGGTCGTGGTAGAAACCCAACATTGGGAAGAAGAACATTCATCGATGATCTAGTTGCTAGAACCAATTCCTCTACTAGAGCTCATCATCAGGGGTCCTATGTCAGAAGAATCCCAATAAACCCCAGGGTGGAAGCATCAGTTTCCACAATGGAGAGCACAGGAGGAGCTGTGACACCCTCAGGTGTCCCTGCGAAGGAAGACAGAGTTAGTGCTGTGGGAGCAGTGTTAGATTTTTATCATTTAAGCAATATGATCTTAGGATATTATCTGAGAGAATAACATGCAAAACAATAATAACAACATACAAGAGACACAAGGAATTTTCCTCGAGGAAACCATAAAGTAGAAAACCCCACAACTTCCTCAGATATAGAATGAGCACCAATGGTAGCAATAAAACCCAAAGACAAAAATTATGATCTCCAACTGTTGTTCTCTCTCTCAATTGAGAGAGCTTCTCATCTCTCACTCATGCAACCCAGTTGAGTGATGTTAGTATTAGTAATCCTCCCTTGTTTAATTTGGTCATATGTCTAAATCAAGAGTCATGTCTAAATCAGGAGTCCATCTAGTCTATTTTTAGTCACTAGCACCATTGGGTCCACTTTGTTGATGTATATGTAACTTTGGAATGTATTCTTCTATGTATCTTATGTATTGTAACCCGATGTTTATTCAGGGATGTCTCTATTATGTATTTGAGTCATGTGGTCATGCCGCGATGTTCCGATTGGGAGGATTAATAATGTAATCAAGTCATATCAAGTCATTAGGTAAGTCCCCACAGTTTCGGGGCACTTGAGTTATTATACACTAATTAAGGTGTAGGCTCAAGTAGTAATTATTAGGTTGAGACTACGTGTGAAAAGGCAATTCAAGTGAACGGATGAATATAAATAGAGAGTGAGAGTCTCTCTATTTATCACTTGTGAAATACATCACTTGCTCTCCCAAGTGTGGCGCACTACTGGAGAAGGAAATTTTGGGACTAGACAGAAGACAGAAGACTACTGCTATTTTGGGAGATCTCTTACTGTTTTGGTGTTGATTCTATCTTAGAGGAAGTTGCGGGGTTTTCTCCTTTATGGTTTCCCCGAGGAAAACTCTTTGTGTCTCTTGTCTCTTGTGATGTGCTTGTGTTTTATTGCTGTGCTTGTTATTCTCTCAGAGAAAAGATCCTAAGGTCATAATGCTAGCTTAAATGTGTTGAAAAACTAACATGGTATCAGAGCTAACCTAAGAAGAAGACATTGTGCAGCTACAGAAATGAGGGCTTCCTATTTTGTGGATCTTCCTCCACATATTTTTAGCAAAAGTATGCTAAGATGACTCCCCATTGAAGGGCGCATCTTTCTGTCGAAGCGGAATTTGATTCCGAGCATTTTCAGTCTTCGATGTAGAAATTAGGGATTTCTACAGAATCTGAATTTTTGA
Organism: Pseudotsuga menziesii; assembly: GCA_001517045.1. Classification (NCBI taxonomy): domain Eukaryota; kingdom Viridiplantae; phylum Streptophyta; class Pinopsida; order Pinales; family Pinaceae; genus Pseudotsuga; species Pseudotsuga menziesii. Next base: position 35,548 of record LPNX011143368.1, read on the forward strand.
GTGAGAGCAGCATAGGGTTATTCTCCTCATCAAAACCAAATTTTAGAGACCTGGATCAAGAAATTTGGTTGGGTAAAACTCCAAGAAAGTCAAACCCTAGTTTGACCCAGAGCTAGGAGAAACCCTAAAGACTAAAACTGCTAAGTTTTGGTACATTCGCTATATTTTGAGATTGGAGAAGTCTCAAAAGTTGAAAAATGTAGCGGCTGAATATAAAATCTTGATGAAGCATGTGTCCAAAACTTAGACTCCGATTCTCTGTACTCCAGGAGATATGATCTCTCCAAGTTAGGGTTCCAGCCTCTTCCAGAATTCATCCCTGAACAGGACATATGGAGATATCTTCAATATCTTGAGCTACAGAGGTCCAAATGGAATTAATGAAGATGTTCCAAAAAGGAAACAGACTTTACTTTTGGTGGTCCAAATATCAGACTCAAAAGATGAACCAGTGACACGTGGCATGCCATACAACTTAGTTGTTCTGAACAGTCCTGTAAAAGGTCACCTTGGGAAAAGGATCATAAATCCAAAATGGTGAAACCAATTCTGAGGAAACCTGTGGTGTTGGATCCGGGACAAGTTAGGTTACTGCAGTACGAAATTTCAGACACAGAGGATCAGTAATGTCAGAGATATCATAGAAATAGTAATAGGAATTTCTGCAGAAGAAATCAGTAATTCAGGGCTTCCTGTTTCGGGAGCTTCCCTCCACTGTTTTTAGAAAAGGAGTACATTGGATAGCTCCATTTGAAGAGATATATCTGTTTGTCCAATCATATCTAAAAGTTTCCAAGTTTTGAAAATTAGGGTTTGTACAACAAACCCTAGATCAACGAACTCCGGGACAAGGATGGACACCTAAAATCGGTAAGATCCAATCTTTTGTATTTCCATTTGAGGAACTCATTTCAATATGATCTATCACAATAGCTTGATGATAAGCTTGGTGAAGTTGACAACTTCCAAGAATAGAAGTATTTGATCTCTCTGAAGAAACTGGATTGGACACCTACATGAGTATAGAGGTTCTAGTTTCAGAGGGAGACGAGGCCAAAGAAGACATCATGCTCATGCTATAGAGGATGATGAACCATCTAGAAAGAGATCCATATATGAAAGTGAAGATTCTTCAAGCGAGGATGAATATGTTCTAATATCAGCTCTCACAGGTAACATTACTCATGGAAATGATGATTGGCTTATAGACAGTGGGGCTTCCAAACATATGACGGGATTCAAGGAATCCCTTGTAAGACTGTTAGACATGAATCACCTCACAAGGTGAAAACTAGGAGATGACTACCAATATCCAATAAAAGGTAGTGGGGAATCTTCATACAAGCTATACTCTGGTAAGTCTCTAACAATGAAAGAAGTATTGTTTGTTCCAGGACTTAAGAAGAATCTTTTATCCATTTCATCCTTGTATGCAAAAGGAATGTGGGTTGCATTCATTGATGGTCAAGTCATCATGTGGCCAAAAGGAAAGAAAATTGATGATTGGAGAACAAGAAGGAGGCTTGTACAAATTGAAGGGTCATCCAGAACAAGCCTTGATCCATGCTACGGTAGAGCCAAAAAAGCTTTGGCATAGAAGCCTTGCACATGTGCACTACAGAGCACTACCTATTGCATTCCAAACAAAGCATGATGGAGTTTGCAAAGGATGTGCGAAAGGGAAGAATACAAAGAAGACATTTCCTAGCAGCAAAAGCAAAGCCAAAGGCATTCTAGAAATCATCCACTCTGATGTATGCGGTCCAATGTCATCAAAATCACTAAGCGAGTATGCATACTATATTTCTTTTATTGATGATTTTTTCTAGAAAGACATGGATTTACTTTATGAAAAAAAAAGATGAAGTGTTCAGCAAGTTCAAGGAATTCAAAGCCTTGATCAAGAACCATACTGAAAGGAAGATCAAGACCATTTGATCAGATAATGGTGGATAATTCACTTTGAATGAATTCAAAGAGATATGCAAAGAAGCAGGGATTAAGAGGGAGTTGTCAACTCCTTATAATCCACAACAGAATGGGATTGTAGAACGGAAGAATATAATTTCAAGCTATTTGAAGGGAAGAACAAAAATCAGAATATGACCTAAAGAATCCAGTTGAATAATGTGAAGATCTAGAATGCAGAGACCATGCAGTCATAAGAGTCTCTCAAATCAAGAACAACTTGAAGCAGTAAAAGAAAAAGTGAAGAATGCAGAAGTGATGATGGCCACCTTGAATGGCCTCCCAGGATCGTGGAATTCATTCAAGGAATGTGTTCCAGAAGGAAGTGATTACTTTCAGCAAACTTTGGGAAGAAGAAGAAGCTTGAATCATAAGAAGAGAAGAGAAGAGGGTGTTAGTTTTTCAACATTTAAGCTAGCATTATGATCTTAGGATCTTTTCACTGAGAGAATAACAAGCACAGCAATAAAACACAAGAACATCACAAGAGACAAGAGACACAAAGAGTTTTCCTTGGGGAAACCATAAAGGAGAAAACCCCGCAACTTTCTCTAAGATAGAATCAACACCAAAACAGTAAGAGATCTCCCAAAACAGCAGTAGTCTTCTGTCTTCTGTCTAGTCCCAAAATTTCCTTCTCCAGTAGTGCGCCACACTTGGGAGAGCAAGTGATGTATTTCACAAGTGATAAATAGAGAGACTCTCACTCTCTATTTATATTCATCCGTTCACTTGAATTGCCTTTTCACACGTAGGCTCAACCTAATAATTACTACTCGAGCCTACACCTTAATTAGTGTATAATAACTCAAGTGCCCCGAAACTGTGGGGACTTACCTAATGACTTGATATGACTTGTTTACATTATTAATCTTCCCGATCGGAACATCGGGGCATGACCACATGACTCAAATACATAATAGAAACATCCGGGAATAAACATCGGGTTACAATACATAAGATACATAGAGGAATACATTCCAAAGTTACATATACATCAACACTCCCTCTTAACTAGGAAGGTATTCTTTCAACACAATTTTCAGCACTGGTCTTCTTCTCTGTATCAGCTGGATCATCTCATCTTCAAGTCATCTTCATCTTCAAGTCATCTTTGTCTTCAAGTCATCTTTGGATCTGGATCATGTCTCGATCTGGATCATCATCGAACATTATCACTGGATCTAGATCATCTCTAGATCTGGATCATCATCAAACATCATCACTGGATTTGGATCATATCTCGATCCGGATCATCATCACTGGACTGGATCTGGATCATCACTCGATCTGGATCATATCTTGATCTGGATCATCATCACTGGACTGGATAGGGATCATCACTCAATCTGGATCATCATCAAACATCATCACTGGATCTGGATCATATCTCGATCTGGATCATCATCATTGGACTGGATCTAGATCATTATCGAACATTATCACTGGATCTGGATCATCTCTCGATATGGATCATCATCAAACATCATCACTGGATCTGGATCATATCTCGATCTGGATCATCATCACTAGACTGAATCTGGATCATCACTCTATCTGGATCATCATCAAACATCATCACTGGATCTAGATCATATCTCGATCTGGATCATCATCACTGGACTGGATCTGGATCATCACTTGATCTGGATCATTACTGTTGGATCATCATTACTCGATCTGGATCATCACTCGATCTGGATCAACACTGGTGCTATCTCATGATTCTTCTCGTCATAGGAAGTTCTACAAAGCCAGCCCTTTTTCATGCTGGTTGTAGGCCTACCCTCATGTAGGTCTTCACCCAGCACTTACATCTGACCTACTCATCAGAAAGGCATGCCCAACACTCATATCTGATCATATAAGAACCAATCCTATAATCACATCAGAAAGGCCCAGCACTCACATTCACCAGCATGATAGGACA